>VZQC01000152.1:1620710-1660738 GCA_009823505.1 Rhizomys pruinosus | reverse complement strand
AAAAAAAAAAAAAAAAAAAAAAAAAAAATAGATAAAATTAAAAAAAAAGAAAAGCCAAGAGCAAATTTCTTTGGATTTTCAACATGGGATGAAACCCACTTACATGGGTTCATTCAAAGGCAAAATAACCTTTTCCATTCAAGAAAACTGAAGGCCACAAATTGGGAAGAAAATACTCAGTAGACAGAATGATCAACACTCCAACTGACTACTTTCGACACCCAGGTATCTACTTGAAAAGTAACATTGGGAAAGGGAAGGCTAAGTACTCCCCCATGGTCAATGTGCATTCACACTTAGTGTCATCCTAGATTTCATCACAGTCCAGGGAAAAGGGAGCCCACACCCTGTTCTTGCTGAAATACAATGGAGCCAACCAGATCTAAACACTTGTTTTGTACGAACTAAAGCACTGTTAAATTAAATATGTAATGTCCTCTATTTTTCTACCTTAAATATATCTTCCTAACTTCCATGTGACAAACACCCCAAAAGCTATATAGTTTGTACAAGACTGAAGACTGACAAGCCATCAAAGAAAACAGAGTGTAACTTTGTGTGATCTGGGTATTCTGTTAGGCCAGTATTGTGTGGGTGATTAAAAACAATAAGGACTTTTATCATAGGGATAATAAACAACTACTTATTTGGACTTAAAGCCCTCTCAATGGGAGTGAACTCATGTGTGGTCCTATAAACATAGCCAAATACACATGGCTGGAGAGGTCATAGATCCTACAGAAAACCCTCCCTCTGTCATAGCCCTAGACAAATGTAATTTCTTACTGTCTACTAAATTCAGATCCTTATATTTACAGACAAATATACCATTCACCACTCATCAAAGAAGCTTTTTTTTTGCAATAGATGATAAATATCTCTCAGATATTTATCTTCTGTGGATAATATCTGAGAGATATTTATTCTAAGCCCTAAGTGACATCTACAATAGAACCTCTTCAATAAGGTTCACAGAATATAGCAAAACACAGGGCACAGAGAATACTAACGCATCTCTCAACTCTGACCAGGAAAAAACCAACAATTTTATTTTTTTTTTATTTTTTTTTTATTTTATTTTATTTTATTTATTTCGGTATGTATATCAATGTACTGTCTGCATGCAGGTTTGTGCACCCGTGTCGTGCAATGCCTCGGAGGTCAGAAGAGGGTCTCGGATTCCCCTGGAACTGGAGTTCTCCTGGAACTGGAGTTTCAGACGGCTCTCGGCCACCATGTGGGTGCTGGGGATCGAACCCGGGTCCTCTGCAAGAGCGGTCGGCGCTCTTAACCGCTAGGCCATCTCTCCAGCCCCAAAACCAACAATTTTAAAAATGTATCTTTACCAGCCGGGCATGGTGGCTCACGCCTTTAATCCTAGCACTTGGGAGGCAGAGGCAGATGGATCTTTGTGAGTTCAAGGCCAGCCTGGTCTATAGAGTGAGTTCCAGGACAGCCAGAGCTATAGGAAGACCCTGTCTCAAAAAGACGAAAAAAAAAAAAAAAAAAACATGTATCTTTATCTTGCTGGGCCTGGTGGAGCACTCCTTTAATCCCAGCACTCGGGAGGCAGAGGCAGGTGGATCTCTGTGAGTTCAAGGTCAGCCTGGTCTACATAGCGAGCTCCAGGCCAGCTGGGACTAAATGGGGACCCTGTCTCAAAAAGACAAAATAATAATAATAATAATAAATAATAATAATAATAATAAAATGTATCTTTATCTCATAAAATTTCTATAAATTGACTCTTTTTTGTTTTTTGGTGTTTTTTTTGAGACAGGGTCTGCCTGGAACTCCCAGAGATCTGCCTGCTTCTGCCTCCCGAGTGCAAGGATTAAAAGTTTGTGCCACCATGCCCAGCCACAAGTTGATTTTATTCCGCTGCTATCCAGGTCTTTATAAAGCTCCATTCTATTGGCAGGCAAATCAGAAGCTCTTAAATAGCTTTTTTTTCTCCTTCTAATTTGGAGAAATTTTTCTGCTCAGGCCATAGCCACTGTCAACAATGTTTTTGAGTGGCCAGTAACATTTTAAGGTAATATTTGATTTGCAAAACAAAATGTGAAATTAACAGATGGTTTTCAAGTAGTGATAAACTATCTATGAGATATTATGAAACCGTTTAATCAGAAAATATAAATCTCTTTGACTTTATGATATTTTATTTAAAGTATGTTACAAGCAGTTTCTACAGCCATGGAGTACATCTTGGACTTTTATTCTTTTTACTTTTCCATATTGGATATAACAAAAAAAAATAGCACTCCGTTGCTCAGTTTGTTCTAATCTCTCCTTGGCTAAGACCGTAATTTGCTATTAATCACAGGAAATATTAGTCTACACTAGCTTCTGAGGAATCAAGGAAATGTTTTTATTTCTTGTAGTAACTCCCTCCTATTTTAATAAAATGTCACATGCACTTTCTTGCAACTTAGAAAATTCTTTCAAAGTTTTGAAAATTTTTGTTTCTTATCATGTCTTGGTTTTGAATAGCCATTATCTTTTGCTGTGACATAATATCAGGCAACATGGAGACCACACATTCGAAATTAGACTCATAATTTTCTACAATTTTATTTTTAACATTTTATTTACTACTGTTCCTTTATGTGTATGAATATATTGCCTGCATGCATGTAACTGCACCCATGTTATACAATATCCACAGAGGTCAGAAGAGGGTGTCAGATCCCTAGAACTGGAGTTACAGACAGTTGATAGCCCTCATGTGGGTGCTGGGAATCGAATCCAGGGCCTCTGCAAGATCAGCCATTGCTCTTAACCCCTGAGACATTTCCCCAGACCCTATAATTTTATATTTGTTTGAGAGACTTTTCAATTTTTGAAAGCCAGTTAAATTAAATAAAATTCATCAAAATAGTTTTTCTTTTTGTGTCTTTTTTTTTTTTTTTTTTTTTTTTGAGACAGGGTCTCCCTTTAGTCCCAGCTGGCCTGGAGCTCACTATGTAGACTGAACTCAGAGATCCACCTGCCTCTGCCTTCTGAGTGCTGGGATTAAAGTTATGGGCTACCATGCCCAGCTTAATTACTTTTTATCTTTTATTGAGCTTTTGTGCATTTCATACAACCTTTCCCAATCATATTTAGACCCATTTCTCCCTTCTATTCCCCTCCCTAACCAGAACACACACATTCTGTCATACATGCCAAATCCTGTCTTCCATCTTTTTCTTAGTCTTTTTTAACTTTTTCAATGTAGAAGTTTACTGTTTTGGTCAGTTCTTTGAACAAGTCTTTTGTTGTTGTTGTTCCTTTTAATTTTATATTACTTCAAACTATGTATATCTACCCTCCACACTTATAGAAAAATGACAAGAGTCTGAAAATAAACTATAGGTTAATTCTAAGACACATTTGGGACTCACATTTTAACAGTAATTTTGCATACAAGCAAACAGAAATATAACTTTACATTACTTTCTTATCAAAAAAATTAATGTTGGGACTAGAGAGATGGTTAAGAGGTTAAGAGCACTGGTTACTCTTGCAGAGGACCAAGCATCCACATGGTGGCTAACAACTGTTCATAAACCCAGTTCCAAAGGGGATTTAACACCATCTTTTGGCCTCTTCAGGCACTGCACACACAAGAGTGCTTACATACAAGCAGGTAAAACACTTATACACATAAACAATAAAAATAAATAAATAAATAAATAAATTTAAATTTGAATTCTCCATCCAAGAAAGAAGCCATATTTTCCTTGATTTTAAACATACTACATGATCATTAATCTGGGTAAATTGTTTGGAAATAATTTATATTAAACCTATTTTTTCTGTTTTTTTTTGCAAATATTAATACTATAATAGTACCTATTGTGCTTTACTAAATATTACACACAATAGTTTTTGTATTCTTTCAAATTCAATACATAAATGTTTTCTATTTTATTCTCTATTTAGCCCTTTGTTGAAAAATTCAATTATTACTTGTTCAGGTTTTTTTCAGTCCTTATGATTGCTACTTTTTTGGTGCATGTGACTTTTCCCACTGTTTGCTGGTTTGTTTTGATACAGGGTCTCCCGGTACAGCCCAGGTTGGCCTTGAACTAGCAATCCTCCTGTCTCAGCCTCCCAAGTCCCTTGGGGTACAGAAGTGCACCACCACACTTAGCCTCATTTCATGTGATTTTTAAACAGGAATGTGTTTCTCATTATAAGCATCTTTATTCACCAGAACAAAGACTGAACTTTAGTCAAGACATCTATAACAGCCTAACAGTAGCAACAGGACACATCATCTTTGAACTTAGAAAATAATAGCCTCTTTCATAATTCTAAAGAATTGAGTTTAAAGTGAAACATAATTTTTCTTCCATGTTTACCCCGTGGAAAATTGTAATCCTTGATTTGAATCGGATGGTGCCTTACTAGAAATAATTTCACTCGTGTCCGGATATGACAGCCATTTTCCAGGACCAACGCCCAATAAACAGAGGAGTGCTCCAAAGGTTTTGACTTTCTCATCCAACTTTCAGATTTTATGAATATAGTTCCCTTCGATCTCTAATGAGCACGCCAAAGTGGGCTTTGCTGCCTCTAAATTGTGAATTTGATATGAACAATTTTCTTCTCTGTTTTGGTTGTTTTGATCAGTTGTGACAGTTTCATTTTATAAAAGATTTAACATTGCAGATTTTATCTGGACAATTCCGGTTGTGAATCTGATGAGAATAATTTCCTTGTTCATTTTTCATTAAATCTTTAAGTAAAGAATTTGCAGTGCCCTATTTGTGAATTTCATGTGGCTTTTGTTCTACAGACTCGACTCTACACTTTCCCAGCATCTAGTTACTGAAATTTAAAGCATTGATTTGAAATTTCTTTGGGTTTTTTTTTAGCTTTTAATCCTTTTTAAATTTTACTCCTGAATTTTATATTTTTATTGTGATTTAAAATTGAAAACATTCTTGAGATCTAAAGCTGAGGCAAGCAAATTTTATCTATAAAGTATTAGTAATTGTTTTTAGGTCTGAGAACCTTGTAATTTCTGTGGGAGTTTCTAAATTCTAATATTGTCATAAAACAGCACTAGACCATTCATAAAAATGTGGGCAATCATGAAGCCTGATGAAACTGTTTATAGAATCAACTAGCAGACCAGATTTGACCTACAGGTAATCATTTGCTGACCTCTCGTGCAAATAAAAAAAAATAAATAAAACACTCTTTTCCAAGAGAAAAAAATTATAACTATAAATGCAAGTTAATCATCCCAACTTGAAAATCTAAAATGTTCCAAAATCTAAAACTTTTTGAGAACTGACATGAATCCATAAGTGGAAAATTTCACATAAAGTTAAGTGATAGATTATATGCATAGTGCAGAACACTAAAAGTGTTGCACAAATTGTTTCCTGGCTGTACAAGATGTACAAGAAATGTAAATGAATTTTCTTTTAGGGTTGGGCCTCAACATAAAGATATCATATTAGGCATCTGCAAATATTCAAAAATCCAAAAGAATCCATAAACTAATGCATTTGGATCCCAAGAACTTCAGAGAAGAGTTATTAAACTTGTAATTTAATAAAAATCATGGGCTGGAGATGTAGATCAGTGGATAGAATGTTTGCCTAATGTGCACAAAGCCCTGGATTCAGTCCCCAGAAAATCATGAACCTGGTGTGGTGGAACAAGCCTGCAATCCTAACACTGGAGATTACAGAGCAGAGGATCAGAAGACACAGTTCATCTTCGCTGCATAGCAAGTTCAAGGGTAGCCTAGGCTATGTGAGAACCTGTCTCAAACAACAACAACAACAAAAATACATTGCTGGCTTAAAATTACTTTTATGTTCATTACCTTTTCTCATAAAATTTTTTAAATGCATCAAAATTAAATTTAAATATATAAATAAATCATAATTATGATTTAGTTTTTGGAAAACATTATTAAATGTTTTATAAAAATCACAGTTTGTAATGAAAACATTTAATTTCCAACTAGTTACCAATGCAAAAATCAAGGTTCTGTTTCATCTACGCCTACATATATGTGTATATATATATATATATATATATATAATTTCTTAATGTTTTATTTTTACTTTATGTGTAAGAGTGTATGCTCATGTACGTATGTGCATCCATGTCATGCAATGCCTGTGGAGGTCAGAAGAGAGCACTGGATCCTCTGCAAGTAGAGTCATAGACCATTGTTAGCCACTATGTGGGTGCTGGCAAGGGAACCCGAGTCCTCTGCAAGTGCAGGCAGTGCTCTTAACTATTGAGCCATCTCTCCAGCTCCAAATTTCAAAGATGAAATATTTAGCACTACAAAATGTTCTTCAGATATCATATGTACTATTGAGTACTAATTTATAAGTGCCTCCAGATCCAGAAATTGGAGCACGAGTGTACAAGTCAGCTCAGATACTATTACAGAACTCTCTACAGGCTGTGCAGCTTAAACAGCAGAAATTTATTTTTTACATTTCTGAAAGCTTTAGAAGTTCTAGATCAAGGTCTGTCAGGTTTTGGTGTCTGATGAGGGTTTCCTTCCTGTCTTATAGACAACCACCTTTTTAAATGGCCTTACATATCTGTTCCTTTCAGTGGAGAGAGAATGTACCTTCTTGTGTCTCTCTCTCTTTTATTTTTTGGTCTTTTTTGAGACAGGTTCTCCCTGCAGCCCCAGCTGTCCTGGAACTCAGTATGTAGACCAGGCTGGCCTTGAACTCACAAAGACACTAATCCTATCAAGAAAAGAAACTACACTTATGACCCCATTTAGTTACCTCCTTAGAGGTCTTATCTCCAAATTCTAATGGGGGGTTTACAATTCAATCTATAACAAAGGAATATCAGGAACATAGACAGTACTATTGGAAAACAATGCTCTATTAATCAAAAAACTATTGTATATGTGTTATCAGACAGAAAATTTGGTAAATTAATTTATCTTATCTGTCACCAGAATATTTTGTCTCACTGTTCCCAAGTAGCATCTGTCTTTAACATTGGCAAGGACATAATCTATAAATTTTCATGGCAGTAACCCACTAGCCCCTTTGTTCTATGGACATAGGACAAGAGATGTGGAGAAGAATTTTCCTAGAACTGAATGGAGTTTCTGCTGTACACAAACTTCTAAACAGTAGATCCAAGTCAAGGGCCCTTCTAGCCTTGTCCATGCCAGTTGTTTCTAAAGGCATTGCATCAATAAATACAGAGAGGTCAAACAATAACCTTGAAATATTGAGCTAGTTTGTATTTTAAAATACATTTAATATTTGTGGAAATACCAATATTCTATAAAGATCAATATTAAATTCACTTGAAAAAATGATGGTTAAAATTTGTTTGATGAGTAGTGACAGCTAGCACATACTAATTGATCAATGATGATGTCAATTTTTTTCCATAAAACTTACAAACATGAAAATTTATAGAGTAGTAGGCATTCATGGTTGAATAAATCAAGAAAAAATGGTCAGTTATAGCCTATAGTAGGACTTTGTAATTACTGAATATATTATATAAATACTGTTTTACTATAATGGTCCTTTGTTACAGAATCTTAGATGTTAAAATTAGTCTTTTTATACCTACAGGTCAAGAAGTATCCCAAAAATGTCTTCATCTTATCAGCTTCTACCTATTGGATATGAAAATTCTGGGTCTTCATAGATGAGAGCTCTGAGTTCAACATGAAAGTTGTGGAACATGGCAAAGTTCTAGATCCTTGAGAATGTTACATGCCCTGGCTGTCACCTCAGTGGTGTTATTGTGGCAACAACCACAGCTGTGGAGTGAACAAGAGAGACAGGTGCAGGTTTTCTGTGAATTATGGTTAATTCAAAGCATAAATATCAAGAATGAATTACCTGAATGGTATGGCAAGAGTATGTTTAGTTTTGTTTAAAAAAAAAAAAAAAACTTTTTGGGCTGGAGAGATGGCCTAGCAGTTAAGAGCGCTGACCGCTCTTACAGAGGACCTGGGTTCGATCCCCAGCACCCACATGGCGGCTGAGAACTGTCTGAAACTCCAATTCCAGGAGAACTACAGTTCCAGGGGAATCCGACACCCTCTTCTGACCTCCGCGGCATTGCACGACACAGGTGCACAAACTTGCATGCAGACAGTACATTCATACACATACAGAAATAAATAAAATTAAAAAATAAATAAATAAAAACACTTTTAAAACTACCAACTAGTGCTAGGTGTGGTGGCGCACGTCTTTAATCCTAGCACTTGGGAGGCAGAGGCAGGCAGATCTCTGTGAGTTCAAGGCCAACCTGGTCCACAGAGTGAGTTCCAGGCCAGCTGGGGCTATAGGGAGACCCTGTCTCAAAAAGACAAAAAAAAAACAAAAACAAAACAACAACAAAAAAAAAAACTACCAACTAGTCTTTCAAAGTGTGTAGTCAAACGATTTGCATTTCTACCAGCAACAAATTAGAGTTCCTGTTGCTTCACATCCTAAGCAGCGTCTTGTGATGTCAGGATCTGGATTTTGGTGGTTTTAGAAAATGTAGGCAAGCATCGCATTGTTAAATTTGACCTTGTCTTACTTAGTTTTCTCACCACTTTGACCAAGTACCTAACAAGAAGTTACTTAAGGGAAAGTTTATTTTGGCTTATGGTTTGAGAAGGTGCAGTCCCTTGTAGTGGAGAAAGCATGAATGGATGACTCTGTGACAGTGGTGACATGTGGCAGCTGCTTCTTACATGGCACCAATCAGGTAGCAGAAACCTCAGAGTGAAGCTGAATATAGGCGACCTGTCCATGGACCCATACTCTTCAGACTCTTAATCTCCACCATTTGGCCATTTATGACCTTTTGAGTTTCTGGTCCTCTGTTGCATAAGGGAGCTTCTTTAATGAGAATTAAGAGATTCATTAGTGTCCTCTCAGTCTCTTTTTCTATGTTTTGTGAGCCTGAGGTGTAGAGGTTGCACTGCAGATGTGCCACTTAGGCTTGGTCAATTCACAGACACTCTGTAATAGTCTTTATCGGGTACAAAAGAAGCTTCTTTGACGAGTGATGTCTGGGATATTTGTAAATATAAGGATGCATATTTTGCACTTAGCAAGAAGTTACATTAGGGGACGTAACACCCTTGGGAATTTCTCTAAGATCTATGACCTCTCCATCCTTGTGTATTTGGCAGTGTTAACGGTACCACACAGGAGTTTCCTCCCATTGAATGAGATTTAAGTCCAATTAGTTAGCTGTTACTTGCCCCCAAGTTAAAAGTGCCACTACTGGGGCTGGAGAGATGGCCTAGCGGTTAAGAGCACCGACCGCTCTTGCAGAGGACCCGGGTTCGATCCCCAGCACCCACATGGCGGATGAGAACCTTCTGAAACTCCAATTCCAGGAGAACTCCAGTTCCAGGGGAATCCGACGCCCTCTTCTGACCTCCGCGGCATTGCACGACACGGGTGCACAAACTTGCACGCAGACAGTACATTCACACATACAGAAATAAATAAAATTAATAAAAAAAAAAAACCTTTAAAAAAAAAAAAAGTGCCACTACTGCACCAATGTCATATGCTGTGCCAAACATTACTGTGGATGTTTTATCTAAAAGCTGGTGTTGGACCACTGACTGATGCTCTCCCTTAGCAGCTTGCATAGTTCTCTCCAAAACTATGAGAGCTAGACCTCAGGGGAAGTGGCTTCCAGGTCACTTCCTGCTCCATTGCTCCAAATCCAGTCTCTGAAGTATGTCTTGTCTTCGGCAATAGAGTCTTACCTTCAAGTACTGGGAAGCAATCAAGGGCTGTGGTCATAGCTTGTGTCATTTTAGGAGTCTCTTGGACTACCCTAGCCAACAACTCAAAATAAGTTTTCTCCTGTCTGGCACTGGACTCATGTAGAGATATTGTATGTGTAATTTGTCATTATATTATTAGACTAATAGATTCCCTCAGGTTTTTTTTACACTGGCTAGGCATTATTTATCTCTCCTCTCTCCCTCTCCCTGTCTAACTCTCCCTCTATGTCTTGCACATTTAAAGTGTTCCCATTTTTCCCATTTCTCCCTTGATAATACCAGTCTCCTGTGGTCCCCCTCTCTTGAGCCCGTTCTTTCCCTTATCCACAAATTTCCTTCTATAATCCTCCACTCCACTCCTATTTAAATAACCTAATTTTATCCATTTATCCTTTAGTAACACCTGTCTCCTACTATTCTTCTCTCTCAGGTTTCCTCTTTCCCTTTACCTTTCTATTTTCCTGGTTCTAGCCATTACATCAGGATATATACATGCATATAAGGATTTGGTGCTAGGATCCACATATGAGGGAGAACATTCTTCATTTGTTTTTCTGAGTCTGTTATTTTATGTAGCATAACATTTTCTAGTTCCATACATTTACCTGCAAATTTCATGATTTCATCTTTCTTTGCTACTGAGTAGAACTCTGTTGTGTAAATGTACCACATTTTCATTATCCACTCGTCAGTCAAGGGACACTTAAGTTGCTTCCATCTCTTTGCTATTATAAAAAGAACAGCTACAAGCATGGTTGGTGGTGCACGCCTTTAATCCTAGCACTTGGGAGGCAAAGGCAGGCGGATCTTTGTGAGTTCAAGGCCAGCCTGGTCTACAGCATGAGTTCCAGGACAGCTGGGGCTACAGGGAGACCCTGTCTCGAAAAGACCAAAAAAAAAAAAAAAAAAAAAAAAAGTATCTCTGCAGTAGGATGAGTTCTTTGGGTACATGCCAAAGAGTGGTATAACTAGGTCAAATGGTAGGTTCGTTTTGATTTTTAAGAGTTCTCCACACTTCTTCCCATTTGCACAAACTTTCAATCCCACCAGCAGTGAATGAGTCCCCTTTTCCCACATCATCTCCAGTATTTGATATCATTTGTTCTCTTGATCTTAGCCAGTCTTACTGGGGTAAGATAAAATCTTAAAGTGGTTTTAATTTGCATTTCCTTAATTACTAACAATGTTGAACACTTTTTAAGATGTTTCTTAGCCATCTTTATTTCATCTTTTGAAAACCCTCTGTTCAGATCCTTAGCCTATCTTAATTGGGTCTCATGTTTTCTTGATTCTTTGGTTTTTTTGAGATCTTTATATATTCTGGATGTAAGACTCAGTTAGATGTGTCACTAATAAAGATTTTCTCCTACTCTGTGGGTTTTCTCTTCACTTCTTTGGTTGTTTCCTTTGCCATACAGAAACTTTTTAGTTTAATGAGGTCCCACTTGTTGATTGTTGACCTTACTTCCTGAACAACATCAGTCTGATTTAGAAAGTCCTTTCCTATACTGATATCTTGTAGGTTACTGCTGAGGTTTTCTTCTAACAGTTTCAAAGTTTTGTGTTTCATAATGAGGTCTTTGATCCATTTGGAGATGACTTTTGTGCAAGGTGAAAGATAAGGGTCTAGTTTCATTCTTCTACAGACAGAGATCCAGTTTTGCCAGAACCATTTTGATGAAGATGTTATCTTCCCCCAGTGAATCTTCTTGACCCCTTTGTCAAATATCTGGCTGAATCTTCGATTATGCTCAATTGATCTAAGGATCTATTTTGTGCTACTACCATGCTGTTTTATGACTATAGCTCTGTTATATAGTTTGAAATCTTTTATAATAATCCCCCATTGCATTGCTCTTTGTGCTCAGAGTTGTTTTGGCTATCCTGGGTCTTCTGGTTTCCATATGAATTTTAGAATTTTTTCTAATTCTGTGAAGAATGTCATGGGGATTTTGATTGGGATTGCATTGACTCTGTATATTACTTTTGGTAGGATGGTCATTTTCACAATATTAATTCTTCTGATCCATGAGCATGGGAAAACTGATAAATTGTTTTATAAGCTGCAGATTTAGGGGTTCAACTTATGATTTGAACCAGTAGCTATTATTTAGGGTTTTCATTTGGAGATCACAGAACCCACTAAGTTAGCTTAAATAGAAAATAAATTTCTTTCTTACATGACTTACGGAGCTCACAAAATTCAAGGGAAGGGGAGAGAGTAAAATCTAAAGACTATAAAGTCAGGCATAATCCACAAACCCACATCAAGCTGTTCCATAGAGAATACACTGCCAATAACACTAAGCATAGACAACACAGATGCACCCCCCCCCCCAACACACACACACCAAGTCCCTCCTGCTTAGGCTTCCAGAGAGTCTCATCTTCTGCTTCAGAGTCTGTGTAAGTGCAACTGGTTGGTGCAATAGCTATAAGACACTGATTAGAAATCAAGAATTTGGCTTGCCTTCTTTTAGTGGTAAGAACCAGAAGGCAGAATGTCCTCGCTAAATATAACAAGCATTTTCTAAAGATGCTAAGCATCCACATACACACATACCCACAATACACAAGGACACTCATGCATGCACACATACCACACACACACACACACTCACACACACACACACACACACACACACATGCACATGTGAAGAACAGGTGCTAAGCAGAAGAGCATTGCTTCTTCTTTTTCTTCAATAATATATTTTTAGGATTACAATGTACCTAGTGTAAAACTCATATTCCAATGAAACAAACAGACAAGAAACAAGAGAACAAATAAATGATCAATATGTCAGATGCTATGTGGCTTAAAGTCAAACCTAGCAGGATAAAGAGACCGAGATTGAGGAGTGAAGGGAGGCTTGCAGAGAGGGTGCTCAGGGAAGCAGGGAGAGGGCTGCCTGAGCCTGGAAATGGTAGTAAAACAAGTCTTGCCCATCTCTCAGGAAAGAGAATGGTAGGCTTAGAGGATATGCAAATGCCAGGATGTGAGGCAAATGCAGCCCACAGACTATCCTGCATTCATGGACCATTTAAGAGAATGTGCAAAACCTGTAGCCAAGAAATATGTTTATTATCTAAGTTTCCCAAGAATTTGAGTATTTTCCAAAATTCAGATTCCCATGGTGTTGATGAAGACTTGCCCACTCCTGATACCAATCCACTATAAACATTTAACAACATCAGGATCTTTACACAGCAGCCAATGGATGCCACTCCCACTTACATCCAGATGTGTTACCTGTCCAGGAATTACATTCGCCTGGAGTTGAATGTTGCCTTTTTGTTAGGACAATATAGATTGTCAAATATGCCAAGTACAGGAGAAAAAAATGCAGGTATTGGATCCTGAAGGATTGCTCTTGCTCCACTCTAAGGGGAGCTTCACGTCTGTTTGTTTGTCCTTTAGCCTCTGTTTTTTCTTGTGAGATATAACAGGCAGCAGTCTAAACCCCACATCTCATAACACAGGCATTTAAAGAGACTGAATTCTCATTCTCAATGGCAACTTCAGAATTTCTGAAGATGAACTCTGTGATCTCTTAAGATAACTAATCTTTCTCCAAATTTCCTGGTTTAGGGCTTCAAAAACTATTGAAATTCACTGGATGACAAGTGCTTTTGTTATGGTAATAAAAATGGTTTGTGGTGGATCCATAGCTACCTTCAGCAAATTATTGAATATATAAATTAAACTTTACAATTACAAAACTACTCTTTAGGGACTTTGGATATAACAGAGTGGGATCACTGCACAAAGAAAACAATCATTCTTTTCTTCTAAAGCAAATAACTTTATATTAAATTTAATTTTTTTTAATCTTTTTGAGACAGAGTCTCCCTGTAGCCCCAGCTGTCCTGGAACTCACTCTGTAGACCAGACTGGCCTTGAACTCACTCTGCCTCCCTAGTGCTAAGGCATGCACCACTATTCCCGGTTTAAATTTAATTTTAATTTTATCATTTCCTTGTGATATATATTTGGGGGGTGCTATTTGAGACAGGGTCTCCCTATAGCTCCAGCTGTCCTGGAACTCGCTATGTAGACCAGGTTGGTCTTGAACTCACAAAGATCCACCTGCTTCTGCTTCCCAAGTGCATGGATGGCCTGATACCAAATGGGTACCCCATTTGCAGCTATTGTCTCCAGTGAGAGCAGTCTGGTGGAGGACTGAGCCTTTAGAACTAACTCTAGTTTAATGCCAGAATTGAATTGCAATTCAACAGCTGGGATGGGAACAGGACGGAATCTGGCTATATCCACCTAACCAATGAAACCCAGCCTTGGGATTAAGATTAGTCCTACTTGGATTGACTTTCCACGCTGAATCAGTCAAACATGTTAACACCCATGGATGGATTTAGAAGAAAGGAAAGATCTTAGAGGGAAACTGGATAGGCTCTATCCTCAAAACTTTGATAACTGACTCAGTCACTTCAATCCTAAGTCTATACATATCTACAGATGCCTCTGCCCTAACACTACAAGTTCATGTTGTCATTCTATGTGACTGGAAAGTATTTGTAATTTTCAACTTCTATATGTTTAAAAAACTTGCAAAATGATAATACATTTCCCAAGTGGCTCAAATATATTAAAATTGAGGCTGGGCATGGTGGTACACGCCTTTAATCCTAGCACTTGGGAGGCAGAGGCAAGCGGATCTTTGTGAATTCAACTCCAGCCTGGTCTACAGAGTGAGTTCCAGGACAGCTGGGGCTACAGGGAGACCCTGTCTCAAAAAGACCAAAAAAATAAAAAATAAAGAAATAAAAATAAAATTGAGAACTTACAAAGAGTAACTTGATCTACAAACAACTGGCCATGGATTCCATCTATCTACAAAATTATTCAGTGTTTTTCTTCTGAATATGTTTTTACTGACACCATAGATAAGTATCCTCCCAATCACAACCCTGAAATTGAATGTGAGGTCTATTCTCTAACTACATGTGTGAAAGAGAGCAGTATTTTCACATGTAAAACTAAGAGAGTAAATGTGAACAGTTCGTTTTCGCAGCAAGGTACATACAAGAAAGCGTTCTTTTAGTCTGCTTTGTTTCTGCTTGCTGAAGTTTTCTTCAAACCCTATAAATATATCCTCTATCTTGCAAAGCACCAACATAGTCCTTGGACTATTAGCTCTTAGCATCTTTATGGTAGTTGTCCTGGATTTCATCTTCCTTCTGCAGTAAGTTATGCAAGTATTGAGAATATAGACTGTCTTCTGTTTATTCATCAAGACCAGCACAATATCTAGAACCCAGGAAGAACAAAAGAAATATCTACTGTATCCACATTGTTTGATGGTCTTTTGCAAGCGGCCTAACTCTCTGAGTGTTGGTTTGAACAGGAGTAAAATGAAAACAATTATAATGCTTACTTCACAGGGTTGTTATGAGGATTGAATGCTCCATCAATGCTGCTGTTGATAACAGAGCTGCAGTCAGCAATCATAATTCACTGATTAGAAGCCATCAAACCCAAAGCAAGTTATTTATAGGTGGAAAAATCACAGAAGATATTTCACAAGAGGTCCTGGTCACTGTTCTCAAAATTAGCAGCAAATGAACAAAGTGTCCCTATTCTGGAAGCCATCCCCTCTCTTCCTACTATGAGGGACACACTGGGGATAGTATTAAGAAATTTATAATATATCAATTCACCTGCACATTCAGTTTTGCTACTCAGCATTCATTGCATTTTAACAAATCATCAATATCACTTATTGAAAGTCAAATAACATAGCTCACATTTATATTCTACAACACTGTATGTTTTTAGAGACCTTATTATACTTCATAATTCTGAAATAAAGAAAAATCTGGTGTTTTCTCTACTTATTTATAAAACCACTTTTCTCTCCAAATTTAGTATTTGTTATTTACTTTTATAATATGCCAGCTCTATTCTTTACAACTTAATTTCCTCTAATCTGAGCTGTAACCAAACAAAATGAACTTATCATTGGAAGCAAATTATTGACTATATAAATTAAACTTTACAATTACAAAACTACTCTTTAGGGACTTTGGATATAACAGAGTGGGATCACTGCACAAAGAAAACAATCATTCTTTTATTCTAAAGCAAATAACGTTATATTAAATTTAATTTTTTTTAATCTTTTTGAGACAGGGTCTCCCTGTAGCCCCAGGCTGTCCTGGAACTCACTCTGTAAACCAGGCTGGCCTTGAATTCACTCTGCCTCCCTAGTGCTAGGATTAAAGGCATGCGCCACCATGCCCGGTTTAAATTTAATTTTAATTTTATCATTTCCTTGTGATATGTATTTGGGGGGGCTATTTGAGACAGGGTCTCCCTGTAGCCCCAGCTGTCCTGGAACTCTCTATGTAGACCAGGTTGGTCTTGAACTCACAAAGATCCACCTGCTTCTGCCTCCCAAGTGCTAGGATTAAAGGCGTGCACCACCACGCCCGGCTCCTTGTGATACTTTCATAGGGACATATCATTGTTTGCTCCTCTCCACTCTCTCCATTCTCCTCCCCACTTCTTGCTGGCCCCCCTTCCTCCTCCGTACACTTCTCCTTTCTGTTTTCAGGTCACATTTATTCCATTACCCTCTCCTGCAAATTAAATTTATTTTAGCCAACATGAAACATAAAATTGTATAAACTAATGGAGTAGCATGATGTTTTCATACATGTATACATTTCATAATGTCTAAATGAAGAAATCATTCATACGCTTAAATTAAGAAGCAAAAAACTATATTAAAATGAAGATTGACAAGCAAAGAACCATAATATTTCATTAATATCACAATTTTTAAGGAAATGATTTCAACTTGTAGTTTAAAACACTTGTGTGCAGATATACTAACACACATAGTTTCTCTCTCTAGCTCTCTCTCTCTCTCTGTCTTACACACACACACACTTATTTTGGAAAGACTAACTATACCCAAAGCTCTAGCAGGCAGGCAGAGTTTCTTTTAAACCAAAAATAAAGATAAAGATTTCAGAATGAGCCCCTTAAATGCCAGGAGAATTCTGAAAATTCCTACTGAAGAGATGGCAAAAACAAATTTAAAAAGATAAACTAAATTCCTGAATAAAGGAAGTATTAAATCATGCTTTACTTAAGATACCTAGTTTAGCTGGGCATGGTGGCCCACACCTTTAATACTAGCACTTGGGAGGGAGAAGCAGGTGGATCTTTGTGAGTTCAAGGCCAGGCTGGTCTACATAGTGAGTTCCGGGACAGCTGGGGCTACCAGGAGACCCTGTCTCAAAAAGACAAAAGAAAAAAACCTATTTTAATATTTTAATTAGTAAAGGTAATAAAGTATTTTCATAAAGGAGAGGGAAAAGCTCATCAGCAGGAATTTCTTGGTGTTTGTCCATTTGGTTGGTTTGGTATGTTTGGGTTTGGGTGTTTTTTTGAGGTAAGTTGTCACACATGCCAGGCTGGCCTTGAACTCACTATGCAGCACCACAGCTGACCTTGAACTTCTGATCCTCCTGCCTCTATCCTTTAAGTTCTGGGATTACATGTGTGTGCTACCACATCCAGCTAAAATGTCAACCAAAGTTTTTAAAAATAAAGATTTTTGATCCTTACCAATTATCGAATTAATTTGACATAAAAATTGGTGCTATTTGAACTATTTCATAATTAGAACTTTATTGACTTGAAGCCATTTTATTTATTTTTTTTAATTTGTTTATTTTTATTTTTAAATGATTCTACAATACAATGACACAGTTGTTTGCAGATAACAATGATGTTACTCAGTATGTCATACAATTAAGTAATTGGTCCATTTTGCAAGTATCTATGTCCAAATTTTGAACAACCCAAGGTTCCCATAGTCCAGTTGGAGAAGCTTGTATGGACAGGCTTGTTGATCAATCAGGTGTCCAGACTATATTCCTATAGTCTCATGATTCACCCCTACCTCTCCACAGCCCTTACAATCTACCACGCCTCCTCTTCCGCAGTTTGTTCCCTAGGCTTTGGGAAAGGGGCACAAATGGGTGAGAAGAAAACAGTCTAATTTCTTTGGAGTTGTCATTTTGGACTCTGGTCTGTTCAGTTTGTTTCTCTTCACGGATTGACAGCTTTCACAGTGATACCCTTTTCAGTCATACCAACAAAGCTCAAGCTATTGGATGTACAGGCATTTAAGCAGTACCACTTATTGTGTCAAGCTAAGCTGTGAGCATAGACACAGATGCTTGGATGGTATGCTAATCCGCAAACTGTGGTTTCTCTATAAAGGGTGACGAGTTCTTGTTGCTTATTAATTTTTGTCTATTTTTGAGAGACGGAGTCTCCCTGTAGCCCCAGCTGGCCTGGAACTCACTATGTAGATCATCAAAAACCCTATTTCAAATTTCCATAGGTATACTTAAAGACACATTGAACTCTATGCTACAGAGAAGACACTAAAAGCAGTTTTGGTTGAAACAAACTGGTAATCCCTTAACCCTCTCACACACGCGCGCGCACACACGAAATGAGCTTGCTGCCTAAAATACAGTAGACTCTTCTTAATGGAAATTATAATCCTAAACCTTTGCTTCAAAGTTCTTTTTTAAAAGAAAAATCATAAACAAGAGTCTAGTTTTTTCTGACACAAAGTAAACTTACTATTTACTGTTGATGATCACAATCCAGCATCTCACCAGTGGTATTCTGGGCATGTTGC
This sequence comes from Rhizomys pruinosus, assembly GCA_009823505.1. NCBI lineage: Eukaryota > Metazoa > Chordata > Mammalia > Rodentia > Spalacidae > Rhizomys > Rhizomys pruinosus. The sequence goes on along the minus strand of VZQC01000152.1, from coordinate 1,642,297 downwards.
CCCTTGAATTGTTGCCAGCTAACATTCATTTTGTGATATATGAATATCTCCAGGGAAATTCAGAGCCCTTCAGCCACTTACGTAGTGCATTAATATTCCCAAGTGATTGTATCAAAGGCGCCAGCTCTGCTCCCATGAGAAGTTGTCATGCAGTGTTTTATTTTGATATTTTACTTCACTGATTTTCATCACAATTTCCTACCTAGATTCCAGACACCATGACTGCATTCATAAACTTGCATAGAATATGCATGTGAAATCACATTTCCCTCTTGGACGCATTAGCAAAATTCCATCTGTCTGTTCCTTTTTAAGCTGTTAGGTTTTCCACATTGAACATGGAATTGGGTTACAATTACCTACTATGGCCATTCGTCAAAATAATATTTTAAGTTGTATATAATATTATTCCATTTTATCCTTTGCCTAAGGAGTTAAAACCACTTCACCCACCCAGATACAACAAACCTAAAAGAATATTAGGGGCAGTTGAAAGCTGAAAGAAATTTTCAGAAGCTTTTTTTTTTTCAGTCTCATCTCATTTTTTCAGAAAATAAAATGAAGCTTAAAAATTGGAGAAAATACAAACTAAAAGAAATCTTAGCAATGCAGGAAGGCATGGTCGAGTGAAAATGGCACTTTGTGCAGGCTACTGGAGTGCAGTCTACTCTGTCCTCACTGTGGAACTTAGGGATGTTATATGTGAAGCTCTGTGTCTCCATCGCCACATCTGTAACACTAAGACCTACTCCACAAGAAAGATGTGAGACTCAAAAAGACTAATAGGTCTGGTGCCACGGACATCAGTTCTTTCCTGCTCCTGCAGTTTGGTTTGGATGAGCATTAGATGACCACAGGATTGCTTTAAATACTCAACTGGTGAAGTTGTAAGAGGAAGCATGGCCAGGTGGCCCAGATCTCTCTCTCTCTCTCTCTCTCTCTCTCTCTCTCTCTCTCTCTCTCCCTCTCTCTCTCTCATCCACTTAGGTCATCCTACTTTTGTAAAGTCTGATATTCAACTAGGATGTCCTGAGCCTCCATGCAGAAATCTATCTAATTTGAGAGTCTAGCACTGGGAGCTTGTTATTACCACTTTGTCTGGTATTAGTTTCATTCATCATTAAATTGGTATTTGCTTCTCTGACCAGTTTTCTCTGTCATTTAATTTAGAACTAAGAAGAGAGTGTGTTATAGAATTAGTCTAAGTGCCCAACAATGACTGAAATTATATATAGTATATTATTAGTAAGCCTCTAAAAAGAAAGAAAATATTCTATCATTTACAAGAGCAGGTATGAACCCAGAGGATTTTATTTGAAGTTGAAATAGACCAGGCAGAGAATGACAAACCCTATATATTCTCCCTTATATGTAGAATCAAAAGCATCCAGCTTGTAGAAGCAAAGAGCACCATGGTAGTTTCCAAAGGCATAAAGTGAATGGGAAGATATTGGTCAAAACATACACAGTGGCAGTTAGCCAGCAGAAATAATCACTAAGGACTTGAGATTATGGGCATGTTAATTTACTTAATTCAATCATGCTACATACTATGTACCTATCTTAACAACAGTTTGTGCCCATAAATATATTATTATAATTTGTTAAGAACAATAATAATAATGGGCTGGGAATATAGTTCAGTCAGTAAGGTGCTTGCTAGCAGAAGGAGCACAAGGATCTGAGCTCAGATCCTACACAAGAAGATTGGTGCTACCACAGATAACTGTAACCCCAGATCTGCAGAGGCAGAGACAATTGAGCTTATTGGTCAGCCAGTCTTAACCAAACAGTGAGCTCCAGAGTCAGTAAGAGTCCCTGTCTCAAAATGTACATTAGTCAGTAACCAATGTCTACATCTGGCCTCCACCGGCAGAGAGAGAGAGAGATTAATAATAAATAATTTTAAAGTAAAAAGTAATGCTCCTTTTCTCATCTTTATACCTTTTTAATGGTGGAGGGTTTTTTTTCTTTTAGATAGAATCTCCCTGTAGCCCCAGCTGGCATGGAACTCATAACAAAGATCAAGCTGGCCTCGATCTCACAGAGCTTTATCTGTCTCTTTCTCCCAAGTGCTTCAATCAAAGGTGTGCACCACCACGCCTGGCACTACACCTTTTGAAAAAATTGCTTCATTGGTTAAGAGAACTGTCTGCTCTTGCAGAGGACTTGGGATCAAAGCCCAGCAACCACATGGCAGTCGACAACTGTCTGTAACTCCAGTTCCAAGGGCATCCAATGCCCTCTTCTGACCTCTTTGGCATTACACAACATAGGTGCACTTACACAGATGCTGCCAATACATTTTTACGCATAAAATAAAAATAATAAATAAATAAAATATTTTTTCTTTGCTTTTGCATTTTCCCAGGCCTCATTGATGGTAAGTGCTCTACCAATGAACTAGACCCATGATCCTCATCTTTTTCTATTAAATATTTTAAATTCATACCCCATATACTGTGTTTAGATCCAATCCATGCTCATTTCCTTCCTTAGAATTCTCCCCTTACCAGGACTGGAGAGATGGCTCAGCAGTTAAGAGGCACCAACTGATCTTGCAGAGGACCCGGGTTCAATTCCCAGCACCCACGTTAAGAACCATCTTTAACTCCAGTTCTAGGGGAATCCAATGCCCTCTTCTGACCTCTGCGGCATTGCACGACACGGGTGCACCAACCTACATGCAGACAGTACATTCATACACATAAGAAATAATAAATAAAAAACAAAACAAAACAAGAATTCTTCCCTTATCTACACCTTACATACATACATATACACTTTTTCTCCCAACTCCATCTCTCATTTATTTAATACCCTCTGAGTCCACTCAGTGCTGTATCATAGATGGCTATAGAAACCACTACTGGAGCATGGATAAAGTCTTTCAGGGTTTCTTCATCCTGCAAACCTGAAAAAAATGTGGCTCTCTTCTCCTTAGGTAGAGATGAGAACTCATGAGTCACTCAAACATCCATGACGAGCCCTCAACTTTATATAACTTTTGAGACTATATTGGCTATTAAATTAGTGATTTACAATCTCCTACAACTAGCTACATATACCTGCCTCCTACATAGACCATATATAGACTTGCTTTTTCTCAATTTCTAGTAATTTTAATTTTTTCACAGTTTAATATATTTATGAATGGATAACACAGTTTAATATATTTATGAATTCTGAACAATAGATTTGTAGTTTCCTTAGTTTCAGGGTATCATTCCCCCACTCAGAATCCTCCAATGCCTTCCCATTGTGCATAAGATTAAACCTATGGGCTGCCTGAGTTCTCCTCTCTGTCCTTACTTACAAGGAGCTCTCCTAACGAGGGCCTCTAGTCCACATGGTGCACTTATATACGTGGAAGTAAAACATTCACACACATTTTTAAAAGTTAAGATAGAGGATACTGTATATGTGAAAAATGAAAGCTGGGTATGGTGGCACATGCCATTTATCCCAGCACTCAGGAGGCAGAGGCAGGCAGATCTCTGTGAGTTCAAGGCCAGCCTGGTCTACATAGAGAGCTCTAGGCCAGCTAGGACTTAAGGGAGACCTTGTCTCAAAAAAATACAAGAAAAAAAAAAGAAAGAAAATTGAATGAATAAACAAAATATTTTATTCAATTTAACAAGTAGATAATATGAACCCAGAATAATAGGCATAATAACAAGATAATAATTATGTTCATCAAATCTAAATCAAGAATATGCTACTGTGTGAATCTGCACATAATCATTTATGTAATAACTGTCCCTAGGTCAATGAGAAAGTTAAGTGTGTGGCATTTCAGAAAGTAGATTTTTTTTATTTAATTTTCATTTTTATTATATTTATTTTGGCTGACATAATAAATATAAATTTGTTCATAATAATAGGGTCACATGGTGTTTCATGCATGTATACATTCCTTAAAACTTGAAACCACTGAATATGTCTATGTCACTCAACATCTATAATTTCTTTTTTTTTCCTTTTTTCTTTTTTTAATTTTAATTTTTATTTTTTTTATTTTTGTTGATGCTTTGTGTGTTTCATACATCATTTTCCAATTCAGTTCAGGCATATTTCCCTTTCTCTTCCCGCCCATCCGACCCCACTCCATCCCAGATCATGCATTCTGCCATAACTGTCCTGCATCTTTCTCTAGATTTTTTAAAATACTTTTATTGATGATTTGTGTATTTCATACATTATCTTTCAGTACAATTTAGACACATTTCCCTCTCCCTGCCCGCACCCCAGCCCTGTTCATGCCTTCTGCCATACATGTCTTTCATCTTTCTCTCAGTTTTTCCAGTTTTTCACTGCAGAGGCTTGTTGCTTTGGGCAGAGTTTAACTGTATCAGTCAGTTCTTTGACCCAGTCTTTTTTTTTAACTGTTTGAGACAGGGTCTCCCTGCAGCTCCAGCTGGCCTGAAACTTTCTATGTTTCTATCCAGGCTGGTCTTGAACTCACAGAGATCCACCTGCCTCTGCCTCTGCCTCTGCTTCTGCCTCTGCCTCTGCCTCTGCCTCCCTAGGATTAAAAGGGTACACCACCATGCCCGGCTTAAAGAGGGTTCTTAGCTGCCAAGTGGGTGCTGGGAATCAAACCTGGGTCCTCTGAAAGAGCAGTTGGCCCTCTTGACTGCTGAGCCATCTCTCCAGCCCCTGACCCAGTCTTTATGTTGTTGTTCCCTCCCCCTTTGAATTGCTCCAACGTATGCCTATATAAATCACATACGCATCAAAATTATGACCTCTGAGAATAAACTGTATGTTAATTCCAAAATATGTTTAGGGAATTCACATTTTTCCCTTTAATTTTATATTACTCTAAAATATGAATACATACCTTCCACCCATATACAGTAATTACAGAGTCTGAAAATAAGTGGTAGGTCGATTCTAGAGTCCATTAAGAGATTCACATTATAGCAACACAGTTGCTTTCAGATAAAAAGAAGTATAACAGTTATGTTGTACAGCTTGCCTTTCAACTGGGGATTTGGTGTTAGCATCCACAAATGAGGGAATCCATTCCCCGCTTGTTTTTCTGGGACTGTGTTACTTTACTTAGCATAATGTCTTCAAGTTCCAACCATTTACCTGTAAAGTTCATGATGTCATCTTTCTTTACCGCTGCATAGAACTCCATTGTGTAGATGTACCACATTTTCTCTATCCACTCGTCAGTTGAGGGGCACTTGGGTTGGTTCCAGCTCCTTGCCATTCTGAAGAGTGCTGCAATAAACATAGATGTGCAAGTATGTTTGAGGTAGGATGAATCTCGTGGGTATATACCCAGGAGTGGTATGACTGCATCAGGTGGTGGCTCATTTTGAGTCTTTTAAGGGTTCTCCACACTGCTTTCCACAGTGGTTGTATGAGTCTACAATCCCACCAGCAGTGGATGAGTGTTCTCCTTTCCCCACAACCTCTCCAGCATTTAGTGTCTTTTGTTTTCTTGATCTTAGCCAGTCTTATTGGAGTGAGATGATATCTGAGAGAGGTTTTAATTTTCATTTCCTTAATTATTAATGATGTTGAACACTTTTTAAGATGTTTCTCAGCCATCTTTACTTCCTCACTGGTGAAGTCTCTTTTCAGGTCTTTGCTCCATCTCTTGAGTGGATCATTTGTTTTCTCCTTTGCTTTTGAGTAGTCTATATATTCTGAATGTTAATGCTCTGTGAGACGTATCACTGGTGAAGGTTTCCTCCTATTCTGTGGGTTTTCTCTTCACTTCTTTAATTGTTTCTTCCACTGTACAGAACGTTTTGAGTTTGATGAGGTCCCAATTGTGAGCTGTTGACCTTATTTCCTGTGCAGCTGCTGTCTGATATAGAAAGTCTTTTCCAACACTATGTCTTGTAGGTTGTTGCCAACTTTTTCTTCTATCACCTTCAGGGTTTTGGGTTTCACATTGAGATCTTTGATCCACTTGGAGTTGATTTTTGTTCACGGTGAGAGGTAGGAGTTTAATTTTGTTCTTCTACAAATGGTGATCCAGTTTGCCAGCACCATTTGCTGAAGATGCTATCCTTCCTCCATTGAGCTTTTTTTGCCCCTTTGTCAAAAATGAGGCGACTGAAATTGTACAAGCTAACGTTTGGATCTTAAATTTTGTTCCATTGGTCAATGGGTCTGTTTTGTGCCAGTACCAGGCCATCTTTATGACTATAGCCCTGTAATATAGCTTTAAGTCTGGTAAAGCAATCCCTCCTGTATTGCACTTTTTTCTCAGGGTTGCTTTAGCTATTCAGGGTCTTTTGTTTTTCCATATGAATTTAAGGATTTTTTTCCAAATCTATTCAGAAACTCATGGGGATTTTGATTAGGATTGCATTGAATCTGTATAGCAATTTGGGTAAAATGGACATTTTTACCATATTAATTTTCCCAATCCATGAACCTGGGAAGTCTTTCCATCTTTTGATGTCATCTTCAATCTCCTTCTTCGGGGGTTTAAAATTTTTGTTGTAGAGATCTTTGGTGTCTTTGGTTAGGCTTGTTCCCAGGTATTTTTCTTTTTGAGGTTATTGTGAGTAGGAAGGTCTTATATTCTTTCTCCAATTGTTTATTGTTGGTGTAAAGAAACGCTACTGATTTTTCTAGGTTAATTTTGTATCCCACCACTTTACTGAAGTTCTTAATCTTTTCTAGGAGTTTTCTGGTAGAATTTAATGCATAATGAAAGCTTCTTTGAGTAGTGACATTTGAGAAGGATCTTGAAGGACTTGGGAATTTTGTGAAAGTTACATAATGGTTAATGCCCAGACAGCTAGTCAGAGATTATTGTGGGTGTGTCTGTGATGGGGTTTCCAGAAGAAATTACCACCTGAATCTCTAGACTGTGAGAAAAAAAAAAAAAAAGATTCACTGTCACCTTTGTGAATGGTTATCTCCTAAACCCTGGAGTGCTGAGGCAGAACAAAAAGCAAAGAAAGGAAATTTCCTTGTCTTGCTTAAACAAGGTCAACTATCTTTTCCTGCTTCTGGTTTTGTGGGTTTCAGACTTGAACAAGAACTTACATCATTAGCCCTCCTGGTTCTCAAGCCTTTGAACTTGGACTAGAACTATACTGCTGGCTTTCAGAACTTCTTGGCTCCCATAGTTGTATGAGTCAATTCATCATAACTTTCTACAAACCTTCATGCCTCTTAATGCTTATGTTTCTCTAAAGGACCCTGGTCGAAATAAGGAGTTAGAGACCATCTCATTGGGAAGGTGTTCTGATTTGGGTTCTGTTGCTGTGATGAAAGATTGGCTGAAAACGACTTGGGGAGGAAAGGGTTTATTTATCCTATAGCTCATAAGTTGACAAAAACTAGCCGGTCCAGGAAAAACCCAGCCTACTAAGGCATCATATTTTCCTAACAGTGCATTTTATACCCACAAGACTCATCCTATCGCAAAGATACATGCACATCTAGGTTTATTGCAGCTCTCTTCACAGTAGCGAAGAGCTGGAAGCAACCCAAGTGTCCCTCAAATGACTAGTGGATAGAGAAAATGTGGTACATCTACACAATGGAATTCCATACAGCAGTAAAGAAAGCTGACATCATGAACTTTGCAGGTAAATGGATGGAACTCAAAGCCATTATGTTAAATGAAGTAACACAGTCCCAGAAAAACAAATGATAAATGGAATCCCTCATTTGTGGATGCTAGCATAAAATCCTTAGTTGAAAGGCAAGCTGAGCAACATTAATGTTATTTTTTTATATGAAAGCAACTGTGCTGTTATAATGTGAATCCTTTAACAGGCTCTAAAATTAACTTACCACTTATTTTCAGACTTTGTAATTGTGGTATATGGATGGAGGGTATGTATTCATATTTTAGAGTAATATAAAAATTAAAGGGAAAAATGTAAACTTCTAAATGTATTTTGGAATTAACATACGGTTTATTTTCAGAGGTCATAATGTGGGTATATATGTGATGTATATATAGGCATATTTTGGAACAATACAAATAGGAGGGAACAACAATGACAAAAGGACTGAGTCAAAGAACTGACTGAAACAGTTAACTTCTGCCCAAATGATAAACCTCTGCAGAGAAAAACATTTAAAAGACTGAGAAAAGATATAAGACATGTATGGTAAAATGCATGAGCCGGGGTGTGGTGGGGGATATGGAAAAGGGAATGTGTCTAAATTGGTCTGAGGAATGATGTATGAAATACACAAAACATCAACAAAAATATTTTATTAAAAAATTGCCAATTTATGTACATAATAAATAATAATATTATTTTGTCCTCAGAAAGACTGAGATACTCATGATCAAAGCATTATGCTTATGAGATAAACTAGATATTATTATAATCCAACCCTCCTTAAAGTAGCTAAACCCAATTTAGTGTGAATATTAGTAAATTATTCCTTCTTGGGCATTCAAATGTTTTAGAAGAAATATTTTTAATATCTAAAGTGTGTGACCATTTCCATAAAACGCATGCTTTTATGATTATTTTATTGAAAATATTTTCAAGCATGCTCATTGTTTCACAATTATTGTGGACTCAAATATTAAGCAGCTTAAAGCACATTCTAATTTGCCTGGGTATGGTGTTTCATATTTATAATCTAGAACTTTGGGGATAGAGGCAGGGGGATTCAGAGCTCAAGGTCTTCCTGGGCTACCTCGTAAGTGTGAGGCCAAGCCTATATGAGACTTTGCCTCCAACACATTATGTAAAAATTGTTGCTTGTAGCCAGGCATGGTGGCGTACGCCTTTAATCCTAGCACTTGGGAGGCAGAGGCAGGAGGATCTTTGTGAGTTCAAGGCCAGCCTGATCTACAGAGTGAGTTCCAGGACAGTTGTGATTATATGGATATCCTGTCTCTAAAAAATTAAAAAAAAAAAAAAAAAATTGTTGCTTGCTGAATTTTTAAAGAACAGATTATTAAAAACAATCCCACACATGAGGCTGGAGAGATGGCTCAGTGGCTTAGAGCACTGGCTGCTCTTGCAGAGGACTGGGGCTTGATTCCCATCACCCATATGGCAGTTAACAACCATCTGTAACTCCATTTCCAGGTGATCCAATGTCTTCTTCTGTTCTCTGTGTGCATTCCAGGACATGGGTGCACTTACATGCTTGCAGGCAATATACTCATATGCAGAAAACAAAAAAATATATAAAATATAATAATCACACACACAAAAAAAAGTAAAGAAAAATAGAAACCTCAGATTCTGAAGTCGCAAAGCTGAACTTGATCTCCTTGGATGTATTTCATCCCCGACTTTATTGACAATATCTCCTTCCTTCCAGTTTCTCGAGCCAAGACAGCTATGTAAGTTGTTGCCTCCTCTCTTTCTTTCATGAGCCACAAATTTTTAGAAGCTCCTGTTGGCCCTGCTTTCAGATTACATCCAAGTCTGAGTGTTTCCCACCACATTCTCTGATGACACTTTTGTCCAAGCAATCTAAGCCACCATCACTTTTTCTCCCTTCGATTCCTATTACAGCCTTTTAGTTGAACTCTCCTGATTCCTTCTACCTTACCCAATGTCTGTGTTCAACATAATGGCCAAATGAGTTTGTGAGAACTGTAACATCCTCTATGCCAAATGCCTTGTTAGTTGCAATTTACTGAGTAAGCACTTCGACTCTCTTCTAATGGCTTCCCGTCCTGTTACTACTGATCTGAAGGGGTGGGGGAACAAGACAAAAAATCATTTCAACAGTGATTCAAATAAAGCATTACAGTATTCACTGGACAACTTTGTAAACAAAACTCAGTAGAAGAAAATCTCTTCATTATCCTGAGCCTCTTGAACTTTCTGAAACTAGAAGCTCTAGACAGTCTCTTCCTTAACATCTTTCACTGGTAGCTGTTCTACTTGAAAAAAAAAAATGGAATTGGCCTTCTGGTACCTCTGCTACTTGCCAGTCATACCTGCTACTTGCAGGTCAGTTAGCCGATGAGACTCTCATTGTCTTCTAAAATGAGAACTGGCCAGGCTTGCTCTTCCGGCCTCACAGCACACAATAAAAGTTTCATATTTGGGGAAAATTTCATCACTGAAGAACTCATACGTGCATATGTCCTTATCATTAACAAAACTGTTTGGCAGCTATGCTGGCCAAGACAGGCCTCTCAGCACCCCATCACTCCTTCTGCAGCCAATGAATTTCTGATAAAAACACAAAGATCTGTAGATCTGCAGGTGAGCCTCAGGCCTCTCTGCTTACCAGGTGACTGAGTAGTGAAAAACAAGCTATGATCTGTACATTTTTAAAGCTGTCTTTTTTCCTGCATAATCTGAAACTAAGGTGAAAAGGGGAACAGGAACCAGTTAGTAAATATGGCCAAGACTTCCTCTGACATAGAAATCCCACTGCTCAAATGTCAGCTAGTATTACCAACACATTTCAGTTTCTGCCTTTCTTCATTTCAACATCCCCAGCCTGGCTGAGAAAAAAAAATTATAAGCCACCGTAAGAATAAGCAGAACAGTCATCACGAGGCAATGCAGCCTTGTCACAGTGTGTGTAGATGCCTGGCAAACTGGCAGCTCATGGCTCAGTTGTGAAGTATTTTTGGCCTTTGCATTTCCCATGATGCTGCTGTCATGTGCATGGTTCAGATAGCATTGTGTTAGAGGGTGAAAGCTGAGTTACCAAGTAGGATAAATCCTAGAAGAAAGCACTTTTAGGATAGTGTCATCCCAAAACAGCAATTTGATTCTGGTAGATCATATCATATCACAGATGATTTCAAAATGCGGCAATTCTTGATCAAACTGTTCACAAGCATTATACATTATCTGTGTGTCCTCTTACACAAAGCCTTGTCTGTGTACTAGTTTAGACTGTCTGTAAAGGTAGGATACTGTCTTTCTTCCCCCGTGATACCCCTTCTGGATGCTGATCCCTCTCCTGGGAGGCCTGCCTCCGTGAAATGCATCACCTTTAGGTTTTCAGTTGGACTGAGCCAAAGGGAAGCTCCAGCAGAGGAGGAGAAATCAATCTAAAGATGCCTCTACCACAAGGCTTAGGGGGAAAAAAAAAAAAAAAAAAAAAGATGCCCCTACCATTCCAGTAATGGGTCTGAGCATTCTATTGTGTTCCACAGAGTCTTGCTGTCCCTCTCAGGGAAACACTGCTGTTTTTCCAATTTTCTTCTTCCCAATATTGGCAACCACATCCTCTGCTTTGTCCTGTGACCCAAGGATTGCAACAGCTCTGCTATTCTGGTTGGTCCTTGACCTGCTGTACTTTCTTTAGTGGCTCTTCTATACCTGATCATTCTATTGTAAATTATCTGTTTTCAAACCCTCTTCAAGTTCTATTTTACAAATGGCATCTGCTTTCCTTTCAGGCCCCTAATAGATAAATATGCTTCAATTAAATAAGTATGTCATAAATATTTCCTTGGTCTAGGTGTTAGACATATGACCATAAAATAGCAAGATAGTACAAAACCAGTGGTTTTAGTATATTCTCTGCCCAGAGTATGTCTTTCTTCCTTAAGAAGTATGTCTGTCAAATCTCACCATAAATATCTGTTCTTCAGCCCTGTGATGAAGCTTGACCTTTCTCATAGCATCTCACTTTTCTTTCCCATAGCTCACCAGTTTGTTTTTGATTGTTTCTTTGTTTTCATTTAATGCCAGTTGCTTCTAGATCTTAAACCACATAGGACAGCACAGCATACTGTCCTATGAACATCTCACAAAAGGCATCTCGCACATGGTAGTTACCCAATACATATGTCTTCACTGGGTGTCTACATTAAGGAAATGGGCCATCTAATTCTCAGAGTCAATCAGCTTGCCCATCCCCAGCACAGCCTAGATTATCATGTTCCCTCTTCTTTATCTAACTGGATCCAATTATGCCAGAGCCCCTCTGAGCCTCCTGGACTTCCCCCTCTACCTCCTCACATGGATGAGTGCTGTCTCCCAAATAGAATGCAGATTTTACAGACCCTAGGGCTCTTTCTGCATCCTCCACGCTGGGCATTAAATAAGAAAACCCAACACTGAGCCTGCCCTAGGCCAGAAGCTCTTTACAAGGACATAAGAGGCCAGACTAACAAAAGGTTTCAAAACAAAGAATTCGAAAAAAAAAAATCTGTGCCTCTTTCTTCACTTCAACAAACTCTTGATAGCATAACTAAATACGCTCCATAAGAATTTCATTCCAGGTCATTCAGTCACATGATTCTTTGTTAAAATAGAAATGTACCTCATTCACAAAATTGTTTATCCCCAAACTAAAAAGAGTATAAAATTCTTAAGATGTTTTTAATCACCCCCGTTTTTCTTTTTTGGTCAGTTGGAAGGAAAACCAGCAGAAAGCTCCAACGGCACTGAATTTTCATCAAAAACTTTGGATTTGGTGTAGTTTAAATCATGCACTCAATTATCTAATTATTCCAGTGTAACTATTTTGTTTGGACTTTTGGAAACCCTCTTTTATTTATATATCCTTCCATCTTGGCTGGAAAGTACATTAGCAATTCATAATATTTTAGTAGTTAACCCAGTTTTGAAGTTAGTAACAATGTATGCCTTTCTAACCATAAAGATAAACTTCTAAAATAGAGATTTAAAAGTCTGGGCAATCTTATCTAGCAGCTCTCTGTATTCCTTTGTGTTTATCATTGTTGTGTTTCCCCAAAATATGCATCTTGGAAAGAGAAGCTGATTCTGCTTAATCTTGTCTTAACATGATTCAGCTCTTTTTAAAAGTTTCTAGATAAAAGGGCTGGAGAGATGGCTCATGGGTTAAGAGCACTGGCTGCTCTTGCAGAAGATCTGGGCTCAGTTCCCAACATCCACATGGCAGCTAACAACCATCCGTAACTCCAGTTCCAGGGGATCTGATGCCCTCTTCTGACATCTGCAGGCACACACAGGTGTACCTAACTACACGCAGGGGATACACTCATACACATAAAATAAAAGTAATAAACAAAATATTTTTTTAGTTTCTAGATTAGAATGGCCATGTTTAAGCATATCTTTGGATTACTTTGGCTTTGTTGACAAAATTTGCAAAAAGAATTTAACTTCCTATGTTCTTGCCAATGTCACAATTATCCTTGGAATTAAACTATTCTTTCTCAAAATTAAGAAGTTCTAAGAAATGGCAAAATTCCAAAAGTTAATCTTCCAGGCCTCTGGGACCCTGCTCATATGAACTTACAGCAATGGCGTCAGCATGCACGAGACCCATGCAGACTCAAGCAAACAAAAACTAAGCACAGAGCTGCAGAAATGGGCAGCAGGCCACAACATGAGCGGAGGAACTATTGGCAACTGATTTCTGATGGATGAGGGAGAGCTGATCTTCTGCAAGGGAGTAACTCTAGAGGGGCTGACTAGACCCCAGTGGATGAACTTGCACGGAGGGACATCAAGTACACAAACTTGACTCAATAGGCCTTAATATATAGGACAAAGAGCATGAAATCTAGTGTGGGGGGGTGGTGGTATATAGGAGGTACAGATTGAGGTGGGGCTCTAAATATGATTAAGATTTACTGTATGAAATGCACAAAAATTCGATAAAAAATACAAAAATATGAAAGATAAATAAGTTTTTAAATCAAATGATAAAATTATCCATGCTAAGAAAAACTCTATGTACATCATTGTTTTTTAAAAAGAAACTGTGGGGGCTGGAGAGATGGCTCGGCAGTTAAGAGCACCAACTGCTCTTGCAGAGGACCTGGGTTCGATTCCCAGCACCCACATGGCAGCTAAGAACCGTCCTTAACTCCAGTTCCAGGGGAATCCGACGACCTCTTCTGACCTCCGTGGCATTGCACAACACAGGTGCACAAACCTACATGCAGACAGTATACTCATACACATAAAAAACTAATAAATTTTAAAAGAAAATGTGAATACATAAAACATCAATAAAAATATTTTATAAATAAATAAATAAATAAATAAATAAATAAATAAAAACTGTGCACCATTTGAGTAAATAAGGTGACAAGAAATAGTCTAAAACTGGGGCTGGAGAGATGGCCTAGCCGTTAAGAGCACCGACTGCTCTTGCAGAGGACCCGGGTTCAATCCCCAGCACCCACATGGCGGCTGAGAACCGTCTTTGACTCCAGTTCCAGGGGAATCCGAGACCCTCTTCTAACCTCCGCGGCATTGCCCGACAACGGTGCACAAACCTACATGCAGATAATATATTCATACACATAAAAAAAGTAAATAAAAAAAAAAGAAATAGTCTAAAACTATTTAGACTTTGACATGTCTGAACTCTGAGCACGCTTGATGAACTTCTGAAAAACTCTACCAGTCATAATTAACCACTAATGAAATTTTACTGGGGGAAAAAAATTACAATGTATATTTGAAATCTCTTTAAGTCTGAGGGAGCAAATTCCATGAGAATGATGACCTTCTTATATGAAAGACTGCCACAGAAAAGCTCAGAAACAAATCTGTCCCTGGCAGCTAATAATTCACCTATTATCAAAACCTCCAGCATCATAATACCTCAGTCCCAACTGTGAGCCTGAAAATATGTGACAAAACAACTGATGGATGGCCGTGGCCAGCCAAATTGGTAATTCACCTTGGGATTTGGTAACTCCACCCACCCTATGTGTTAGAAGAATTTATGAAGATAACATGACATGCTAATATATTTTTACAGCTTAAACAAGATATTCAATGCCATTTTTGAGCACCACACATAGTTTATCAATATAACTCCTAAGACCTTTATCCCCTTTTGTTTCTTTGCTGCTGCACATAATATAATCATTGAAAAGGTTAAGACTAACTGATAAGTTGAAGCATTTGAACCCTGGAAAGAAGCTTCTTTCCATTGTTTTTTCTAGTTTTGCTCTGATCATTGGTTCATTTTGATTTCTGTTGTTTTGAAGCACTTGACCTAGAACACTGTTCAGTCATATCAAGAACATAAAAAGAAATTCAAATGGCTTAGGTATGACCTATGGAAAAGCTTGTTCTTCTCTCTCTTTTTAGATGGGTCAGGTGGTAGGTCAGATTGCCAAAACAGCCTTGGCTGGAATTCAGGTACCTTTCAGGGAGAAATCAAGCTCACGGGTTTTGAAGGATAAAGCTATTAGTTGGTAGGTAAAAGAAACATTGGTGCTGTCCTCTCCCCTGGCTGTGGGGAAAGGTCAGATCTGCTGCTGCTGCTGCTGCTGCTGCTGCTGCTGCTGCTGCTGCTGCTAACTGTTCTCATTCTCTAACATGCTTTCTAAAGTTTCTTATAGACACATAGTTCAGGCTTCTCTGTTTAGCCATATTTAATGTAGAAAATTCTACTATATCAAAAAATCTTGTAAATTCCTGCAAATTAAAAGAGTTACTATCCCCTACGCCTTTGGCTGCTAATGATAATAAAGAAGAAGTGGCCATGATTTGGAAATGAGTCCTTAATCTCAGCCTTGACATGTGTGCTTCTCCTAAATTAGTTCGCTTGGGTTTTGTACAATCCTAAGAGATATGGACTGTTAGGACTCTTATTTTCTAAATGGGGAAACAGGCTTCTGGAATTTAAATTATTTTCCCAGGGTCAAAAAACAAGCAAAAGGGCTCAAACTTGAACTTGACTCCACTGTCCTCTAAAACCCATGTTCATGAGGCTTAAGTTGCTGCAAAAGTATGAATTCCATGCCATTGATATGCATTTAAAATTTCTCAACTATATAGCATGCTCTGGAATAGGATTTGACATATCATAAATCCTTATATGAGTAAAGCTAAAAGGATTCAGTAGGTTGTGTGTATGACTATATATACATAATATGTAAATATATCCCTGTGTATATATAATTAATATAATTAAAAGAGCTATGAAATTTGAAAAACTCAGGAAGTCAAACAAAAAAAGTTCAAAAGAAAGCCTCACTGATAGATTGCATGAACAGGAAGAGAGAATATAAGTCCTGAGGACAAGTTAAGAAGTGGCTCACTCAAAAAAAAAAAAAAAATGTAAAATCTAAAATAACCCAGGAACAGAATATGCAAGAATTTTAGGACACTAAATGACTAAATCTATGAATCATAAGTATAGAAGAAGGAGAATTCCAGGTTAATACTTTGAACTGAATCATAGGAGAAAATTTCCCAAATCTAAGGAAATGTCACTTATCAAGGAAAAAGAAGCATTCAGTACACCAAATAGGACTAGAAAAGGGACTTCTTGCATCATGAAAATACTCAAAGCACAAAATATACAGAACAAAGAAAAGATCTTAAAAAGCCGCAAGAGAGAAAGATAATCCACTTTTCAGTGGAGACTATAAAAGCCATAACGGCTTGAACCAATGTCCAACAAGTCATTAAAGAACACAAATTCCAGCCCAGCTACTATATTTAGCAACTACACATTGTAATCAAGGGAAAAAGGAAAACTGTTAATGATAAAAATAAATTTAAAGTATTTGTGTACACAGAAATTACTAGAAGGAATATTTTAGTCTAAAAAGAAGACTAAACATACCTGAGAGGATATAAGGAATAAACAATTCCTTAAAATTCTGTAAAAGGAAAAAAAAAAAAAAAAAACAGAGAAAGATGCAAGACAGTTATGGCAGAATACATGATCTGGGATGGGGTGGGGGTGGGGGGGAAGGGAAAGGGAAAAATGCCTGATCTGAATTGGAAAATGATGTACGAAATGCACAAAGCATCAATAAAAAAAATTAAATTAAAAAAAAAATTCTGTTAACCAAAAGAGGTCCAAGAAAACACCACCAGAACAACAAAATAACAGAAATTAATAAACACTGGTCAACAATAACTCCCA
This sequence comes from Rhizomys pruinosus, assembly GCA_009823505.1. Taxonomy (NCBI): domain Eukaryota; kingdom Metazoa; phylum Chordata; class Mammalia; order Rodentia; family Spalacidae; genus Rhizomys; species Rhizomys pruinosus. The sequence continues at coordinate 1,625,524 of VZQC01000152.1, read as the reverse complement.
ATGCTAATGGTCTCAATTCTCCAACAAAAAGATACAGACTAACAGATTGGATTAGAAAAGAGGATCCACATTTTTGCTGCCTCCAAGAAACACACTTCCCTTCAAAGCTATCTCTGTGTCTATCACCACCTTAGAATAAAAGGATGGAAAGCTGCTGGAGAGATGGCTCAACAGTTAAGAGCATTGAGTGCTCTTGCAGAGGACCAGGGTTCAATTCCCAGCACAGACATGGTAGCTAACAACCATCTGTAACTCCAGTTCCAGGGGATCCAACCCACTCTTTTGACCTCCACAGGCACTGCATGACACAGGTGCACTTACACACATGCAGGCAACATATTTATACATACTCATACACATCATAGAGGATAAAAATAATAAATAAAAAATTGGTCTTTTTGAGATAGGGCCTCCCTTTATTTCCATCTGGCCTGGAACTCACTATGTAGACCAGGATGGCCTTGAACTCGCAGAGGTCCACATGCCTCTGCCTTCCAAGTGCTGGGATTAAAGGCGTGCACCACCACGCCTGGCTAAGTAAAATATTTTTAAAAGGGATAGAAAAAGGTGAGCCAAGCAAATGGAACAATGCAAGTAGGACTTTAATATCTGACAAAGTAGGCTTCAAGCCAAAACGAAACAAAAAAGAAACAGAAGGATACTTCATACTCATAAAAGGGAAATTCCAGTAAGATGATATTATAATTCTAAATATTTATGCACCAAACACGAGGGCATCCAACCTCATAAAAGAAACATTATTAGACCTAAAACCACAGACTGACACCTAAACAATGATGGTCAGTGGCTTCAATACCCCACTCTCACCAATAGAGAAACGCTAGAATTAAATGACACATAAATCAAATGGCTCTAGTAAACATCTACAGAGGCGGAGGATGACGACACCAAAACAATGTTTTCCAGACAGCAGGGAAGTTGCACATATGAACTCAACAGCGATTATGATAGCATGTACAAGAGTTGTTCTGGCTCAAGCAAGATTAAAACCCCAGTTCTTTTATTGTTGTTGTTTTCTCCAACTTGTATTGCTTGTATTGCTTTCCTTAAGGAAGTGTTTATAGGCTCCTCCTTGGCAAGCCCAACCATCAATCCTGCCCCTGTGCTCCACACTGGGCTCTTTCCTTCCCGTGGTCACCCAAATGAGGTCCAGTAAGCACCACCACTTGTTTTGATCTTCCTGTACCGGCCTCCATGATACAGCCTGGGTAGTCCAACAATGGCAGTCTATATTCTGAAGAGGCTGAAACTGTGGTAGCTGCTCAGTCCACAAGCTGGATGTCTCAGTAGTCCCCATCTGACATTGAAGGTTTGAAGGATTCTTGGAGAGACATGAGTCTTCAGTCCATATTGGAGGATTAAAAAGCTGTGTCTCGTGTCTTTGAAGGATGGCAAAAGCAGTGGCAGCCATAGAGTAGATGCGCTTGCAGTAAGAATTGAAACAGGCAAAACAACAGTGCTCTTTTTTTTTTTTTCTTTTTGTTTTTTTACTAAGATCTCAAGTTTTATACTTGAAGTATAAGTTCTCAGGCCTTACTGATTATTTCTGGTTATACTTTCCTTTTGGATGTTTAAGGCCACACAGCCCAGATTAACCAATGTTTTTGTTTCTGGATGCTGTGGTTCTCCCTTGTAGATTTGAAATGGATAAAGGCCTAAAGACAAAGAAAGAAATAAAATAAGAAATGTAATTTTCTCAAGGTCACTTGAGGATCTGGTCCTCAGGGGTCACTCGGGTTATTTTTTGTGGGGGAGCCCCTGACTCCTTTTGGCTTTTCATTTACTAGTTCTATCCAGGACAAAGTCAGGTCTTCCTAGACCAGGCTTCCCTTTCTGAAGCATGAGCAGACTTTCCTCTTTATAGACTGGACACTGGCTAAAATCCCATTAGTGGGACTTCACAGGTTCTTGACCCTGATAATGGTGCCAGGTATGGGATCCATCTTGTGAACTGGGCCTTAAATCCAATCAGAAGGTAATTGCTTACACCTAAAACATTCATGCCACCATTGTACTGGGTAAGGTTGATAATCACTTTTCTCTTCAGTAGGACCTACTAGCACTATGAAAACTATCCAGTAGAGGAAAATCTTCAGGGTCAGTAACAGCTTGAACTCTCCTTATTTGTTCTATGACTCAGGTATATAGTATCTTCAGTAATAGAGTCTTCAAAGTAATAGTAATACCCTTCATTGTTTGAGGGTCTATGGGACCCACCTGTCAACAACTCCAAAAGAGGGAGCTCATTATTTGCTAGCTTTTGGTGTCTAGATGTCCACCAACAGATGAATGGATAACAAAAGTATTTTAAATGTGCATTTAAACAGTGGAATATTGCTCACCTGTTAAGAAATGTGAAATTCACAGGTAAATGGGTAGAACTGAAAACAATCATCTGGAGTGAGGTAAAGACAACTGTCGCATGTTCCCTGACTTTTTAATTTTTATTCTGAACTAGTTTCATTAAGTTATTACTCATTCAGGACTTGAACTTGTGATCCTCCTGCCTCAGCTTCCTGGAATTACAGGCCAGAACAACCAAACACAACAGGACTTCTCTATATGTGACAAACACTGACGTGTTTTTCATTTGAATTTTCAATTTAATCAGTTTGTGCTCACATTCTCATGGTCCCATGGAGGAATGCTGCTTACTGGCTTGCTCACCTGGCCCTTGCTCAACCTTCTTTCTTACACAATGAAGGACCACCTGCCCAGGGGTGGCACCACTGACAGTGGGCTGGGCCCTCTCGCGTCACTCAATAATCAAGAAATTGCCCCACAGACATGGCCACAGGCAATTACCCAGTTGAAGCTCCCCTCTATCCAGGTGTGTCAAATCAACAATTAAAGCTGTCCATTACACCCTCTGACTTTGTGTCATTTATTATTTTTATTTTTTCTTTTTATTGTTTTTTATTTTTTTTATTGTTTTACATTTTTTTTGTCTTTTTGTACAAGATTATGTTACAAATCGAATCCAGACTCCTGTCCCCCTCCCAACCCCCCCATCCCACCAGATTCACCCTTTCAGTCAGTTCTTTGATGCAGCCCCCTCTGTTGGTGGTGGTGTTGTTGTTCTTTCCAATATGCATCACTCCCAACAAGAAAGGTTTACAACTAGGTTATTGGCACTAGCATCCACAGATGAGGGATACCATTCGTTGTTTGTTTTTCTGGGACTTGGTTACTTCACTTAACATAATATCTTCCAGTTCCATCCATTTACTTGCAAAGTTCATGATGTCTTTCTTTACTGCTGCATAGAATTCCATTGGGTAGATGTACCACATTTTCTCTATCCACTCTTCAGTTGAGGGGCATTTGGGTTGGTTCCAGCTTTTTGCTATTGTGAACAGAGCTGCAATAAACATAGCTGTGCATGTATCTCTACAGTAAGAAGAGTCTTGTGGGTATATAACCAGGACTGGTATGAATGGGTCAGGTGGAAAACTCATTTTGAGTCTTCCAAGGGTTCTCCACACTGCTTTCCATAGTGGCTGTACAAGTTTACATTCCCACCAGCAATGGATGAGTGTTCCGCTTTCCCCGCAACCTCTCAAGCACTTGTTATCATTTGTTTTCTTGATCCTGGCCAGTCTTATTGGAGTGACATGATATCTTAAAGTGGTTTTAATTTGAATTTCCTTAATTATTAGCAACATTGAACACTTTTTAAGATGTTTCTCAGCCATCTCTAATTCCTCACTTGTGAAGTCTCTGTTCAGCTCTTTGTTTCATCTATTGAGTGGGTCATTTGTTTTCTTTGTTTTTTGAGTAGTTTATATACTCTGGAAATCAATGCTTTATCAGATGTATCTGCAGTGAAGGTTTCCTCCCACTCCGTGGGTTTTCTCTTCACTTCCTTGATTGTTTCTTTTGATGTACAGAAGCTTTTCAGTTTAATGAGGTCCCCTTTCTCAATTGTCAACCTTAATTCTTGCGCAGCTGCTGTCTGATTTAGGAAGACTTTTCCTACGCCTACGTCTTGTAATCTGCTGCCAACTTTGTCTTTTATCGCCTTCAGAGTTTAGGGTTGCATGTTGAGGTCTTTGATCCATCTGGAGTTGACTTTTGTACAGGGCAAGAGGTAGGGGTTTAATTTCATTCTTCTACAAGTGGTGATCCAGTTTTGCCAACACCACTTGCTGAAGATGCTGTCCTTCCTCCATTGTGTCTTCTTGGCCCCCTTGTCAAATATGAGGTGGCTGAAATTGTATGTGCTCAAGTTTGGATCTTCAGTTTTGTTCCATTGGTCTATGGATCTGTTTTTGTGCAAGTACCAAGCTGTTTCTATGACTATAGCCCTCTAGTATAGTTTGAAGTCCGATATAGAGATTTCCCCCTGTATTGCTCTTTTCACTCAGGGTTGCTTTGGCTATTCAGGGTCTTTTGTTTTTCCAAATGAAATTAAAGACTTTTTTCCAAGCCTGTGAAGAAACTCTTGGGGATTTTAATTGGGATTGCATTAAATCTGTTCAAGAGTTTGGGTAGAATGGACATATTTTACTACGTTAATTTTCCCAATCCATGAGCATGGGAGGTTTTTTTCATCTGATGTCTTCTTCAATTTCCTTCTTCAGAGGTTTAAAATTTCTGTTGTAGAGATCCTTGATGTCTTTGGTTAGGTTTGTTCCTAGGTATTTTATTGTTTTTGAGGCTATTGTGAGGGGGAAGTTCTCTTTGTATTCCTTCTTCAATTGCTTATTGTTAGTGTAAAGAAAGGCTACTGATTTTTCTAGGTTAATTTTGTATCCTGCCACTTTACTGAAGCTCTTAGTCATTTCTAGGAG
>VZQC01000152.1:1592897-1613259 GCA_009823505.1 Rhizomys pruinosus | reverse complement strand
CTTTAAGGATTTTGTCTTTGTTTTGGGTGTCTAGCATTTTAACTATGATGTGGCGTGGAGAATTTCTTTTCTGATCTTTTCTGTTTGGAGTTCTATGTGCTTCTTGTATTGGTATTGGTTTGTCCTTTTTTAGTTTGGGGAAGTTTTCATCTATTATTCTGTTGAAGATCTGATCAATACCATTCTCTTGGGATTCTTCTCCTTCCTCTATTCTTATGATGCGGAGGTTTGATCTTTTCATAGTGTCCCACAGCTCCTGGTTGTTCCACTTTTGTGTATTTTTAAATTTTTCATAATCTTTCCTTGAGGTTTTTAGTTGTTCTGTGTTATCTTCCAGTTCTGATATTCTTTGTTCTGCTTCCTCCATTCTGCTTCTGAGGCTTTTTCCATTCCTTTCCTCTTGAATGGATGAGTGTTTGATTTCCTTTTTCATTTCCTCTTCTGATTTCTTTAGTATTTCTACTGCTTTTTGGAACTTCTCAATCTCTTCTTGTAGCTCTTTGGTTCGCTTGTTGGTTTCCTTATCTTTTTCAGCATGGGATCTTTTCAGTGTTTATACTTCCTTCTGGAGCTTATCATTCTCTCTCTCTAGGTCCTTCTTGAGTTCTTCATTCTCTTTTCTTAGTTCTTTGATTTGTTCTTTATAATCTTGTAGTTTTTTTAATATGTTCCCAATTGTGTTTCTGATGTCTGTGTCCTGGGGCATCCCCAGAGGGATCCCACTGCAGGAGTCTTCCATAGGGTTGGTAAAGCTTGCCGTGGGATTATCCTGCCCCTTTCCAGTGTTGTCTCTTCTTCATGATCCTAGCATATGGGCTTCTCCTTGCCTGTATTCCAATGTGAGTCCTAAATGCCTCTTCACTGTGTTGAAGGCTTGCTTTGCTTGCCTCCTTCAGAGGCCTCTTCGTAATCCCAGTTGGCGAGGGGGGGTATCTTCCACTGGCCTCAGGAAATCTCAGCTCTCAAGAGTCACACAAGCCCACCTTTAATACCGGCTGGGAGGATAACTCCACCCCCACAGCCACAAAATCCAATCAAGCCAATGACAGCACCTTTCATCCCAGCTGGGAGGATAACTCCGACCCCACAGCCACAAAAGCCAATCAAGCCAAAGACAGCTGGATTAAGGGATCAACAATCAGCTTTGCTGAGGCACCCAGTTCCTACCTGTCTCCTGCTCTTCCTTCCACTGGCCTCAGGATATCTCATTCATGGCAGAATTCTATAAAACATTTCAAAAAGACTTACAACCATTATTATTCAAATTGTTTAGAAGGATACAAACAGAGGGAATTCTGCCAAATTCCTTCTATGAAGCCAGCATCACTCTAATACCAAAACCAGGCAAAGATACAACCAAAAAGGAGAACTATAGAACCATCTCATTAATGAACACAGATGCAAAACTTCTAAACAGGATACTGGCAAATCACATACAGACCCACATCAAGAAGATCATCCATCATGACCAATTTGGATTCATACCAGAAATGCAGGGATGGTTCAACATATGAAAATCAATAAATATCATCAAACATATAAATGAACTGACAGACAATAACCACACGATCGTCTCAATTGACGCTGAAAAAGCCTTTGACAAAATGCAGCATCCCTTCATGTTTAAAGTCCTAGAGGGTATTTTTATTTTTTCAAAGATCTATTGAGTCTAATTGTACTCCCCAAATGCACCTGGATATGTACGCCCCTGGAGCCTTGTTATTCCTATAGGGAATCACACCCTTAAGAAAACTTTTCTGAGGCCGGGTGTGGTGGCGCACGCCTTTAATCCTAGCGCTTGGGATGCAGAGGCAGGCGGATCTTCTTTGTGAGTTCAAGGCCAGCCTGGTCTACAGAGTGAGTTCCAGGACAGCTGGAGCTACAGAGAGACCCTGTCTCGAAAAGACCAAAAGAGAAAAAAAAAAACTTTTCTGGCCTTTCTCCTGTGCTTGCACATTTGAACAAACACATGGGCATATAACACACACATACACACACACACACACACACACACACACCACATTCACACAAACACACCACATTCACAGGAACCCACAAAAAATAGATGAATGGATAGATGATAGATAGATAGATAGATATAGATAGATAGATAGATAGATAGATAGATAATAGATAGATAATCTATCTTATATAGATAGTTAGATCCATCTATATAAATCTATTTCTTCAGGTGCATATCCATATAAATATAAATGAAACAAATTCTATGATTCAGGAAGGATTCTAGTTATTAATCAATTAATTACAGATATTTATTATGTACCTACCATGTGTCATACTGGGAATAAATTAAGAAAAATTGTGATATAAAAGGACAGTCAGTGCTTATATATATGGAAGTAAAACATTCACACACATTTTAAAAATTAAGATAGAGGATACTGTATATGTGAAAAATGAAAGCTGGGTGTGGTGGCGCATGCCTTCAATCCTAGAACTTGGGAGGCAGAGGCAGGTGGATCTCTGTGAGTTCAAGGCCAGCCTGGTCTTCTGAGTGAGCTCCAGGCCAGCTGGGACTAAAGGGAGACCCTGTTTCAAAAAAAAAAAAAAAAAAGGACAGTCAGTTATTCTTAGTTTTAGAAGTCCATGATGATATAAAGGGAGAAACAGGAGTAATAGGGTAGGAAGGGTTAAATGGGGTGGGAATGAGAGGGCAGGACAGAGAAGAGTGTGGAAAGGGGTAACTGGGGCTGGAGATATGGCTCTGCAGTTAGAGCACTGCCTGCTCTTACATAGGACCCGGGTTCAATTACCAACACCCACCTGGTGGCTAGCAACTCTCTGTAACTCCCATTCCAGGAACTGACACCCTCTTCTGACTGCCATGGGCATTGCACAACACAGATGCACCTACATATATGCAAGCAATACACTCATACACATAAAATAAAAATAATAAATAGTTTAAATGGATAACTAATGCTAAAAGACTTTTGAAAAGTTATATGGAAATCTACCACTCTATAATAAAGTGCATATAAAATATACATACACAATATTTTAAAAGTTGAACTAGAGCTATCCCATAAGAGGGGGCAGTGCCCCCACAAGGCACAATAAGTTAGCAAATAAAAATCCCAATACCAGTAATGAACTCTGCAGCTTTTTGTTTTGTTTTGTTTTGGTTTGTGTGTGTGTGTGTGTGTGTGTGTGTGTGTGTATTTTTGAGACAGGGTCTCCCTGTATCCCTAGCTGACCTGGAACTCACTTTGTAGACCAGGCTGGCCTTGAACTCACAGAGATCCACCTGCCTCTGTCACCCAAGTGCTGGAATTAAACCAGCACGTCCTGCCTTATTTAAACTCTGCTTTTTAAAATATTTTTGTTGACTTAAGAATTTCATATGATATATGTTGATGCTATTAAGATCCCTTCTCCACACTCACCTTGCTACACAACACCTCCCAACTTCATGTTCTCTATTATTACTTGTCTTTTTTTAAGGCCTATCAAGTCTGATCAATGTTTCCAAAATGCTATGGGTGTAAGCACTGATATCAGGCCTAGGAGCCTGGGGCTAGACAGGTCACAAGCCATAGGGGAGAACCTACAATTATCCTTCTTCTAGATGGATGTAGTTTTAAACTGACTCCTAATGACTTATTCTTGGTATATATATGCATAAATTAATGCATCTCTTAGCCCTCATCAGAGAAACTTTTCCTTATAGCAGATGGCAATTAATACTGAGACCTATAATTGGTCAAGCTACAAAAAAACAAGAGACTACAGTGTACTTAGACCTTAATAGGACAACTATATCAAATCTCTGCCTCCCAAGGCTTGGGGAATCATTCCAGAAGAGAAGGCAGAAAGACTATAGGAGTCAGAGATGGTGGGTGACTGCAAGGAAGCAGTGCTTTCCAGACAGCAGGGCAGTTACTCATATGAACACACAGCAATTGTGACAGAATGCACAAAACCTGTGCAAGCTCAAGCCAGACAAATTCTCAGCATAGACAAGAAGTGGGTAAGAAGCTCTGACCTTTGATGAGGAATTGCTTCCTGGCAGTTGATAGCTGCAGGCAGAAGGAGAGTCAGTTTTCTTTAAAGATGTGATGGTAAGATAGCACAACCAACATCCAGGGGATGGACTCACACAGAAGGGCATTTGGGGATACCAAACAGACTCAATTGGCCTTTAAAAAAATTATAGGAGATAAAATCAGGCAGGGAGTATTAAGGGAGATTTGGACAAGGGAAAGGGTCAGAATATGATCAAAATATGTTGTATGAACATCTCAAAAATCCAATTAGAGAAATTACAAAGAGAGGGTAAACAATAGGGCTCAATCAATAAAGACTGATGACCTGAGTTCAGTCCCTGGGACCCACATGATGAAATGAAAGAACCAGCTTCAGCAAGTTGATCTCTGACCTACACGCCTGCACAGTGCCACACATGTGCCCACACAAACACACAAAATAAATAATAAAATCTAATAAAAGAATTTTTAATGATAAAGAGAGAAAATGCTATATGGATTTACTACAAAATGATAATTATATGAAGTATTATATTTGTTAAGTAGATACATTTAATCACTAATATATATATATTTCTTTTTAAATATTTTATTTATTTTTTATATTTATGAGTGTATTGCCTGCATGTATGTAAGTGCACCCAAGTTGTGAAATGTTCATATAAGACAGAAGAGGGTGTCAGATTTCCTGGAACTGGAGGTACAGATGGTTACTAGCCGCCATGTGGCTGCTGGGCTTCGAACCTGGGTCCTTGGCAAGTGCAGCCAGTGCTCTTAACCATTGAGCCATCTCTCTAGCCTCTATAGATGCATATATTTCAAAACACCATACTGTTTTACAATTTTAAAATTCAGTATATGCCAATTTTCTATTATAAGTAAATAAATACAAACTACATGGCTTGTCCTAAAATATTACATATAATGTGGCAAATCTTTGTAAAATAATTGTGCTATTAAGGTCTAAAATCATTGTCCTATTAAGGTCTAAGAGAATTACATCTAAGTAGAAGACATGCTTTTGGTCTTCAATAAATAGTAACTTCTGTTTTATATACAGCTGCTTTTATGATTTCCAGGTAGGACCTCCTTAAGCAAAGATAAAGCCTTATCTACATTTCTATCTATAATGCCTGTGTACATCATGTAGAAGGGCCTCATAAAATGTTTCATGAATAGAAATACTTGCAGATGATCATTCTGGCTTCTTTGGGCAGGCACACCCCTTGAATTGACTGTGTATAGGCCTTCTAGAATTCCCTACATCTTTGCAACCTGAATTCAATCATGAGGCCAGTTTTCTGTCTGCATGCAGAGTTTACATAAAGTCTTTCCAGCTTGCTCTTTCAGTTACTAACCTAATTGCCAATGCCATTCTCCCTGTCCCAACTTGAAGCATTCATACAATTCTAACTCCAAGTCACACCACATAAATCTAAGAATATGAAAATACTTGATAATATAACACTATATCCTCTTAGTCGACAAACTTTGGTATTAGATTTCTTGGGTCTCTAAAATTAAAAAGTCAAGTCAAAAGTCAACCAAGATGCATCAGTTTGTATCTTGACCTGCATTCCTGAAGTTAAAAAATCACCAACAAATGCTAAATTGCTTCAAAGAACAAGCACGTTCCAACTCCCTGCCGTCATTAAAGTAGTGGAAATGCACTGTTTTGACTAAAGGAATAAGATTGTCTCCATCAATTTTTATGGCATACTCCAAAAGGCTGCTTTCTCAGCATCTTCTAAGTAAGCAAGGTCTGAAATTCCTCATGTCAGAGTAAGATAAAATCACAATTTTATTTATTTTTTAAGACTTTTTTAAATTTTTTATTTTATTTTTATTTATGTGTATGAATGAACTGTCTGCATGTAGGTTTGTGCACTCGTGTCATGCAATGCCGCGGAGGTCAGAAGAGAGTGTCAGATTCCCCTGGAACTAGAGTTAAAGACGGTTCTTAGCCGCCATGTGGGTGCTAGGGATAGAAACCGGGTCCTCTGCAAGAGCGGTCGGCGCTCTTAACCACTAGGCCATCTCTCCAGCTCCATACACAATTTTATTTTTTTAAATGAGCGTGCACACCTATCTGCTTAGTTATGACACATATGATTAACAGCAATCAGCACCCCAAAGGGGCCTTAGTGAAGGCTGGTAATCCTTGAATTGCTTCCATTGATTTTTTTTAATTGAAATAATGTTCTACAAAATGAGCACTGTTCAAAATAATAAAAAAATAATCTCGTATAGGCATGCTTCCATCTCTTTAGTAGTATAAACTCAATTGAACCAACACTAAATAATGAGTTAGTCATACCAATGACAGGTACCATATGTCTATGAATACAACTTATGGAATTATTTAAATAAGATAAAGAGAAATTGGGGCTGGAGAGATGGCCTAGCGGTTAAGAGCACCGACTGCTCTTACAGAGGACCTGGGTTTGATCCCCAGCACCCACATGGCGGACAAGAACCATCTGAAACTCCAATTCCAGGAGAACTCCAGTTCCAGGGGAATCCGAGACCCTCTTCTGACCTCCGCGGCATTGCACGACACGGGTGCACAAACTCGCATGCAGGCAGTACATTCATACACATAAATAAATAAAATTAATAAAATTAATAAAAAAAATAAATAAAAAAGATAATCAGAAATTATGGTTCTTTTACAGTGTGCTTTGAAATAGCCATCCAGCTTCCTTTATGCTTTGTCTAACCTCGCTGAAACTCCACAGCAAGCAAGATTACAGCACTCTTTGGGCAATGTTTGATTGTGATGTACCTAAAGTGATGGAAAATTTAAAGTCAATATATCATTCAAGAATGGAAAATTTCTTATTTTTTTAATATTTTGATTAATTTTATTTTATGGTATGAGTGTGTTGATGTATGTTTTCAAGTGCACCTTTGTCATGCAGTGCCTGCAGAGGTCAGAAGGCATTGAATTCCCTGGAACTGGAGTTATAGATGGTTGTTAGCCACCACATGGGTGCTAGGAATCAAAGCATGGTACTCTGCAAGAGCAGTCAGTGCTCTTAACCACTGAGCCATCTCTCCAGACACAAAAATGGGAAATTTCATGTAACAAATACTAGAGAATCTAAATATCTAGAGTAAATAAGAATAGTATACATTTCCATTATATAATAGATTGCTGGCAACTTTGCATTAAAAAAACTTGAAAGTATAATTCACTCAAAAAATCTACTTGAAACAACAGTAAGCCATTAAACAATGCTATTGTTAATTTTAGGTAGGGATTTTCTTTCAAATGATCTAACTTGGTTCACAGTCAACCTGGATTGGCCAATCAGAATAAAGGAAAGAACTTGGTTGTTTAAAGAAAGGAAGGAAGGAAGGAAGGAAGGAAGGAAGGAAGGAAGGAAGGAAGGAAGGAAGGAAATAAAAATGCCATTTACTACTCTGAAATGGATTAAAGTCTAGCCTGCTGAGATTCATATCACAAAGGGCTACATGACATTCAACAAGTATCTCAAGTCCTTCAAGCTTACTGTAACAAATATATTTTTGCTAATTAGTCGCCAGATTGGGTTCATAGAATCAACAAGAAAAGGACTAAAACAAAAAAAAATTAAAAAATTAAATTAAAAAGGTTAAAAAATAAACTTCATAATACAGTTTTGCCATATTTTGCCAAATAAATTCCTCCTTTCTGATAATGAACAGTTGAATCATCCCTGTTTTGATCAACTAAAAGAATTATTCTAGAAACCAATAAAATGGACAACCACAAGACTCCATAACAGAGTTGAAGGTCACAAAGAATTCAAGAAGTGAAGTGCGAGGAGCAGCCACAGCAACCTAAATGGCAGGGCTGCATGATGACATGACCGAGAGTCTCCAGGAATGATGACTTGAGGTGGGCGGTGATCCCAGCATGGTGGACATCTACCCACAGCGTAAGAGATTTCAAATGACTGGGAGAACATCCAAAACCTCATTTGGATGGATTTTGACCTAGATAAAAGATATCCTATATTCATATTCTTGCCTGTGTGCATGTATCTGTAGTGACATGTTGTCAGAAAGCTGTCCCCATCACATAAATTCCATATATGGTGTGTTATGAAATTCAGTTATACCAGGATATTAACAAGTCCTGTACTGATACTGTTAATGTGTACCTCAGTCTGTGATGTTTTGTTTCCTGGACAGCATAGGAAGCTCCATGAGGACACAAGAATCACTTAATAGAGACAGTATCCAGCACAGAGTTAATTGCCAAAAATAAGCGAGTGAATGTATAAATAAATTAATGAATGGAGGAAGTCAACATAAATCTATGACCAGGGGCAAAGTTACTATCACACTCTAGTTTGTCCCCATGACACTAGAAGGCTAGAACGTAAATGTTCTACTCTTTATGAAGCCACTGGACAACAACCTGCTTAAGCCAGAGAAGCATCTTGGTCATCATGGTGCCATTAGCCCCCATTCCAGGGCCCAAATATATAATGAGCTGAGAAAACCCACTGATATATCCAAATCCATATCTATAATAATGTTAAATAAGAGGATTTCATCTAATACGTGCCTTTTCATCCACATGGGATTACCTTCGATTGAATTTTTCTTTCCTGAATGATCTTAATCAATTCACAGACAAAATTGGCCTTACTAAGTGAGTACAGTGTCACAATCAAGTTCTAAACTATATGAATACATATACTTCATCTTGAAGCAGGTAAATATGGCCCATTGCAGTATAATTTCCAGGCTATATTGGGTCTTGCTCATTCTCCCTTTAGCTTTCATGGATTTTAAGACATGTATTTATTTATTTACTTATTTATTGTGTATATGTGTGTGCACATGCCACATCACGCATGTGGAAGTCAAGGGACAACTTTCTGCAGTTGGTTCTTTCCTTCCACCATGTGAGTCTCAGGGATTGAACTCAGATCAAGGTTGGCAGAAAGTACCTTAACCCACTGAACAATCTCTCTGGCCCTCATCTTAGCCTTTTAGATGATTTTCCATGCCAGACCACTTAAGGTATTTTTGTTCCCAGTAAAAACTGATTAAGCATTCAACAGGATTAGGGGTTAATATGATGAACATTTTTCAAACATGAGTTTCTTAGCATCTGGCAATTCAATTTGAAATTATAGTAGGCCCTTTTATTAAAGATCCAAATTTTGAGGTGATGTATGAATTTGTTTATTTTTCACTTGTGTCTGGCATGAGGTAGCAGCACTCTCTGCCTGGTAACTCCGTATTCACTGTCCTCACATACTTTTAGCAACATCAGTACCCCTCTCCTGCTATAAGAAAAAAGTTGATGTGTCTCTCTTGTTTTGTCCAGTTTCTGTTTCTTTACTCCAGATATTTTTACCCTAAAGAGCCTTAATCATGGATATTCTATATCTGTTCACATAGCAAGTTACTGAAGTGATTATAGTTTTCAAAAGCATGATCCTGTAGGAAGAATGTTAGAAAAGCATGTCTATATGTTCTGTTAATGAAAGGCTGAAAGGGATTTGAGATGTATGACAGAATGCATGAAATCCAGTGGGGTAGGAGTGTGTGCGGTAGGGCATGGATGGAGGGAGTGGTATAAATCTGATTAAGGTCTATGAAATGCATAAAAACTAAATAAAAATATTTTTAAAGGAGGCTGTAAAGAGTTACCAAGAAAAAAAACATTTAACTGCTTCCTAAAATCACAAAACATAGGCAACTTGAAAAAACAGTGAGCAGACAAGCTCTTGTAAAGATATCATTTCATGAGTTCAAAGGATGGTTGTGAGTTCAAGCCCAGCCTGGTCTACATAGTGAGTTCCAGGACAGCCAGAGCTACAGGGAGACCTTGTCTCAAAAAGACAAAAAACAAAAAAAAAAAAAAAAAAAAAGATACAAAATTTTACTGGGGTGTGTGGTGTGGTGGTGCACACCTTTAATCCTAGCACTTGAGAGGCAGAGGCAGGTGGATCTCTGTGAGTTCAAGGCCACCCTGCAGCCTGGTCTACACAGAAAGCTCCAGGCCAGCTGGGACTAAAAGAGACCCTGTCTCAAAAAGACCAAAAAAAAATAAATAAAAAAGAAAAAAAAAAGTACAAGATCTTACAGGAAGCTTACAAAAAGTGGTATTTGGAAGATGATCCTGGGAAAGCACCACAGAGCAGGAAGGAAGTGAAAGATAAATGAAGAAAGCCAATAAAGGATATGACAGAGAGCAGGTTAGAGTTGTGGGCAACTGGAACTCCATTTTCACTGAGGAACTCAGGGAGATACAGACTTTGTCTCAGAGACAGCCAATCATGGGATATTTACCCTCCACTTCTACCCATCATTGACAAAGCACCTCTCTCAAGGGACCTTAATGCTGTAGTCCTTTACCATGCAGTATCCACAGGCCAGAAGCACTCCACAGGCCAGAATAAAGCCTAAACAGAATCTCCCAAGCCTCCTACAGTAAGCAGCGAAGTGGACATTCGTGGGAATTGAATGCCAAGTAAATTCAAGCAAGACAGACATGGTGTTTATTACAGCAAAATTCCCATGAGATTCTATTCCAAATTCTGACATATTTATGATCTGACCAAAACATGAGAGAGAGGAAGAGAAACTACACTTTTAGGCAAGAGAATGCTGTCTGTGAAAGAAAAATACAATATTACTTTAAATGAACTTCCTTGCTCTGAATTTCTTGAGACTTTTAGGACTTAATATCCATTTAGAGCAGGGTTGGCAACCTATGATCCCCAGGCCAAATCTACCCTGCCAACTCTTATCACACAGACCCCAAATAAGAATGATGTTTACATTTGTAAACAGCTGGAAAAAAATCAAAAGAGGACTATATCGTAACACATGAATTGTATATGATATTCAAATTTCATCATCCATAAATATTTCTTGGAACACAGTCACACTCCGCTGTCAATGCAAGTAATCATGACAGATGCCATTTGGATTTCAAGACCTCAATGTTTATTATTTGGCCCTTTATAGAGAATTTGCCAACCTATAATTTACAGCCAGCCTTACTCTCAGAGACTTCATTACATGATTGCTCTCCAGGGAGGGGCAGTAGGAAGATAGGGATGGTCTCATCCTTCCCCTAAGGAAAACCCAACCTTCCTTTCTAGGCTCCATGAAGCAGGTATCCCGATAGCAAGGACTCTCTACTAGTCTTCCCTCCCTTAAGTCCCTCAGAGCCGAATAGTTGTTGACACTCCTTCAGCCTGCCAAAGCATTACAAAGGAATAAGTCTCTTATAAACAGTTATGGAAAATGGAATAGACTTTTAGATTTATAATCTCTGATTCTCCAGCTCAAAACATAACACTTTGCAAATACCGGTTTCATTGTGAGTTTTCCCAGACACGCAGCCACACTGGAAACTAATGGTTGACCTCTTGAAAGACGCTCATCTTGAGAAAGGAGATTAAAAACTGGGACAATAGGAGTTAACCCCAGAAGGAAAACAAGGAAGAAGAATAAAGTAGCAGCAGGTGAGTAAAAAGCTTAATTAATATAATTTAATCACAAGGTGTGGAGCTACAATTTAACTGAAAAAAAAAATAAAGATTTAAATAAACAGTTGGACATAAAGCTCAAGAAGTAAAACTGGTAACTTTAATCAGATCCCAGGGGAAGCCAGCATGCCAAGCCTAATCCCACTCTTACCACGTGCTGCTTTGTCCAGTCACAGAAGAAAGGTCTGGATATGGAAACCAGGTCCTTTCTGTGGAGTGCTGCCATGATCTATGGGTATGCTTACACATCAGCATTTCATCCCTGAGAATGCCCAAATCCATTCCCAAGCCTTGTTTACAGAAGAGCATCAGTATTCTCTGGGCATACACGTCAGTATGAAGGGAACTTTAAATAGCACAAGAGAAAAGTGTTCTTGGTAGGAACACAGCCTATGATAAACTTTGAAGTGCAAATGAGAAGTGGAAGTGAATGT
The DNA here is from genome assembly GCA_009823505.1 of Rhizomys pruinosus. Taxonomy (NCBI): domain Eukaryota; kingdom Metazoa; phylum Chordata; class Mammalia; order Rodentia; family Spalacidae; genus Rhizomys; species Rhizomys pruinosus. Next base: position 1,601,313 of record VZQC01000152.1, on the reverse strand, counting down.
TAAACGCATGCCTTGTCCTAAAACTTCATGAAAAATGAAATGTACAAGAAAAGTTGGATCATTGCCATGACACCCATTACAGTGTAGACGAAGGCTCTGACCTTTCATGTTATACTTACTGTGTTTTTGACACATTTAGTCAATTAAAACGGGTGAAGTGTAATTTGTTTTTCTTAAGTTTAATACAGCATGTCAATAGAAGTTAACCAAAATTTATAGTTGGAACACTAAAGCTGCCACATGCACTTAAACAAATGAACACAATTTATCATAGTTGAAATAAAGAGAGCATCACGGGCATTTGACTTTATACTTCACATAAGCGTGTTGCCAAATATAGGAAGGCAAGCACCTCCTCACACTTCCAATGGAAAAGACATTTGGGTTCGCATTAAATATTGGTGTGAGAACTCTGGCAGGTATCCAGTCCTTAGGAGTGTTAACGTTGGCACTTCCACTGTGTACTTTTACTATAAATTGTTGTAGCGTTTATTTGACATGGAATACCCAAAGGATTGATGAACAAAAATGGAAGATTTTTTTTTATTGTGCCATATTACCTTTTTCAGACATCTATACTAAGCTTTTACATCTTCAAAGTCTAAACAAGTAGCCACCTGTATTCAATCGGCACAAGATATTTTTCATGAAACTATAGTTTGGCCTTTTATAAATCCATAAAAGCACACATTTTCCATTTTATTAGTCAGCAAAGCAGAGGTAGATTTAATAATAAAACTTATAAACTGCAGCTTCATTATAAACAATTTAACATTTTTGCTTGTTTAAAATGCCAAAGGACAGCCAAATTTACATCACAGTTTCTGTCCCTAAGACACAAAAGTGGCTGCAATTTTGTATATCTTTACATTAAAAAAAAAAATCACCTCACCCTCCTCAATTTAGATAGTAGCCTGTAAATCCCTAAAGATCTTAGAGTACCATGAAGCAACTAAAAGGGGCCTAGTCTACTACAACCAAATACATGTATTTGAATTTGGTATCTATAATATGTATGTCAATTATATATATTACATAATAATCATTCATCTATCAATTTAAAAGATTCTAAATGTAACTATAAAATAAACATACAATCTGTGTAAAATTAAGAGGGGATATTCGAATAGAATTTTTTAAACTTAGGGTTAACATAGGTAAATCAAATAATATTTTGTAGTCAACATGTTCTAAAAGGAAAAGTTTTATAAGATATTAGACCTATAGGTATAAGAATACATACTGTGAACATTAACAATCCTATTTGAAAAAATGCTTGATGCTTGTACTCACAAATTATCACCTATTGTTAAAAAAAAATGAAAACAAAACAAAACAAAAAAGCAGAGAAAGATGCAGAAAACTTATGGCAGAATGCACAATCTGCGATGGGTAGGGGTGGGGTGGGGGGGAAGGGAAGGGGATATATGCCTGAACTGAATTGGAAAATGATGTATGAAATACACAAAGCATCAATAAAAATAAATTAAAAAAAAAAAAGAAAAGAAAAAATGCTTGCTTGGGCTGTACATTCTTTCCTTTCTAACTGCCTAAACCAAGATTTACACACTTAGAAACGCTGGCTTTAACACTAAGCACAACCAATTATACTGCCATAATCAGTGTTTGACCCAGTCAGAGACTGATGCCTTATACTGGGTCTATTATTAGTATAAATTACATTTCTTATTTTATTTCTTTCTTTGTCTTTATCCATTTCAAATCTACAAGACGGAACCACAGCATCCAGAAACAAGCAGCAACACCTACCCAGAATAGATCACACTGAGCTGAAGGAGTGGCAATTGAGCTTTTCCTTCCTTTACTTTGGATGGGGGAGGGATATGAGTGGAGGTCAAAGGGCAACGTGTTGAAGGCTTTCTCCTTCTACCACACTGGTCCTGAACACTGAGTCATCTCTATGGCCCACAATTGACCCTTTTATCTACAAAAATATTTAAGATTGAAAATGACTCAAGTAGAGGCTAGAAAGATAGTTCAGCTGGTAGGTACTGAGTTTGGATCCCCAGCACCCCCACAAAAAAGCAGGGCATGGTGGCATGTGGTGATAATCCTAGCACTTAGGAAGCAGAGACAGGAGGATCCCTGGGGCTTGCAGGCCACCCAGGGTTGCAGAATCCTTGAGCTCCAGGCTAGTAAGAGACCCTATCTCAAAAGATAAAATGAGAGCAGTTGAGGATACCAGACAGTAACCTCTTGACCTCCACGTGAGTACAGGACACACACATTCATACACATGGACATGTGTACACACATACAACACACACACACACACACACACACACACACACAAATGGCCCAAGAATTAAGTATTGCAAAAATAAACATATATTTAATTTGAAGAAATGAAATCTCTAATAAACTTGCCTACCAATAGAAGCTTACTTTTTAGTCATTTGCTGATTTTATACAATAATAACACAGTTAATTAGGTTGTTTTAAATTTTTTAGTTGCTTCTGAAAATAAAAAGGGAAGTGAAATAGTCATTTCATACCATGAAAATAGCTTATAAGGGGCTGAAGAGATGGCTCAGCAGTTAAGAGTCCTGACTGCGCTTACATAGGACCCAGGTTCAATTCCCAGCACCCACATGGCAACTAACAACCATCTGTAATTCCAGTTCCAAGGGAATCCAGTGCTCTCTTCTGACCTCCAGGGACATTACAACACATAGGTGCACTTATATACATGCAGACAATACATTCATACATATAAAATTAAAATATTAAATAAAATATTTTAAATAGCTAAATAAATAAAACTCATGTGATTTATTTCAGCTTTTCAGTATTTTAACAAAATACCTGAGATAATAAATTTATAAAGAGGCAGTTTATTTGGCTCACAAGTTTGGATGTTTTTTTATTTGATTAATTGTTTGGGTCAGTGCTTCACTGTGAGAATGCATGGCTATGTGGGTGCCGAGAACTGAACCCAAGATCCTCTGCAAGAGCACAAACTGCTCTGAACTACTGAGACATATCTCCAAAACCCAGCCCAAGTATTCTATTCCACTTTTTGTAGCAGTACAAATTGAACAAAGGCCCTTATGTGTGCTTTGCAAGTATATTACTACTGATCTACCACCAGTCCAATCCTAATTTTGATTTTGTTTGTTTAGCTGCTGTTTGTTGGTTTTTGAGAGAGAGTATATAGGGATATAGTTGGCCTGGAACTCCCTATGTACACCAAGCTGACCTTGATCTCATAGAGATCTACCTGACTCTGGTTCCCAAGTGTTGGCAATAAAGGCCTGCCCCACCACAGCCAGCCTCCACACCTATTTTTAAGAGAAATAGATAAAAGGATACAGCACACACCAACAGTCTGCTTCACTGTATATTCTCTACTTCTTTTATAATATTATCTCTGAGTTTACTCTATATAAATGGACACAGAAGAATATTATATACTCCTACCTGCCATTAAACAGGAGTGAAGACATACAGGATGGGACTAAGTTATGCTATGCTGAATGTACACAGACGTAAAAGATGCAACCTCCAGTCTTGGACCATGACAGACAGTGGTATGTGTTAGACACCAGACCCTGCAGGACTGTCAAAGTAGGGGGAAAGTTCAATCAGCTGCCATGCCACACCTCTGGTTTGCTTACTCCAATGTTATTACATGAAAAAAAATTCTGCCTTTTTAAGTCATTGTCATTTTATTCATTCTTTTAAGTAAATGACATATCTAGAAACATGGTTTGTACCAAAACTTGAGCTATCATAACAAAATTATGAGATCTGGGCTAGAAAGATGGCTCAGCAATTAAGAGCACTAGCTGCTTGTGTACATGACCTAAGTTTGGTTCCTAGCACCCATGTGACTGCTAACAACCATCTGTAACTCCAGTTCCAGGGGATTTTGCATCCTCTTCTGATCTCCATGGGTATTGCAGGGCATGAGTTGCTTACATACATGCAAGCAATTCATTCATACATATAAAATAAAAATAATAAATAAAAAATGTGAGATCTTAGCTTAGTGGATGGTGAGAATTACAAATAGAGGTGTTATAGGCAGGAACATTGGTAACCTTCACACCAGGTGCACTATTTCATTAATTCTAGACCATTAGCTACAAACCAAAATCCACATATGGATAGAGCCTGTGAGTGAAACTAGTTTACAAGGAAAAAACAGCACATCAAGTTGGCTTTTCTTCATCAACTGTGGCAGTCCTTCAAGACAGAGAATTGTAAAATGTTTCTTTAAAGGTCAGATTTGGGGCTAGTGAGATAGTCAGTGATTGGGAGCATTGGCTGCTCTTGCAGAGAACTTGGGTTCAGTTCCCAGCACCCATATGGCAGCTAACAATTGTCCAATAACCCTCTGTGACTCCAGTTCCAGGGGATCCAATGCCTTCTTCTGGTGTTCACGGACATGACACAACAGAGGTACACTTACATACATGTAGGCCAAACACTCATAAACATGAAATTAAATCTGAAAAATAAAAGTCAAATTTGGCAGAAAAGACTAACCTATGTCCTCTCAAAAAAATCACTGAAAAGAATGGACTTGATAGCAAATGAGATAAATCTGCCTTCTCACCACGTCTGCCATTGTAGATTACCTGAAAAGAATAATAAACAAAAATTAACAAATGAGGAAAATGGAAGTAGACAGAATAATAAATAACAAAGGGAAAATAATCACATACAGAAACAAAATTTTGAAAACTTTGAGACCATATTGAGTAGTTTATGAAGATAAATTTGAAAGTGCAGCCAAAAGAAACAACTGTCTTTTAAAATAATAAATCGAGCTGACCGTGGTGGTGCATGCCTTTAATCCCAGCACTCAGGAGGCAGAGACAGGTGGATCTCTGTGAGTTCAAGGCCAGCCTGGTCTACATAGCGAGCTCCAGGCTACTGGGACTAAAAGGAGACCATGTCTCAAAAAGACCAATAATAATAATAATAAAATAATAATATAATAAACCAGTTTGACTGGACTTCACAGAGATCTTCCTGCCTCTGCCTCCTGAGTGCTGGGATTAAATGCCCATGTTACAAGTACTAATTTTCTATTGTTGCTATTAAAAGTTAATAGAAACTAAGTTGGGTGTGGTGGTACATATCTTTTATCCCAGCACTTATAAGAGAAGCAGGCAGACCTTTGTAAATTCAAGACCCCCCTATGCTACACATTGGAGTTTCAGGCTACCCAAGGTGAGACCTTGTCTCCAAAAAAAAAAGGAAAAACGTTGCTATAAATTGGGGCTGGAAAGATGACTCAGCAGTTAAGATCAATATGTATTGCTCTTGCAGAGGACCTGAGTTCTGTCCCTAGCACTCAGGTCAGGCAACTCACAACTGCCTGTAGCTTCAGGGGGTCTGGCACCCTCTTTTGGACTTGCTGGGCACCTGCAATCACACACACACACACACACACACACACACACACACACAATTTAAGAATAAATCTGTTAAAGAAAAGGTTAAAAAAAAAATCTATTTAAAAGTTACTATTAAAAAACTTTTCCCAGCACCCACATGGCAGCTGATAATCGTCTTTAACTCCAGTTCCAGGGGAATCCGACACCCTCTTCTGACCTCCACAGCATTGCAGGACACGGGTGCACAGACCTGCATGCAAACAGTACATTCATACACATAAAGAATAAATTAAAAAATTTTTAAAAACTTTTTAAATGATTTGATATTAGGAAATCTAACCCCATTTTAAAAGCTCTAAGAAAATATGACTATTTCTATAAACACTAAAATATACTTCAACAAAATTGAGAGTTCATTTCTGATCAAAATAATTTGTAAAGCAGAAAAAGGGGTATTTTTCTTTAAGTTACCAAAATACATTTATTGCAACTCTAAACCAGGCACACTACTTAATAGTAAAAGCTTAGATTTCCACTAAGAAACCAAAACAAAGAAAAGATACCTGATATTCACCCTTTAGTGTTCAAAACAGAATTAAACCTATTTTTCAATATAGTAAAACAAGAGAAAAAAATTAAAAGTTTGGAAAGACTGGTGTTTGTAGCTCAAAAATAGAATGGTTACCTAGTATGGAAAAAACCTGGCTTTGTCCCCAGAACAGAAAAAAAAGAAAAAGAAATTTTATGTTCAGAAAGTAATATCCTCTTTTTTTGTTTAAAGTGTATTACTTTTTTCATCAAAATCAAAATAGTAAAGATATATTTTGGCTTATGATTTCTGAGGTTTCAACCCAGAGTGCCTTGTCCCCATAGCTTTGAGCCTAAAACAAGGCTGAATAGTAATGATGAGAATTATGTTACAGAGCAAGGGTGCTTACCTCACTGTGTTTGGGTGAGAGAGGGAGGCAGTGACAAAGAGAGAGGGGAGAGAGAGGAGAGAGAGAGAGAGAGAGAAGAGGCAGAGGCAGGATATACCCTTCAAGGGCACCCCCCACTCCCCCACCCCCAACCCCCACCCCCAGTGACTAACTTCCTCCAGCTAAGCCTCAGTCGCCATCACCTCCCAATGCACCATCCAGCTGTGAGTCTTGGAGATTCATCCATTAAAGAAATAGAATCCGGGAACTAGAGAGATTGATCAGTGGTGAAAAGCAATTACTCCTCTTGAGCAAGACTGGAATTTAGTTCCCAGCACCCACAAGGTGGCTCATACCCATCAGTAACTCCAGTTCTAGGGGATCCAATGCCCTCTTCTGGCCTTTGCAGGCTCCTGCACACACATCTTGCACAAAAATGAATGCAAGCTCAGGGTGTGGTGGTGCACGCCTTTAGTCCTAGCACTCAAGAGGCAGAGGCAGGTGGATCTTTGTGAGTTCAAGGCCAGCCTGGTCTACATAGTGAGTTCCAGGCCAGCTGGGGCTACAGGGAAATGCTGTCTCAAAAAGACCAAAAAAAAAAAAAAAGAGTCCTGATCCAGTTAGCTCTGAGCACTGCTGTATTGGGGACACATGAGTGTTTGGGGAACAGTCCAGATCCACAGCATAATAGAAGCACCAATTAAAAAAAATCTAAAGATATTTTATTTGGAATATGCAAACCAATGATAAAATTATAAAGTAGTTCATTAAATAAACAAGATATAAAATTATTTTTCTTTTTTATAATGCTTTTATTGTTGTTTTGTATATTTCAGACCAAATTTCTCAGTTCAGTTTAAACATATTCCCCTTTCCCTTCCCTCTTCCCCACCCCAGATCATGCACTCTGCCATAACTGTCCTGCACTTTTCTCTCAGTCTTTTTTTTTATGTTTAGGAATTCACATTTTCCTCCATTAATTTTATATTACTCTAAAATATGGATACATACTCTCCACCCATATGCAGTAATTATAGAGTCTGAAAATAAGTGGTGGGTGAATTCTAAAGCCCCTTGAGAGATTTACATTATAACAACATAGTTGCTTTCAGATAAACAGAAATATAAAAATAATGTTGTTCAGCTTGCCTTTCATCTGGGGAGATTTGGTGTTAGCATCCACAAATGAGGGAAACCATTCACCGTTTGATTTTCTTGGACTGTGTTATTTCACTTAGCATAATGGCTTCAAGCTCTATCCATTTACCTGCAAAGTTCCTAATGTCATCTTTCTTTATTGCTGAATAGTACTCCATTGTGTAGATGTGCCACATTTTTGTCATCCACTTGTCTGTTGAGGGGCATTTGGGTTGGTTCCAGCTCTTCACTATTGTGAAAGTCATTACAAAATACACTATCGTGAAAGTCATTAGAAAATACACTATCGGGGATCCGGGCACTGGGCCAGAGGGTCCGGGGAGTCGGGACAGGGCCAGAGTGTCTACACCTTTGGGGCAGCTACCCAGAAGTCACCTGGGCAAGTAGCTTTGGAGCTGGGTTATTCCCGGGCCTGAGGCCTTTTGTGTGGGACCTGGGCACTGGGCCAGAGGGTCTGGAGAGTCCGGTCAGAGTCAGAGCGGCTGCACCTTTGGGCAGGCTGCCAGGCTCGGGCTAGATCAAGCATATCATCCTCCCCCCCGCCACCATCGGTGAGAATCCAAGTGGACTCTTTTTTCTTGGAGAACCTTCAGAACAAAAAGAGAAGAGTGCTTTGGCTTCCAATATCCAATATAGCAACAAAATTGAAAAGTAGACAAGTCCATACTCCATAAAAAAGGAGGAGGAAAGGGGACAGAAAAAAAAAGGCATCTGAAGGAGGAAAGCAAAACCATCCGCTATTTGTGATCTAAACCACAAAAGGGAAGCCCACATGCCAGGGACACGATGAAGGGACAACATGGGAAAGGCACAGGATAATCCTGCACCAAGCTCTACCAAACCTGTAGGAGACAGCTACAATGGGAACCCTTTGGAGGAGACCCAAGGAACAGATCTTAGAGGAATAATTGCAGACCTATGCAGAGAAATTAAAGAACATAAAGAGGAATTCAGAGAACTAAAGAGAGAGAA
>VZQC01000152.1:1555026-1586020 GCA_009823505.1 Rhizomys pruinosus | reverse complement strand
TGCAGCAGAGGCAGCCATATGCCTGTATATCCCAAACCTAATTGGCTATTGGCTCTCTCCTTGGAGGAATAACCCATGGCTGATGCCACAAGCTTACAGCCTCTACAGGTTAGGAGATGTTATAAGCCACAGTAAGACCCTGTCATATTAAACAGGAGAAAATGTAATTCATGGATTAACATATCATCCAAACATATGTGTCTATACCAAAGTAACCAACTATAACTATTAGTGCTCTTTAAATACCTATATATCTAACTTCTTGTGCTTCATTAGTAGGATCAAAAGGTTATTCCTGGACAAACTGTCAGCCCATGAAAGGAAACAGCCAGAATTGACCAGAGTCCAAGACAACAGCTCCAGAGAGAGTGGACTGTTTTGCTTCTCATCCACCTGTGCCCCTTTCCTAAGCCTAGGGGACAATCTGCAGAAGAGGGGGCATGGTAGAATGTAAGGGCTGCGATTGGGGTGAATGGTGAAACTACATCAATGTAGTCTGGACACTCATTTGATCAACTTGATTGAACATACAACCCCTCACCCCCTGCTGGATGGTGGGGCTGTGGGGGTTTTGGCACAACAGCCTGTAAATTGGTTTCATATGAAGGATGCTTGTACTCATGGATCATCACTTATAGCTAAAAAATGAAAAAAAAAAACTGAGAGAAAGATGTAGGACAGTTATGGCAAAATGCATGATCTGGGATGGGGTGGGGGTAGGGGGGAAGGGAAAGGGAAATATGCCTGATCTGAATTGGAAAATGATGTATAAAATGTACAAAGCACCAATAAAAAAAATCAAAAAAAAAAAAAAAAGAAAATACACTATCAACAAAAAATGACAATAATTAAAGATGAACCACCAAAGTACTAAGCTTTAAAAAAAAAAAATAACAGGGTTTCACTATGAGGCCTTAAACTTACTATGTAGATCAGGCTGGCCTTGAACTTACAGAGATCTGTCTGCCCCTGCCTCCAGAATGCTGCAACTAAAGGCATATTCCAACAGGCCAGGCTGCTACTAAGCTTTTATGAAGAATGTTTCAAAATAAAAACAGACTTAAGCAAATGGAAAGGCAGACATTCTTATAGCTAACAGAAATGTAAGTGATTATCCAAAACTATACACAAATGAAATGTTTTTCCAGATGTAAACAGAAATCTGTATAGAAATACCCATTTCAAATATTTTTTTAATTTTATTTATTTCTGTATGTGTATGGATGTACTGTCTGCATGCAGTTGTGTGCACCCGTGTTGTGCAATGCCGTGGAGGTCAGAAGAGGGTGTTGGATTCCCCTGGAACTGGAGTTGTCCTGGAATTGGAGTTTCAGACGGTTCTCGGCCGCCATGTGGGTGCTGGGGATCGAATCCTCTGTAAGAGCGGTCAGTGCTCTTAACAGCTAGGCCATCTCTCCAGCCTAGAAATACACATTTCAGACTTTGAAATTTTGGTATATGGGTAGAGAGTATGTATGCATATTTTAGAGTAATATAAAATCATAAGAATGAGAGAAAAAAAACGAAATAAACGTTAAATTACCTAACAAGTCACTTTCTTTATTTTGAAAAATACCTTGTTTCATCTCATTCCTGTGATGACTCAAAATAATTTTTTCAAAACCCATACAATTCCTTGACTTATGTCAAGTTACTTCTAAAAAAGAGAAAATCAATTAGGTGTTCTACACATCAAAACATGCACACACCAACAAAACAGAATAGAAGGTATAAAAATAAATCTGTACATGTATGAAAATTTAGAGTGTACGTGAAGTAGCACTACATATCTATGAATCAAGATGGATTGCTAGTAAATGGGATTGTGATGACTGTATCATTTAGAAAAAGATGTAACTGGAGCCCACACTTCCACATACCATGATAAACCCCAACATTATCAGAAATCCAAAAAGAAAGAAAGAAGTAAATATGAAAGTACACAAAATAGAAAAATGAAATTACTGGCATTTGTAAAATAAAATGTGAGTAAATGCTGTTCTAACATGGATGTGAGCAAGACCTAACTAAATCTCGAATCCAGAGACAAAAACAAATTCTTCTTTTCTATGTAAAAAAATCATAAAGTATAAGAGAAAACAGAACACATATCTAAGTTTCCAAAATGTACAAAGAACATTTGGAGTGAATGAGCATTTTCTGTTTAGTGAGTGTTCATTGAGAATCTACTTAGTGTAGTTTTACACTTGAACTTGTGACTTGCACTGTGGCGAGGGAAGCTTACCCAGAGTTCAAGCCTCCGTGTCTTTTCTAACCCCAGTAGCAGCCACTTTGGCAATCGAGGGCAACTGCTCTACTAATTTCCCACACGTGGTTTTCATTTCACTATTTGCCTTCTTGAAGATCTCAGACTGAAAAATAACCCACAAAAGGACTATAAAAATCCTTTGATATCCTAAGATAAAGAAAATATCCCTATTCATCATAATATTTATTTGAAATCTTTTAAGCTGTAGTTACTTAAAATATTTTTATTAGACTATAAGGTCCTTATTTTAAAGGTAAATTTCAGTACTATCTTTTGTTTCTAGCCATTAAAGCAGTCAACCCTGTCTTTATTTAACCCTGATTTTAATTTTAAATATCTAATATGACAGTAATTGCATTGTTCTCATTCAATATTTTGCTCAGCATTTTACTTCTCTCCAGGCTCTAACTACAGGCATCTAGAAGGCTAAGTTTTCTGCCTTCCATTATTTCTTACTCAAACATACAAAGTTCAAGTTTAATATTTTGCTTAATAATTTTTGTTTAAACAAGACTATTTATTTGCATTGGTAGCAAAGCTCTGGTAGGTTTTTCCCCCTTAATGTGTTTTTCTTATTGTCCTAAAGGAAAGAACAAGGGCAGTGTATGTTTCCCATCTGACAAGAGAACTATGCTCACTTTTGTATTATTTACTCAATAATGATCAAGGCCCAGGGCATTTCCTGGGGATTAATGGCTGACTGGCAGATTGACTGAAGGCCATTAACCTCAGGCAGTCATTAATTTTCTTAGAAAACCTGGTTGAAGTCATTATTTCTATTATAAGATCAATAGCACACTTCCCTCTTCACTACTACCAAAAAAAGAAAAAGAAAAAACATTGAAAATAACTATTTTCAGGAATTTTTCTTAAGTATATTCAGTCTACAGATTTTATTTTCAGAGGAACATCAACAAAATCTCCAACACCTTGATAACATGTTTTATTCTTCACACAGTCACCAATGCTGTGAACAGTGTGCTTATTTCCTGCCTGCACTTAGACGTTTAATAAAAACAAAGTTGATTTCTCTGTGGCTCTTCTTCCTCCCCCTGCTCCTCCTCCTCCCATTGCTCCTCCTCATCCTCTCCCCTCCTTTTCTTCCTCTTTTCCTTCCCCTTTCTTTTCTGATCGCCTGCCCCTCTTTTTCTCCTTTCCCTTTCTCTCTCTCCTTCTCTCCAAAGGATTTCAGCACGCAGCCTGCCACTCTAGGTGTAAATCTGCAAAAGCAGCATGTGGTAGGTCACAGCATGTACAACAAAGTCAGGTAGAGCTCTGAATCTACAGTGGTTGTGTTAGAGGCATGTGCTTGCAAAGAAATAACTTGGAAGGAGCTATTCTTTCTGTGCAACTTAACTAATAGATCTTTTTTTCGAAACTGTAAATTGAGATGTAATCTGCTTGTCCGAGTTCATGTTCACTGTTATCTTGACACAGCCTAGAGTCAACTGTAAAAAAGTCTCTTGTGGGGCTGTCTTCATTGTTATTTGATGTAGGAAGTGTTAGGTCTGGTTTTCCCAGAATCCCAAGGGACATGCAGATGTCCACTTTCTCCAGAGGCTGTCAATCTTATGACCTCTTCCCCTTTACCTGAGGTCCCCTGTAAAGGGGTGGTGCCTCAGTCATCATCTTGCTGGCTGCTCTACCATGTACCAACAGGTAGTCAGTCAGTCCTGGTAATTCCTGAAGTAAGTATGTTTCCATAGTGACTAAGCCTCATGTCCCTGTCTTCTATCTTATTTGTGCTGCTGTAGATCTAACAGTAAAGGCTAACCCACTGTGGAGGGCACTATTCCCTGGGTAAGTGGTCCTGGGCCCCATAAAAAAACCCAGCTACCCCTGAGCCTCGGAGCTCACCAGCAAACACCGTTCCTCCACAGTCCTACTTCAAGGCCCTGACTTAGTTTCTGGTTTAATTCCCTTCAATGATAGACTATTGCCTATCAATTGAAATAAACCATTTCCTCCCCTAAGTTGATTTTGGACGTTTGTCGTAGTAACGAAATGAAACTAGAACACTGATATTCAAGAGCAAGATTTCTAATGCAGTAATAGTGACTAATGGTTACAATGCTCCAGAAATGACCCAAAGGGAGTGATAAATGATGGCATTTTCTCCTAACCCTCTTTTCATTTAACAAATTCCTATCTCTGTCATGTTGAACCCTACAGTGATATTGCTATATTCTCATCCATCAACCTAATTGTATTGTTTCTTTCTTATAAATCCATCCCTTGGAGACCATTCACAGAGCCTTATGCATTGAACAGCTGCTTTCTTCCTTTCTTCTCTACTCCTCCCACACAGGCTAAAACACCATCTCCTCCCTATTTCACTGCACAGATAAAGAGAAACAATGTATCATGAAAAGCTAAAGAAAAATGTGTAGAAAGAAGATGTATTAGTTACTTTTATGTTGCTGTGATAAAATACCATAACCAAGGCAATTTATAGAAGGAAGAGGTTTATTGGGCTTAAAATTCCGGAAGGATAAGTGTCCTTCATGATCTGAGTGGCATGGTATTAGGAGGTAGCCTGAGCTCACATCTTCAACTACATACAGGAAGGGGTGGGGGAGTGCTTCCTCCAGCAAGGCCACACCTCCTAAACCTCCACAGCAGTGCTACCAACTGGGCCCACATATTCATATACCTGTATCCTACTGGGAACATCACTCATTCGAACCATTACAGGATAAAAGTCACCCTGTGGTGCCAAAGAACACCTGGGCTTCATAGCTGCCTCTTACCACAAATAAGAGCAAACCAATGCTGATGACAAACACAAAGCTAAATTTAAAATAGATACTAACTGTGCCGGGTGTGGTGGCACACGCCTTTAATGCTAGCACTTGGGAGGCAGAGGCAGGCGGATCTTTGTGAGTTCAAGGCCAGCCTGGTCCACAGAGAGAGTTCCAGGCCAGCTGGGGCTACAGGGAGACCCTGTCTCGAAAAAAGCCAAAAAAAAATAAATAAATAAATAAATAATAAAATAAAATAAAATAAAATAGATACTAACTGTTCGTAGGCATCTTACAATCTACAAAAGAAAATGAAACAAAAATACAAATATTACAGAACTGATTAGAAGGTAACAGGAAACGCATCACTGACCGACTGCATTAATCTAGGTGTGTGGCATTTTTATTTGTGAGTTCATTACAATCGTTGTTTTTAAAAAAAAAGGAAATTGATGAAAACTACTAAGTGGATGGAAGCTATTTTCAGGGTCATAAACATCAGGCATCCCTTTAAAATAAAGTACATTAATATTTTTCTGTGATAAGAATCTTTTATATGAAGCCTATGCTCTTAACATTTTTTACAACATTTAGTGTGAATGATGTACATACAGAGGCCAACTTGCTGGACTGGGTTCTCTCCTATCTATCATGTGGATACCAGCAACCTAACTCAGGTCATCAAGCTTGGTAGGAAGTACCTTTACCTGCTGAGTCATCTGGGCAAGTCTCTTTTAACATGTTATAGTGTGAAACATATCATGTTTGGCTATAGATCTGGTGTTATATTATAGATCTCTCAATCTCATTTATCTTGCTTGACTGAAACCCTCTGATTATTCAATCTCCATTTCCAGTTTCTTCCTCCCCTCATAACGACCATTCCACTCTTTGTCTGTATAGCTCATATTAATGGAATCATACAGCATTCGTCTTCTCCAGCTGGCATATTTCACTTAGCATTAAATGTGTCCTCAAGGTTCATCCATGTTGTTTCATATTGCAGACTTCCTTCTTTTTAAAAGTTGTGTGGTATTTTGTTGTGTGTATAGACCACATTTTTCTCTTCCATTCATCATTTAGAGCTATCTAGGTTGTTCCCACATCTTGGCTTTTGTAAATAGTGCTACAATAAATAGAGAAGAGTTAACAGCCCTTCAAGATCGTGATTTCAGTTCTTTTAAACACCCAGAAGTAGTGCTATTTTTATCTTTCTGAGGAAGCACCCTAGGTGTGGCACCCTTCTGCAGTCCCACTAGCAGTGTCCGAGCACTCCAGTCTTCAGACCTTCACCAGTGCTTGTCTTTGTTTTTATGTGACCATCATATTGACAGGGATGAAGTGGTATCTCACTGTTGTTTTGATTTGAATTTCCCTGATGATCAGTGATATTGGCCATTTTTTCAATATCTGCTGGACATTTTTATGTCCTTTTTAATGTCTAGTCAAGTCTAGTCCACTTTGAATTACTAGGTTTATTTACTCTTCAGTTCTTTGAGTTCCTCATATGTTTTACAGAGTAATGGAATTAGAATGTGGCTTTTGCACAGATTACTTACATTGCATAGGTTGTCTTTTTTACTCTATTGTTTCTTGTGTTGTGCAGAAACTTTTAGTTTAGGATAAGCTTCCTTGCTTACTTTTTGTTTTGATGTGTCTCTGCTCATAAAACAACTTCGAAGACCAGTGTCATGAGCATTTCTCTTAAGTTTTATCATCCTTTTGGGTATGGATATCTACTTTTCTCAGTACCTCTGTGAACACTCAGTCATCTATATATTACAGTTTACCTCTAATAGAATGGTTCTCCATTCTATTCCATTGTATTACATATT
This sequence comes from Rhizomys pruinosus, assembly GCA_009823505.1. Taxonomy (NCBI): domain Eukaryota; kingdom Metazoa; phylum Chordata; class Mammalia; order Rodentia; family Spalacidae; genus Rhizomys; species Rhizomys pruinosus. Next base: position 1,579,175 of record VZQC01000152.1, on the reverse strand, counting down.
CATCTTTATGCCAGGACCATACTTTTTTATTATTTAGCTTTATAATGTAGTTTGAAGAAGAAGAGGACCCATCTTTGCCCTTTTGTATTGAATGATCTGGCTATTTGTGGCTTTATTCTATTCAGTCATCATTTTTTCCTGTATTATTGTCACTGTACTGCAACAGAAAACAAAGTAAATAAGAGACAGCTACAGATGAACCAGAAATGAATGTTGAAAGCTGAAGATTCTGATTAATTCTACATACTGAAGTTTTTTTTTTTTTTAAAGTAATAGATTTTCAGAGATGAACTCAGTTGAGAGTGTCAGATTCCTTTAAGGATATCCCATTGTCAAGAAACGAAAAATTGGCTTGTGACGCAAATGAGCCTGGCCCAGAAGTCTGACTCTTACCTTTACTTGTACAAAGACAGCCTCTTGCACTTCTTTGAGCTTCTGGCAAATGGTAATAATCCTGTTTACTTTGCAGAAGATTGTGACACTTAGATGATTTAAGGTTTTAGGCAGATACTAGATGCTTAATTATGTATATATATATATATATATATAATATATATATAATGGGTGGTTGATGAAAAATAAAGAGGAGAAAATTAGAAGATAATTTTGAGCTTTAAACCTCACTTGGAGGCTAAAAAGTCATGATGCTACTAGAACAAATATAAAATTAAAGGATTTGAGGGGCTGGAGAGATGGCCTAGCGGTTAAGAGCACCGACTGCTCTTACAGAGGACCCGGGTTCGATCCCCAGCACCCACATGGCGGCCAAGAACCGTCTGAAGCTCCAATTCCAGGAGAACTCCAGCTCCAGGGGAATCCGAGACCCTCTTCTGACCTCCGCAGCGTTGCACGACACGGGTGCACAAACTTGCATGCAGACAGTACATTCATACACATACAGAAATAAATAAAATTAATAAAAAAAAATTTAAAAAAAAATTAAAGGATTTGAGCAGATTTCAGAATTGAGAGGGTTTTATTTTTTTAGCAGTTTTCATTTTGGTTTCTTCTCATAAGTCACATACCATAACTAAAGCAAATTTATAAAAGAGGCTTTCTCCTTTAATACCAATAAATAACTTTCAAGAAACATTTCACCTTCTGATAAACTTCACTTCTTCACCATTGTTGCTGATATTATTTTTTGTTTTGTATTTCATATACTGCATTATAGGCAAAAATAGAGAAATAATGATTTAGCCTTAGGTGGGTCTTAAAGATTTCAAATAAGAATATGCTTAACATTATCCCCAACCATAACTGAAAGTATAAAATACACAAATTCCTTGAATTTGGTTATTACTAATGCTTATGTTATAACTATATACTTCATTATATGGTCAGCAGCCTAAACATCCAAGACAACTGGAATTTTTATTTTTATTTTAGGTGTATGAGTGTTTTGCCTGCATGTATGTAAGTGAACTACATACATGCAGTTCATCAAATTTCCTGGAACTAGAGTTATGGATAGTTGTTACCCACCACGTGGATGCTGAGAACTGACCCCAAGTCCTCTGCAAGAACATCACATGCTCTTAACTGCTGAGCCACCATCCCGTCTATCCTACCTAATGACTGGAATTTTTAGAAATCCTCTAAAAGAATGTATTATGTCTTGCTGGGTCAAACTAGTTCTTAGATAGAGGATTTTTAACGTGATACTATGATGATGGTTATATGCTTTGGAAAGAAACTAAAGCTAAGATTCAAATAATACAATTTTAAAATGTAGGTGCAGGGGCTAGAGAAATGGATCAGCATCCAGAACACTAGCTGGTCTCACAGAGCACCCAGATTTGGTTCCCAGCATCCACATGGCAGCTAATAACCATCCTTCACTCCAGTTTCAGGAGCTCTGATGCCCTCTTTTGGCTTCCAAAGACATTATGTAATATGAGTGCACTTAGATACATGCAGGCAAAACACTCATATACCTAAAATAAAAAATAAAAAGGAAAAAATGTTAATATATAGATTCAACAATTGTGTGGGATGCAAAGTCAAAATGTAAATGTTTTATGACATTAATTAACTTCTAACTTAAAGCATACAATTCTCACTTGTTGACCTTTATGACCAATAAAATGTATATTTCTGAATTGTAATTTGAGAAAAAATGCGAGAACCAATCAACTATATTATACTAAGCACGAAACCTTTCCTAAAAGGTTGAAATAAATACCTGTATAACTACCTTCATTTTTTTGAGAGAATACTAAATAGTATTATTTAATGATGAATGTCAAAATATGAGCACATCTGAGATGGCCTAGCGGTTAAGAGCGCCGACTGCTCTTACAGAGGACCCGGGTTCGATCCCCAGCACCCACATGGGGGCCGAGAACCGTCTGAAACTCCAATTCCAGGAGAACTCCAGTTCCAGGGGAATCCGAGACCGTCTTCTGACCTCCGCGGCATTGCACGACACGGGTGCACAAACTTGCATGCAGACAGTACATTCATACACATACAGAAATAAATAAAATTAATAAAAAAAAATTAAAAAAAAAATATGAGCACATCAAAGGACTTCACTGCCATGAGTTTATCAGCATTTTGATGATGCGGTTTGTGACAAGAGACCCAGAAGAACTCCACTAGTAATGCATCAGCACACTAGTGTCCAATCTTCCTGCCCATCAATTAAATTAAAGACTCAGAAACGGACTTGTGAGGTGGCCAAAAGGATAAAGCAGTTGCCATGCAAGCATGAGACTGCAGTTCCAGGTGCCCAACACCCACATAGAAACTGAGCGGGGGTGGCAGCCCGACTGTAGAACAGTGCTCTGGAGCAAACTGGCTAGCCAGATTACCCTTATCTTCCAGATCTGTGTTCCATGAGAAATCAAGCCTCCACAATAAGGTGGGGACCTAGAAAAACTCCAGTATCAGCCTTAAGCCACCACATAGATGAGTAAACAAAAAACTCAGAGACAAGGTCTTCTCTTAAAGACTCTCCATGCCATTTTGTCTGTGTGAATTTGCATGGGTCTTGTGCATGTTGACACCATTGCTGTGGGTTCAAATGAGCAGGGTCCCTGGAGCCTTTAGAACTCTATTCCCATATGGTCATGCACCCTGGCTCTTACAATCTTTCTGCCTCCTCTTATACAATAGTCTTTGAGCCCTGGGTGGGTGGATTTTAAAATAGGACTCCATGGGGCTGGAGAGATAGCCTAGCGGTTAAGAGCACTGACTGCTCTTGCAGAGGACCCGGGTTCAATCCCCAGCACCCACATGGTGCCTGAGAACTGTCTGTAACTCCAATTCCAGGAGAACTCCAGTTCCAGGGGAATCCGAGACCCTCTTCTGACCTCCGCAGCATTGCACGACAAGGGTGCACAGACCTACATGCAGACAGTACACTCATACACATACAAAAATAAATAAAAATTAAAAAAAAAATAGGAGTCCTGTCCGAGGACCCACACTCTGTAGACTCTTATTCTCTACATTTTGGGCATTTATGACTTTTTGTGGTCCTGGTCCTCTGTTCCATGAGGGAGCGTCATTGATAAGGATTAAAAGATACATTAGTGTTTTCTTTGTCCCTTATTCCATGTCCATGAGCCAGAGATGTAGAGGTTGCATTGTAGATGTGCCACTTAGCCTTAGGCAATTCACAGACAATCTCTGTGTATGACCAGTTGTGGAACTCTGTCAATTGAAAAAGAAGCTTCTTTGATGGGTGGTAACTGAGACACTTGTCCGTAAATTTAAGGAAACATATTTTTGCACATAGTAAGACATTTTATCTGTCTAGGCATGTGACAACCTTGGAGTATTCTCTAAGATCTATGATGTCTCCAGCTATGTGTATTTGGCTAGGTTTACAGTACTACATGCAAGTTTCCTCTCACTGAGTGGGCTTTAAGTCCAGTGAGACAGCTGTCGATTACCCCAAGATAAAAGTGCCATTATTGCACCAATGTTGATGTTGTGCTGGTCATTGATGTGATTAAGCTGGGGTTGGACCATTAATTGATGTTCTCCCTTACTAGCTTCCATCGTGCTGTCCGGAGCTATGAGAGCTAGCCTTCAGGAGAAGTGATTTTGAGGTCAGTTCCAGCTCCATTGTTCCAAATCCTGTGTCCAAAGCATGTCCTGTCTTCAGCAATAGGGTCTTACCTTCAGGTTCTGGGAGGCAATTAAGGGCTGTAGCAATAAATAGCCTGTGTAATTTCGGGAGTCTCTTGGGCTACCCTGGCCAACAAATCAAAGGAAGGTTTTTCCTGTCTGGCACTGTTTCTTGTTATGTAGCTTTCAGCTATGCATATGGACACATATATTGTATATATAATTTTTCAATAGGTTTTGGATTAAAACAATTCCCTCTGTTTTTTTTTTTTTGTTATTGTTTGGGGGGTTTTTTGTTTTTTGTTTTTTGTCTTTTCAAGACAGGTTCTCCTTATAGCCCCAGCTGACCTGGAACTTACTCTGTAGACCAGGCTGGCCTTGAACACACAAAGATCCGCCTGTCTCTGCCGCCCAAGTGCTAGGATTAAAGACGTGTGCCAGCACGCCCGGCTGTCCCTCTGGTTTTTATGCAAACTAGGAATTATTTATCTCTCCTCTCTTTTTAAAAAGATAAAAAAATGACAAACCTCAGAGGACAATTTTTAAAGATAAATGACCAGAATAACCAACTTCAAGAAAAACATATGATATAGTTCTATATATCATAGATACTAAAGGAAAATAAAGAATATTATGCCAATAACTTCAGCAATTTAGATGAAATCATTGAATTTCTTGAAAGACAGAAACTACCAAATTCACTCAAGAAAAAAAATGCATAACTTAAATGGCCTTCAAGCACACTGAATTAGTAACTAATAACTTTCCTCTCCAACCCCCAGCCCTAAAAAAAAAAAGTACCAGGTGGCTTTACTGGAGAATTCTATGAAATTTTAAGCAAAAATTGTCCCAATTATATATAAATACTTTCATAAAAATAAGAAGGAACGTTTAATTCTGTGCATGAGGCCAGAAATTTTCAAATAGAAAAAAAAATACACACAGAAGAAAATCTAAAACTAGGGGACTGGAGGGATGGTTCATCAGTTAAGAGCATGGGGTGCTCTTGCAGAGGACCCAGGTTTGATTCTCAGAACCCACATGCTGGCTAACAACTGTCCATAACTCCAATTCCAAGGGATCCACACCCTCTTTTATAGGCATTGCATGACATGGGTGCACTTACACACAGGCAAGCAATACACTCATACACATAAAATAAAAATAATAAAATATTTTAAATGATTATAAAAACTATCCTCATGCTTCTTTATGTAAAACTGAATAAAATTTTAGAAAATCATATTCATATTAAAATGATATAAACTAAACTCTATGACTAAAACAAAAAAATGTTAAGAATTGCTTGCATTTGAGGATTTAGTACATAATAAGGATGGAATAAGAAGTTGGATTACAATATTCATTGAGGAGTTGAAATATAGGTATCTTTTAAAAAGTAGATTGATGGGGCTGGAGAGATGTTTCAGTGATTAAAAGCACTGATTGCTCTTGCAGAGGACCCAGGAGCGATTCCCAGCACCCACATGGCAGCTAAGAACTGTCTTTAAACTGGGAGGGGTGGCACATGCCTTTAATCCTAGCACTTGGAAGGCAGAGGCAGGTGGATCTCTGTGAGCTCAAGGCCAGCCTGGTCTACAGAGTGAGTTTCAGGCCAGCTGGGCTATAGGGAGACCCTGTCTAAAAAAAAAAAAAATAATAGTAGATTGATCTTTAATCTTAGTTCTTACTGCAGAATAAACCCAAATAGATTAGAGATTCAAAGTAAGAAAGTTCTAACTATACCACCAGAAAACAGCCATAAAAAGAAAAGCAACACATAACTGAAGCAGTAGAATAGCAAGTTCAAGGCTAGTCTGGGCCACATAGTGAGTTCCTGTCTCAGAAAGAGGGGGGAAGAGAGGGAGAGAGAAAGAGAAATATTAATAAATTTTCTAACATAAAAATATGCAAAAAATGAGCAAAGACAAATTGAGATAATATATTTCCATTCACAGGGCTGGCAAGATGGCTCAACAGTTAAGAGCACTGGCTGCTCTTGCAGAGGACCTGGGTTGGGTTCCCAGCACTCTCATGGCAACTAACAACTGTCCATAACTCCAGTTCCAGAGGATCTGACACCCTCTTCTTACCTCCATGGGCATTTCATGACACCAGTGCACTTACAAACATGCAGACAATACACTTGTACACATAAAATAATAAATAAAAATATTTTTAAACATTTCAGCTCATATCACAAAGAGATAATTTCCTGATTTATTAAGACATCTCCACTGAGAGATGAAAGAAGCAAGATCAGATCACTTTAGATTCAGACTTTTTCCATATGAGAAACGACCAAAGGAAGCAGAGCTATGTGGCTTCAGAAAGCAATAAAATTTCAGGCTCCGGATCTTCCACCTTTTTCAAGGGCCATCACAGAGGGAAAAGGAATAGCATATCTTTCTTCAAGGAACCATTACCACGAGATGAATGCCACAGAGAAGGATCAGAAGGAATGGAGAGGAGATGGCGACCCCTGCATATGCAACAGGTAGTGTTTAGGAGAGCGGTCCTGGTATTAGGGAACCCAGAGCTTTCTCACGGGCAATAGGCATGTCTGCTCCATTACCTGGACTGTGGCACCTCCACAGAGCATGGTTTCTATCTTCCAAGGCAGTTAGCTGTGAAAAGAGAATTTGGAACAACAGTAGTTCGTGCTTGGGCTTGCAAATGGAGAAATCTGAGAAGCTTACAAAGCACTAGCTCCCAATCATAGCCTCCTTCTGTTACATCCATTTAAATACTTCTCACCCCACAAAATCAATTTTTAAGGGCTCTTTTCAGCTTTCTTAGCTCCTACCTTTTAGAGAAATCTCTCTCTTTGCTCTTTTCATCGTAATTTCAGATTCTGCCAAGATGCTATTTACATTGTTATATTCCTCCTGTTTCTAGTGGTTCATCTGAGTCAGTATTTGCAAGGAGGCCTAAGAGCACTGACACAGAAACCATCTTTAGGATGAATTCCACATCTATTCTAGTGCTCAATATCACAGTCCAACACGTGGAAAACACACACAGGAGTATAAGGGAAAGAAATTGAAAAGCATGTCTGTGGAAACAAACTAAAACATCAGTGGCCATCATTTCCTACTTGTCATGCTATAGTGACCAAAGAAACAGGTTTCCTACATCAAGAATCTGAAAGTTTGTATGACTTCATACCTACAGCATGCCAGGATTCCACAACCAAATCAAGGCTTAACTGGCTGAAGTTTAATCCTGGAATATTAGTGACATGTGTTGATTTATCTCTGATTAACTATAGGGGATGGAAGAGACTCTCAAGAGACAAAACTGACACTGTTTTTAAGATGCTTCCTAGATAAATGCAGCCTTGAAATAGGAAGAAAATGGGTGGCAAGGGAGAAGGTAAATTCTTGTTATAAATCAACCAAGCAACAAGTCCGTACCATTGAAAAGGAACTAAGCATACGCTTGATGCAAGACATGGCAGCCTGGTTCCTGGCACAGAAGCAAAGAATGGGACAGGCCATCGTACATATTTAGCAGCCTGGGTGAATAGTCTTTTATCCATATCTCTAAGAAAAAAATGAAATAGAAAATTTGGTTTTAAAATGGGAGTTAGCCAGGCCTTGTGCCGCACACCTGTAATCCCAGCACTCGGGAGGCAGAGACAGGCGGATCTCTGTGAGTTCAAGGCCAGCATGGTCTACATAGTGAGTTCCAGGACAGCTGGGGCTACAGAGAGACCCTGTCTTAAAAAGACCAAAAAAAAAAAAAAAAAAAAAAAAAAAAAAAAAAAAGCTCATCTTGGATGCATCAGGACATAACCCAAGAGTTTGAGGCAGGCTTTAACCACAAACCTGCACATACAGCAGTGCCTCAGAAATGAAGGGTAGGAGTGACTGCTCTTCAGTGATGCCCTAGTGAGTAATAGTTTAAAACAAGAATTCCCATTTTCAAGAGCATGAAGGGAAAAAATCTTTTCTATAACCCTATTGATCTTTGTAAGTTACTTTTGATGTGATATAAAGACTTTGCCTGAATTTCAAATTGTTTTTTCCTTTTTTGCTTGCTTTTTTAGCTATTCCTCTTATCAATATAAAACTGAATTTGTAGTATAGGGAGCTGGAGGTTTTTTTGTTAAGCCAAAGTAAGGTAATTGGTACTTTTCCAAGATGGTCAAAAGGGGGTAAGTTACACTCATGCGATCTGAATCCATTGGTTTACTGCACAGGGATTAACATCTGTTAAAAGAGTTGTGCTTGGAATGCAGGTGTTTCAATATTTGCATTTAGTATGTGTTTTAGAAACAGCCTCTGAGAAAAACATTTATATAACAATCTGGAGGTTTTATTGTCTGAACCTGTCAGGACAGTCATTTTGTTACTCAAACTTTGTGACCCTCTTGCAAGCCGTAAACTATTTAACGAAGTGAATATATTGAGAAAGATGACAGACTTTCAAACTGTGGGGAAAGAGTATTATATGAGAAGAATCAGCTTTTTTTCCCCAGGAGACTCTGCCTAATATGTGAACAGCAAAAACAATTACACTGGTGATTTCAGGAAGTCCAATAAATTCCACAGCACAGTCCCTCTTCTGAAATATTACATCACTCAGCAAAAGCTTAGGTTCATATGTTAACTGAAATGAACTAATCATGAATTAATTACCATTGGTTACATTTTGTGAATGGCGTGCAGAGGTAGAGCTCTGTTTTCAGTGTGGTCAGCCCAAACCATTTAACTACCCCTGTTGGTTAAGTCTCACTGCGCCCATATGTAGAGGGGAAGCTGGCTTCGACTTATTTCAAGTCTTCACAATCACATATCGTTGTGGTGATGGTGATTGACTCAACCACTCCACAATCTACATTGTTAAAATAAGCTGTGTTCTGGTCCATTCATTTTGGAGAAAAAGAAATGTAGTGGTATCTCCAGGGATCTGTAGCCTGGAATTAGAAAGAAAATAAAGGAATCAATTGGTTTTACATACTGCCAGATTATACCTCAGGAAAATTAAAACTGAGTAAAAAAAATGAATTAGAAGTGAAACCACACATGTCTGTGACAGCACACGATGGCTCCTTTTGGCTTAATTACTTTTTAAGTGGCTAATGTACTAAGGGCATATGAGTGTCCTGACAGAAACAGTGTTTTATGCATAAATAACAATTAACATTTGATGGTAACGTCTGCCATGTGGCTTGTTCTCAAGCCAACCAAGTTACATTTTCACTTCTAGATGAGTTCAAAAGAGTGGCTATTTCAGGCCTCTTGGGAATTCATCCAGATTTCTGGAATAGACTGCACTTTACAACAACAATCTGTTGCTCTCTTCAATGAATACTAATACTTTCCTTAATTTCTGTAGTCACTCCCCAAAGCTCTACCTTAATCTATCTCTCCTTCATGTGGTTTCCAAAATTTTGGATTGTGCAAACCAGAAAACTTTCCAGAAAAATTTTGTGGGGCTCTGTATTGATGATAAGTTTTCAACTTTACTAGTTATAGACCTTTCTCATTTAATAAACAGTAGTACATTATAATAACAAAATTAAAATTATGGTGTAAGACAAATAATAATACTTAAAATGGGGGTAATTTAACTTCTGCAAAAGCAATTTTATTATCTCTATTGTTTAGATTTCAGTTTTTCTCTACTGTCACCTAGCAGGAGAATATTAAAAGTTATTGCCAACCGTTTGGCTGGGAATCAAGAGACCAGTAATAGGGGGTCAAATACCACCTTTGTGTTAACTACTGAATTCTATCTGAGCTTCTTCCTGTGTAAAGAATAAGATAACCTTCACCTGGTCTTTCTCATAAGGTTATTATAAAATTCATGTAGAATAATGCATGCAAAAGTGTTTTTGAAACATGAAACACCATCAAGATGAGGTGGTTTCAATAAGAACTTGTCACCCTTTATAGAGAAACCACAGTTTGCGGATTAACATACCATCCAAGCATCTGTGTCTATGCTCACAGCTTAGCTCGACATAATAATTAGTACTGCTTAAATGCCTGTACATCCAATTGCTTGTGCTTTGTTAGTATGACTAAAAAGGGTATCACTGGAAAAGCTGTCAACCCATGAAGGGAAACAACCTGAACAGACTAGAGTCCAAAATGACAACTCCAAAGAAAGTAGACTGTTTTTTTCTCACCCACTTGTGCCCCTTTCCCAAAGCCCAGGGAACAAATTGCAGAAGAGGAGGTGTGGTAGAATGTAAGGGCTGCAGAGAGATAGGGGTGAATCATGAGACTACAGGAATATAGTCTGATCTCCTAATTGATCAACATGCCTGTGCATACAAGCTTCTCCAACTGGACTATGGGAACCTTGGATTGTTCAAAATTTGGACATAGATACTTGCAAAATGCACCAATTACCTGATTGTATGGCAAACTGAGTAACATCAATGTTATCTGCAAACAACTGTGTTATTATATTGTAGAATCCCTTAAAAATAAAAATTAAAAATTAAAAAATAAAAAAAAGATGAGGTGGTTTATCGCAAACATCCGGATTATGCCCAAGTGACAGGGATTCGAGTATCAACTTCTTAAGAGTGTTTCTGCTGAACATTTGGCCTTTCCAATTTGTCTTTCTCTTTCCATTTTTTTTTAATTTTTTTATGTGTATGTTTGTTTTGGCCTGCATGTAAGTGCACCTGTGTCCTGAAATGCCTGCAGAGGCCAGAAGAGGGCATCAAATTCCCTAGAATTGGAATTCCAGAAGGTTGTTAGACAGCTTGTGGGTTTTGGGAACCAAACCTAGGTGCTCTGCAAGAGCCGCCAGAACCCTTCACCACTGAGCGCTCTCTCCAATCCCTCTTTTCTTTTTTTTTTTTAATATTTTTTTTTTATTTCTGTATGTGTATGATGTACTGTCTGCATGCAAGTTTGTGCACCCGTGTCGTGCAATGCCGCGGAGGTCAGAAGAGAATTTCGGATTCCCCTGGAACTGGAGTTCTCCTGGAATTGGAGTTTCAGATGGTTCTCGGCCGCCATGTGGGTGCTGGGGATCGAACCCGGGAACCCGGGTCCTCAGTAAGAGCGGTCGGCGCTCTTAACCGCTAGGCCATCTCTCCAGCCCCCTCTTTTCTTTTTTTAAAAGAATTTTGATTTATTGCCCAATACCTTCACACACAAAAAAAAACTGTCCCATTTCTATCCTAACATGCCTCTGAGTATTCATTTGTGTTCCTGTTGTTGAACCATCTAAGTGTTCCTTTCCTTCAAAAATGTAAACTGGCAGAGGGTGTGCTTTACAGTAAATCTATGTTAGCTTTGATAGGAAGGTTAATTTCTGTGGATCAAATTCAGATTCCCCCCAGAACTGGAGTTCTCAGCTGCAAAGTGGGTGCTGGGAAATGAACCCAGGTCCTCTGCAATTGCAGTCAGTGCTCTTAACTGCTGAACTATCGTCTCTCCAGCCCACAAGATATCATTTATTATATAGCATCCCAAGTACCCAAGTCATGAAGCCACCATCTGTGAGCCTTGGGATTCACTTTCTGAAGCTACAAGTGCCAATCCTGGTGTCGGGTGAGTGATCTTAGCCTTTATTGGGCTGCTCTGCCTCCTTCTCTGTAGCATCCATGTATTGGTACTGCTCTTTGCTCAATCTTTCTATGAGTAGAATGGTAAAGTCCAGAGACATGCACAAGCAGCAGACACCATGACCAGGAATTTTAAGCTCAAACTTCTTCTGACTAATGATTTTCTGCTCATTTGGCAAAAAAAATCCAGGAGCTAAGATGGGGAGAAAAAAGCAACGGGGGACAGCATAGGTTCCCCCTTAACAGTCAAGCTCTTACATAATCGTGGGGAAGAAGGTGCCACCCAGACGGTGTCCTGATACCACAATTATTGGCTCTACAGAGAACCCTGGGAAGAATGTACACCATGGTCACTGTCACACACCCAAGCTGATGTTGGAATGTGTGTCGCTGCTAAACTTTTCACCTTCAAGACTCTTTACAAGTATTCATCACATGATTTAATTAAACTGAAATAATTCAGCACAGGGAATGGTGCTTGTTGGACAGTTGGGGAGATGCTTTCCAAATGCTGTTCCTCCAATGGAAGTATGTACAATCTGTAAAATAACAATAATTGCTTCAACACCATAAATCAAGCTAAAATATTTGTTTCCAGAAATGTCCAATAAAATGAACACCTTCCAGAGCTAAGTCATCTCAACAAAATACAGCTGTCTACCACAACACTGGAATTTTTGCACTTTTTTTAAAGTTAAAAAGTACATTTGGGGCAGCTGGAGAAATGGCTCAGGAGTTAAAAGCCTTGCTGTGCTGCAGAGAACACTGGTTCTGTTCCCAGAACCCACATAGCAGCTGACAATCATCCCACCTCAGTTCCAGGGGACCCAAGGCCCTCTTCCGGCCTCCAAGGGCATTGCATACACGTGGTACACTTACATGCATACAGGCAAAATATTCATGCACATAAAATATGAATAAATGAAATTTTAAAGTACATTATGGAACAGTGAGATGACTCAAGTGGAAAAGGCACTTACAACCAAGCATGATCACCTGAGAGTCATCCCCAGCACCCACAGGGTAGAAAGGAGAGAAACAACTCCTACAAGTTGTCCACTAAAATGCAGTGTCCTCCACATGCACACCAACCATGGTATTTGCATACCTGCAAGTAAATAAATAATCTCTACAATTTGTAGAAAGGCAAGATTTATAATATACTTAAGAATCAAGGGCAAGGGGCTGGAGAAGTGGCTCATCAGTTAAGAGCACTGGCTGCTCTTGCACAGGACCCAGGTTTGATTTCCAGCATCCACATGGTGGCTAAAAACCATCAACAACTCTGATCCACACCTCAGATCCAGGGGATCTGATGCCCTCTGACCACCTGGAGCACTGCACGACATGGGTGCATTTAGATGCAGACAATACACACACACACAAAAAAAAATAAAAATAATAAAAAAGAATCGTGGGAAAAGAAGTTTAGCTGTAATGATTTGGGAAAATGGTTTTTATTTTTTGCCTGCTCTGGAGCTTCTATAAGAAGCAAATCAGTGTACAGATGAGAGGGATACAGGGATGAGGGGTCTATGACATAGAAGATAGCAAAGAATGATGGTTTTATTCAGATCATGCAAAGTATTAAAAAAGGGGTCCAACTAAGTACTTTCCCATCAGGGTTGTACATTTTGATTGCATCAGTCAAGACTGATAGTATGCTGCAGGGATTAGGAGCTGTACTTCACACTGTCTGTGCTGGTCCTAGGTTGACTCTATCCCTACCTCTATTCATGCTCTTGTTAGATGGCTGAGTTTGCTCATCAGTGACAGGGATAAAAAGAAAGGTTAAAGGCTAAGACTAACAACCAAAACATAAAAAAAAGAAAGGATATCTTGAAAGACTGCAGAGATAACACCCAGAAAAAAACCCAGACAACAACAAGATTCTATAAGTGGTAATTTTTTATTATGATAATTCTAGCTTGGTATAGTGTTAAAATTTACTGCAACATTCTGTGGGTTTTCTCTTCACTTCATTGATCGTTTCTTTCACTGTACAGAATCTTTTGAGTTTAATGAGGTCCCACTTGTCAACCTTATTTTCTGTGCAGCTCCTGTCTGATTTAGAAAGTCTTTTCCTATACCTATGTCTTGTAAGAGTGGAAGGAAACCTTCACCAGTGATACATCTGACAGACCATTAACATCCAGAATTTATAAACTACTCGAAAAAAAACAAAGAAAACAAATGACTCACTCAAAAGATGGAGTAAAGAGCTGAACAGAGACTTCACAAGTGAGGAAGTAAAAATGGCTGAGAAACATCTTAATAAGTGTTTTACATCACTAATAATTAAGGAAATCCAAATTAAAACCACTTTAAGGTTTCATCTCACTCCAGCAAAACTGGCTAGGATCAAGAAAATAAAAGATACCAAATGCTGGAGAGGTTGTGGGAAAAGGGGAAGATTCATCCACTGCTGGTGGGAATGTAAACTCCACTATGGAAAGCAGTGTGGAGACCCCTTAGAAGACTCAAAATGAGCCTACCACCTGACCCAGTCATACCACTCCTGGGTATATAACTACAAGAATCATCTTACCACAGAGATACATGCACATCTATGTTTATTACAGCTCTCTTCACAATAGAGAAGAGCTGGAAACAACCCAAATGCCCCTCAACCTAGGAGTGGATAAAGAAAATGTGGTACATCTACACAATGGAGTTCTGTTCAGCAGTAAAGAAAGATGACATCATGAACTTAGCAGGTAAATGGACAGAACTAGAAGCCATTATGCTAAGTGAAGTAGCACAGTCTCAGAAAAACAAATGATGAACGGTATCCCTCATTTGTGGATGCTAGTCACAAACACCTAGTAGCAAGGCAAACAGCAACATTAATGTTATATATATAGTTGATGATTATTTTCACTTCCAGTAGTGTACATAGTACTTTCCACCACTATGAAAGCTAGCCAGTGAAGATGGTGCTATGAAATCAGCACCAGTTTGATTTCTCCTTGTTGCTTTCATACTTCATATATATATATGAATATATATATGTATGTATATATATACTGTCTTCGGGAATAGGGTTTTAGTATCCAGTTCTGGCAGGTAACTAAGAACGAGGGTAATGGCCAGTATTACCCTCGTTCTTAGTTACCTGCCAGAACTGGTTACTAAGAACGAGGGTAATGGCCAGTATTATTTGAGGATCTATGGAACCCTTGGTCAACAGGTTCTAGAGAAAGTGTCTATTCCTGGCATTAAGGTGGTGTTGTTTTTTTTTTTTTTTTATTAGCCTATGATACTTTTGATCTTGTTTTTAATATTTTTATTGATGTTTTTGTATTTCATACATCATCTCCAGTCCAATTTAGACATATTCCTCTCTCTCCCTGCCCCCCACCCCACCCCAGTTCATGCCTTCTGCCAGACATGTCTTGCATCTTTCTCTCTGTCTTTCCAGAGTTTTTCTCTGCAGAGGTTTATTGTTTTGAGCAGAATTTAACTGTATCAGTCAGTTCTTTGACCCAGTCTTTATGTTGTTGTTGTTCCCTCCTCTTTGTGTTGCTCCAGTGTATACCTATATAACCATAACATATTTATCAAAATTATGACCTCAGAGAATAAACTATGTTAATTCCAAAATATGTTTAGGCACTCACATTTTTAGCCTATGATGTTTTTAAAGGGCAATCAAAGGCTGTCCCCCTGTTATAAAATAACTGCTTTTAATCGCTTTTATGATGTTTATGTCTATACTTTAAGAAGGTTCTTGAGGCTGGACAGGTGACTCAGTGGTTAAGAACACAGGCTGCTCTTGCTGAGGACCTAGGTTCAAGACCCAGAACCCATATGGCAGCTAACAATACTGTCTGTAACTCCAGATGCAGAGGATCTGACTCCCTCTTCTGTCATCCAAGGGAACTTCACTACGTGGACATACTTATTTACATGCAACCATAACAATCATAAACAGAAAATAAAAATAAATAATTTTTTTAAAAAAGAAGTTTCTGAGCTAGACATGATGGTGCATGCCTTTAATCTCAGCACCCAGGAAGCAGAGGCTGGCAGATCTCTGTGTGTTCAAGGCCAGCCTGGTCTACAAGATGAGTTCCGGGCCAGCTCGGGCTACAAGGAGACCCAGTCTCAAAAAGTCCAAAGGAAGAGAAGAGGAGGAGGAGGAGGAGGAGGAGGAGGAGGAGGAGGAGGAGGAAAAGGAGGAGGAAAAGGAGGAGAAGGAGGAAGAGGAAGAGGAAGAGGAAGAGGAGGCTCACGAGCAGGAGGAGGAGTTTCTATAGTGGTAGGTTTCCCTATGGCTTTTTCTAAAGGCTTTTAGCATTACTTTAATGTTACTCTCCAAACTCCCTCCTCTGCCCTTTCTTTCCATTTCCTACCCCATCTAACACTTTCTACTCTAATGTTTCCCTTTCCCCTTCTTATCATTGCCTTCTGCCACCAAGGATGCCTCCTTCCCACACATGGCCATTTATTATTTGACATCTCTGAATTTTCTTTTTTTTTATTAATTTTATTTCTGTATGTGTATGAATGTACTGTCTGCATGCAAGTTTGTGCACCCGTGTCGTGCAATGCCGCGGAGGTCAGAAGTGGGTGTCGGATTCCCCCGGAACTGGAGTTCTCCTGGAATTGGAGTTTCAGACGATTCTCGGCCGCCATGTGGGTGCTGGGGATCGAACCCGGGTCCTCTGTAAGAGAGGTCGGCGCTCTTAACTGCTAGGCCATCTCTCCAGCCCCCAGACATCTCTGAATTTTCAAATTTGAAACACGAATACCTAAGATTTCAAAGCTGGGCTGTTGTTTTGTAAATCTGAACAACAAGTTGTTTCTGCAAAACCTTTGGTGACTATATTAGTGACCAATTGCCTATAATATTAGTGTACCTATTATTTCCCTTGTACAGTAGTCATATATTAATGAGATAAGATTTTATTAAACCTAATCACAGGAACAGCTCACAACAAATTTCAAACACAGATTAAATTAATATGCATATGAAAGGAAAATTAGAGAATAATTTATGTTATGAACTACAGTGTTGTTTATGAACTAGGTCTTGGTCTAAAAAATTACAGTATAAAAGAACGGCAAGTTAGTGTCCAAACCCACCATCTCTTGAAAATCAATCCCAGATCCCAAACTAAAATAAAACTGGTCTGAATTTTAATACACCAAAGGGATAAATGTTTTATTTAAAAAATTTATATTTACAAATCACGTAACAGGTCTGGGCAGTTACGCATATTTAGAAAATCTGTACTTGATTCTTAACTAAAGAACGAGGTGACATTCTGTAGATTATCAAAGACCTTTGGCTTATCTCCTTCTGTGTGCCTAACTGCCTTTTGGTTTGCCTCCCCAGGTTAGTTTGCTCACAATCTAATTTCAGAGATCCACGAATTTTTTTTTTTTCTGGGCAGGACTCAACAGTAAATATCTGTCTTTGAAAAGACATCCTCTTTATTAAAATTATTCAATTCTTCCAGTTTAGACTAAAAGCAAAGATAAATAATATCCACAATATCTATAGACAATATCAAATCAAATGGGCATGGCTATATCCCAATAAAAATTTATTGATAGCTACGCACAATAAAGTGCTTCCCAGCACTTGGGAAGCGGAAAGGGGAGGATCAGGAGTTCAAGGCTAGCTTAGGCTACATGAGATTCTATCTAAAACCAAAGGAGCAAAAATTGTATTGATTCAAAACGGGTAATTGGACAGATTTCTTGACACTCTCCACAATTCTTCCATTAAAAAAAGAAAGTGAAGAAAGAAGATGATGATGATGATGATGATGATGATGATGATGATGATGAAAAAGAAGAGGAGGAGGAGGAGGAGGAGGAGGAGGAATCCAAGCAGTTGCAGGTCACCACACAGCTCACTCATGAAGGCAGTTATGAGCTAATGATACATGCTACCACTCAGATTTCTTTTCTTTTTGGTATATATTTTTATTTATTTCCCAGGATGCAGATATTCTAGAGAAGACCTGGGAGAAGCAGGGAACAGTTTTTAATACAATCTTGTTGCAATTCAGTAGCTTCACCTTAGGGAGAGTTTGGGCATGGACAAGGGGGGTCTGAAACCATATTCAGTAATACTTACCAGAAAATCTAGGTTGAAAGTATTAAGCCTGGGCATGAAAAGAAAAGAATAGTGCAGAGAAAGTCTGGCTTCCTGCCTTTTTTTTCTTCTTTATCTCACTACCAGGGTATTGCTTTATCACACTATCCTCAGTAGCCTTAATACCCAGTCTTGGAAAACCCCAGAGTGGAGCACAAGGGCAGACCTGATGATGGTTTGGGCTTGCCAAGGAGAAGCCTATAAACATGACATCTTTCAGCCTAATAAAGAAAAAATCATAAGCTGAAGATGCTAAAACCTACGACATATGTGGCATACATATATGCATATTTTGGAGAGATGCATATTGGAAGGATTAACAACAACAACAACAACAACAACAACAAAAAGACTGGGCCAAAGAACTGAGTGAAACAGTGAACTTCTGCTTGAAACAGTAAACTTCTGCATAGAGAATTTTGAGAAAGACTGAGAAAAAGATGGAGGACACATGTTTGGCAAGATGCATGAGCTCTGGTGGGGTTGGGGGCAGGGAGGGGGGCACGGGTCTAGATTTGAAATTCTGTAAGAAATACACAAAGCTTCAATAAAAATTGGCTTTCAAAAAAAAAGAATACCCAGACTTTTCATTAATATAAATTTTGTTGTATTATTTTGTGATGTGTAACTTGATGCCTTAAAATATTGTTACAGCCAGGTATGGTGGCACAAGCCTTTAATGCCATATCTCAGGAGGCAGAGGCAGGTGGATCTCCATGAGATCGAGGTCAGCCTGGTCTACATAGTAAATTCCAGGCCAGCATTTTATTGTACAATAAATATCTTGAACTTATTCCTTCTATTTAACTGAAACTTAGAACCATTTGACCAGCATCCCTATGTCCCAGACTCATAATCCCAGGTGTCAAGCCTTTTGTGCACTGCTTCTATAAATTCAACTTTAGATCCCACAGAACCATGGAATAACACTGTTTTTGTCTTCTATGTCCAGTTTTTTCATTTCATGTCCTCCAGAGTAATCCATGTTGTAAATGACAGGATTTAATTGCTTTGAAAGCTAAATAGTATTCCATTGCTTGTGTATGCTGCATTCTCTTTCTCTATTCACCCATGGATGGACAGTTACATGGATTCCTTGCTACACTATTACAAGTTTTAATTTCAGTGGATGCACTGATGCAGCCTGACTTCCAGCCTTTTCAAGATACATAACCGAATCCTTTCGCGGCCCTTCAAGACAGACTTTTTGTTTTCCAAGCACTAAAGCTCATCACTGGCTAAACTAATCCATATTGAATGGCCAATAACCTTTTTTTTTTCTTCTTGAGCATGGTTTGCAAAATTCTCAACTTAAAAAAACAAATAATGGGGGGGCTGGAGAGATGGCCTAGCGGTTAAGAGCGCCGACCGCTCCTGCAGAGGACCCGGGTTCAATCCCCAGCACCCACATGGCGGCTGAGAACCGTCTGAAACTCCAATTCCAGGAGAACTCCAGTTCCAGGGGAATCCGAGACCCTCTTCTGACCTCCGCGGCATTGCACGACACGGGTGCACACACCTGCACGCAGACAGTACATTCATACACATACCGAAATAAATAAAAATTAAAAAAAAAATAAATAATGGTTAAATTTCGAATACAGAGGCCAGCAGGAAGAAGAATTTTAGGCATATTACAATTACAGTATGTAGCCAGTGATGCCTAAAATCACACCTTGAAAGCAGCTGGATAGCCATTTACATGTGGACATATAAGAATGAACAAATATTTCAATTAACAAAACCATGGTTATTTCAGCACTCCTTCAGTGTATGTAAATATATTATTTAAATATACATATGAGATGTTCACTTTAATAGACTATAACTTCATTGATTTGTCTACTAGAACATTTCCATTTACAATGCAGATATATGCTGACATGCGTAAGTCTCCAAAACATGACATATTTGTTACTTTTCTGTTGCTGTCACAGAGCACCATGACCAAAAGCAACTTCTGGGAGAGTTTATTTGGGCTTACAGTGCTCGAAGGGTAAGTGTCCACCCTGAGAAGCACAGCAGCAAACCGCAGGCTTGATGGCAGGAGCAGGAAGCAGAGAGGTCGCATTTTCAATCACAGACATGAAGCAGAAAGAGCAAACTAGAACTGCAGAGAGGCTATGGACCCCAAAGCAGATGCCCAGCAACAGATTTCCTCCTATGGACAGATCCATGACCTCCCAAACAGTGCCACCAACTGCAGACAAAGTGTTTTAAACACTTGAGCTGTGGGAAATGTTTCTCATTCAAACCACCATACATAACAATCAAGGAAGAAAAAAAGGGGGAGGGGGGAGGGGAAGGGGAAGGGAAGGGAGGTGAAGGGAGGGGGAAAAAGTTGCAGAAGAATAAATCGTACATGGCCACATTTATTTAAAATTCAGAAACAAAATTAAGCAATATTTTTGACTGCTAGACCCATTTATTGATTTCTAAACTGTGCAGGAAAGCAAGGATTAGCCCAAAATTCAGGCAAAGAGTTACATTCTTGACAGAAAAAGGGGCACAAGAAGGCCTACCTCTTAAAATAGAGAAATATTTTAAAATTTTTACTGAGGCAGGGGGAATTCATTATCCTATTATTTTTTAAATGAACATGTGTCTTCTTATATAAAACACCTTTCACAATAACAAAAGAAAATCTATTTTTAAACTATACACAGAAAACAATAATTACTCAAACCCATCCCCTAGAATTGTTAACCTTCAGCTGTCACTCTTTCCACACACGTGCACACAGACATATAAACTTTTATGTGTATGAAGGATCATATACCATAAATACTGTTTGCCACCTGCTTTTTATTCAACAATACACCAAATTCATTGTTGTAGGATAAACTCTGTGGCATAATTGAAGAAAAATATTGTGAGCTCTCTAAGAACTCCCACAAAAAGGAATACTCTCACCTAATGAGATTAAATATATTTCCCTCAGAACCCTAAGGTTCATATAATAGAAATTTAATATGTTCCAAACAAATTTCCAGAGAATATCATGCAAAACAGAGCTTGTCTCATAAAGCTATGCAACATTTCTATAAACTGTGGTCACAGCTAGACTCTCTCACTAATATGTTAAATGTTCTTTCACTATAAAACAAATGTGCCCAAAAAGATGTTCATTGTTTTTGACATAGAAAAAAATTAACTGTAATACCACAAAGCCTATAAAATCTTGAAAGGCAAGGAATGTTTTTGTCATTTTTAATATTCATCTATTGTGCGTATGTAAATACAGACAGCATTTGAATTCCATTTTCTCAGTAACAGTGGTGTTTTCACTAAGATACAAAGTTATGTCTCAGTCACTGGCAATGCTTATCAATCCTAATTATGTTTCTTCTAGGTTAATAAACTGTTCTTCTAAACCGACGTACCTCCTGAATCAAATTGTTCCCATGAACAAACTGCTTGCAAGGCAGAGCCTCAGTGATTATTTCCTACAAACTTGGACTTTTCAGTACGGCAAAGCCACAACTGGTAATCACACACTTCACACTCATGGCTTTTTATAAATGTTTTAGTTTGAAATAATAAATGCTTTTAAAAATACGTCCACTTTGATAGGAAAACCCTATTCACCTCACAGCTCATTCCCACTTTTTAGTAATTTTTCTCTCATCAAGTTGACTCAAATTGAAAACATATCACCAAGAACCAAGCCACATAACAGCCTGACATCAGTTCCACAACTGGGGGCAGGGAGCCAATGAACGGGACCTGAGAACTTGTGGAGAAACGGATTTTTTTTATCAAAACATAATCGTGGGTTTGGGAATGTGCTTACAAAAAAAGAAATAATTTTGGCTGAAGGAGTTTTACACAGTTCCAACCACCATCCCCAAGCCATGCTTTTATCGGTCTAGAAGACTGTACAACTCCACATCTACAATTCAAGTCCCTCATTTCCTCCTATATAAACTAAATTTAATTTCTGTAGCTCTAGCTGTTTAAAAGAATACTCCCGCTCTAAGTGGATGCAGTGTGCAGGGATAATTTCAATGCATTAAACATGTTGCTCACAGAGCAGGAGACTCACAAAGAAGCAATGACACATACTTTATAAGATCTGAGCACACACTGTGCCCAGGGGAATAAAAACACCACACTATACCCAAGAAACCTCCACTGAGAAATTAGAAACGGGATCAATTCATGTCTGAACACAGGTGAGAACTGAAACCTCACCTGTATTCAGACATGAATTCTGGTGGTTTCTTTGAACCTGTGCTGTTGGAGTGGAGGTTCTATGATCTGCCCTAATGAAGTAATCTGCCAAGTAAGAAAGGATCTTGGTAATAATTGTGAGATAGTTGATATAACCCATGTGGGATAACTGTCCAGCTCAGATAGGAAAAAATACTTATGGCTAAACCCAAAGCTAAGGAAGTATTGAGAAAAAGAAAACAGACTGTTGCTGGGACTGCAAATGAGTGCAAACACTGCGCATCAGTATGGAGAACTCTGTTTTTTTTTCTTCTATTACTTTTTTATTTTTTTTTCATTTTTTAACAATAAGTAATAATGTATGAGTACAAGCATCCTTCATGTAAAACCAATTTGCAAGCAGTTGTGCCCAAACCCACACAGCCCAAGTGTCCCACCATCCAGCTGGGGGGCTTGTATGTTCAATCAAGTTGATCAAATAAGTGTCCAGTCTATCTTGCTGTAGTTTCACCATTCACCCCAATCATAGCCCTTACATTCTACCACACCCCTTCTTCTGCAGATTGTTCCCTAGGCTTAGAAAAGGGGCACAGGTAGATGAGAAGCAAAACAGTCTACTTTCTCTGGAGCTGTCGTTTTAGACTCTGGTCAATTCTGGCTGTTTCCTTTCATGGGCTGACAGTTTGTCCAGGAATAACCTTTCAATCCTACTAATGAAGCACAGGCAATTAGATATATAGGTATTTAAATAGGACTAATTGTTATGGTAGGTTACTTTGGTATAGACACAGATATTTGGATGGTATGTTAATCTATGAATTACATTTTTTTCTGTAAAATATGAAAGGGTCTTACTGTGGCTTATAACATCTCCTAACCACTAGAGGATGTAAGCTTGTGGCATCAGCCATGGGTTATTCCTCCAAGGAGAGAGATAATAGCCAATTAGATTTGGGTTATATTGGGCATATGGCTGCCACTGCTGCACAGTATTTCCAGGCAGGTGAGGTGTAGCTGCTGCTGACAGAGGAGTCTTGCTTGACTCAAGGAGACCTATATTTGCTTTATTGATTTAGTGGCCTTTGGTAACACTCTCTGGTATTCCAGAGACCAACTGTACATTTGCAAGTGCGGTCTCAATACATCTTTCCCATGCTTACATCAAGTCTTTGACAGCAGGGCCTTACCGCCTCTCTTCTTGCAGGTATCCCAGTTGACAGGCAAGAAGCCTTTACATTTTGCGGGGGCTTGGATCCCCTGGCCAACATCTCCTTGGTAGAATAATCCATTGCTGATATCAGAGCTCTCCTGTATTAATACATTTTGCTTAAGTGCACAGCTTAAGGAGACTTTAGTATTATATTTGGTTCTCAATAGAGAATAATCCTTTTCACAGTTCCTACGTCTATTAGACAATTAAAGAAGGCAGTTTTACCGGTTTTATAAGTGATTACCTCTATGACAGTTGGCACCAATTTACAGTTAGAGAATGACCTCATCATCATCATATTCCTCCTTGTTCTATGAAGGAGAGGTAAGAAAATCTCTCATATTAAAACTTTGCGGCACCTAGAAGGTAAGTTTCATTAGAACTCATTATAAAAAGTTGTTACAAGTAGGATCCACAGAGGGGTTTGATGCCTGTAGCAGTCTGCGGCTTTTCTTCCTTTCAATGTTCAGATAGGCCAACCTTTCTGCTGGCACTTCCTGGTACATCCTACACAATGCAAAGCTGTCTTTTCTTTCAGAACTCTTAAAAATCTAGAAATTAATCTACTGGATTGTGATGGTTAATCCTTCAGCACTGGATTGGGACTACTGAGACATCCAGCCTTGCAGACTGAGCAGTTCCCTGGATCCTCGTCTCAGCCTTTCCAGTGTGGTGCAGCTACTGTTGGAATCCATGAACTCAGTCATGTGAGCAAATCAATAAATTGTATATAGCTATATATATTCATCCTGTTGCGTGTGTTTCTTTAGAGAACCCTGACTAATACAGATTTTGGTACCAGAAGTGGTTCTAAAGAAACAGAATTGAAAGGATGAATTTCTTTAGTGGGCTTGGTACTCTCTGGAGCCAGCTCTCCAACTCAATGAAGCTTAGAGTTACTGAAGGCTTTCCTGGTGGCATGAAGAGGAATGATAATCCCTGGTGCAGACTATTTGATGTAATTATGAAGATAGATCCATTTGACTCACCTGACTCGCCTCTTGTGAGAAGCCAGGAATTTAGCGACTCTATATATAAAA
>VZQC01000152.1:1498284-1549015 GCA_009823505.1 Rhizomys pruinosus | reverse complement strand
GGCAGATCTCCTGGAACCCATTTGGGCCTTCAGCACTGGATTGGGACTACTGAGACATCCAGCCTTGCAGACTGAGCAGTTCCCTGGATTCTCGTCTCGGCCTTTCCAGTGTGGTGCAGCTACTGTTGGAATCCTTAAACTCTGTCACGTGAGCAAATCAATAAATTGTATATAGCTATATATATTCATCCTGTTGCTTCTGTTTCTTTAGAGAACCCTGACTAATACATGTATGATCCAGTTATGTCACTCCTTAGCATATACCCAAAGGACGGGGCCTACTGCAGAAATATCTGTACATCCATGTTTGTTGCTGTGTTTTTCACAATAACTAAGAAACTGAATCAACCTAAATGTCCCTCAACTAATAAATGCGTAGTGAAAATTCAGTATATTTACACAATGGAATCATAAAATTTGCAGGTAAATGGATGGAACGGGGAACATGTACGCTAGGTGAAGTAATACAGGCTCAGAAAAACAAGCCACATGTGTTCCCTCTCATTTGTGGATTTTAGCTCCAAATCCCTAAATGTGGATCCCAATGTAACTGCAAGAGGCAGGAAAATGGAAATGCACCATGGGGATCAAGGGGAAATAGGAGCTGAAGAGAGGGGCATAGCAGGAGACAGGTGGGAAGGGGGTGCTTTAACAGGGAGGAGCAGGGAGGGCTATACAAGGGAGTGAGAGGAGAGATAAATAATGCTTAGACAATGCAAAAATCCAGAGGGAAATGGATTAGTTCAAAATCCCACTGAAAATACACATACAATAAATATATAAGTCTGTATATAGCCGAAAAACACTCCAGATACTGACCAGGGTAGTGTTACACACTCCCAAAAACAGCTTAGTGCCACAGCCCTTGATTACCACCCAAAACTTGAAGGCAAGACCCTACTGCTGAAGACAGGCTACACCTCTGACACAGACCTTGAAACAATCAAGCTGGAACTGATCAGGAAGCCTCCTCCCTGAGGACTAGATCTTATGGTAGCAGAGGATGCCGCCAAAGGAGAAAAGCAATCAGTGGTTATACCCACCTGTAAACAACAATGACTGGCCAGCAAACTATTGCTGTTTGTGCAGTAATGGCACTCTTTTCCTTGGGGAAAATAGTTGTCTAGTTAAAATGAAGGTCTATTCAATGGGAGGGAACTTATGTGTGGTACTATGACATAGCCAAATACACATGGCTTGAGCGGTCCTAGAGAAAAAGCTACTTTTGCCACACTCTCTGACCAATGTAATTTTTTTTTCTTTTTGAGACAGGGCCCCCCTGTAGCCCCAGCTGTCCTAGAACTCACTCTGTAGACCAGGCTGGCCTTGAACTTATAAAGATCTGCCTGCCTCTGCCTCCCAAGTGCTAGGATTAAAGGTGTGCACCACCACGCCTGGCACCAATGTAATCTCTTACTATATTCTCAATATTCTTACTGGATTCTAAATATTCATCCTCATATTTTCAGACAAGAAAACTTCTCACCCACTCATCAAAGAAGCTTCTTTTTGCAACATGTGGACACTATTAATTACATAATTTATCACAGAGAATTGGTGTCTGTGAGACACTTACCCTTAATTACACATCTTCAATGCAACCTGTATACATAGAATATTATAAATATGCAGGTCTCAACCCATCACCAGAAAATCTTCCTTATGCAGTAGGTGGTCATGAACACAGAGACCCACCATTGACCAATAAACAAGAGGCCTCAGAGTGCTTATCCCTGAACAAGTCAGCTATTTCAAACCTCTGCCTCCCAAGGCTCAGGGATCATTTCAGAAGAGGAGGAGAAAAGATTTTAAGAGCCAGAGTTTTCCAGACCACTGGTCAGATATACATATGAAGTCATAGAAATGGTGATAGCACACACAAGTCCTATGCAAGCTCCTAGCTTGTGAAGTCATAGAAATGATGATAGCACACACAAGATCCTAGCATAGAAATGGGGAAGAAATCCCAACCCAACCTAAGAAACTTTTGGCAAATGATGGTTCCTGAGATGGGACTCACTTTGGGAGATACAAATCATACTCTATATGTCATAATACACACACACACACACACACATATATATATATGTTGGTTAATTGATTTTCTACAATTCCTTACAATGTAGCTTTTGACATTAATATCCAACTAAAATCTGCCTAATCACTTGATATTACGAGAGCAGTACATAGTACAGCTCACAAAATTGTGGCTTTGTTCCACTGAAGGATATCCTCAGGAAAAAAGAAAAAAAAAACTCAGCCGAGTGTGGTGGCGCACACCTTTAATCAGAGCACTCAGGAAGCAGAGGCAGGTGGATCTCTGTGAGTTCAAGTCCAGCTTGGNAAATTAAAATTTAAAGATTTTTTTTAATGTCTTTAATTTTTAGATATTGAGGACTAAGTTCTTCTCAAAGACATTACCACTTACTCTAAGATATAATGCTTTGCTATTGCACATGAGATACTATAACATGTTAGGTGGAATTATGACCCGCCATCGTTTGCAATTGACATTTAAGCATAACATAAGGAGAGGCTATTTATTGGTGTCAAGTTGACAAGGGGTGGACTTGTGATGGTTAATCCTGGGTGTCAACTTGACTGGACTAAGGGACAAATAGAGAAAAAAGGGTTTTCTGATTGGACCACCTCAACCCAGATGGCCCACCCCAAATGTGGGCATTACCTTCTGCCGGCAGGCAGTATTTAAGGCCACAGCAGAAGGAGCTGGTCCCTTTTTTCTTCCTGTGGCTTCCTCTCTCATCTCGGTGAGTTTGTCTTGCTGCTTGATCAAACCTTTTGGATCCCAGTGTGTACTGAGACTGGCAGATCTCCTGGAACCCATTGGGCCTTCAGCACGGATTGGACTACTGAGACATCCAGCCTTGCAGACTGGAAGAGTCCCTGGATTCTCGTTCGGCCTTTCCAGTGTGGTGCAGCTACTGTTGGAATCCTTAAACTCTGTCACGTGAGCAAATCAATAATTGTATATAGCTATATATTCATCCTGTTGCTTCTGTTTCTTTAGAGAAACCTGACTAATTACATGTATGATCCAGTTATGTCACTCCTTAGCAATACCCAAAGGACGGGGCCTACTGCAGAAATATCTGTACATCCATGTTTGTTGCTTGTTTTTCACAATAACTAAGAAACTGAACAACCTAAATGTCCCTCAACAATAAATGCTGTAGTGAAAATTCAGTATATTTACACAATGAAATCATAAATTTGCAGGTAAATGGGATGGAACGGGGAACATGTACGCTAGGTGAAGTAATACAGGCTCAGAAAAACAAGCCACATGTGTTCCCTCTCATTTGTGGATTTTAGCTCCAAATCCCTAAATGTGGATCCCAATGTAACTCAAGAGGCAGGAAAATGGAAATGCACCATGGGGATCAAGGGAAATAGGAGCTGAAGAGAGGGAATAGCAGGAGACAGGTGGGAAGGGGGTGCTTTAACAGGGAGGAGCAGGGAGGGCTATACAAGGGAGTGAGAGGAGAGATAAATAATGCTTAGACAATGCAAAAATCCAGAGGGAAATGATTAGTTCAAATCCACTAAAATACACTACAATAAATATATAAGTCTGTATATAGCCGAAAAACACTCCAGATACTGACCAGGGTAGTGTTACACACTCCCAAAAACAGCTTAGTGCCACAGCCCTTGATTACCCCCAAAACTTGAAGGCAAGACCCTACTGCTGAAGACAGGCTACACCTCTGACACAGACCTTGAAACAATCAAGCTGGAACTGACAGGAAGCTCCTCCCTGAGCTAGCTTTCATAGTGCAGAAGTGCTATGCCTGCCAAAGGAGAAAAGCAATCAGTGGTTATACCCACCTGTAAACAACAATGACTGGCCAGCAAACTATTGCTGTTTGTGCAGTAATGGCACTCTTTTCCTTGGGGAAAATAGTTGTCTAGTTAAAATGAAGGTCTATTCAATGGAGGGAACTTATGTTGGTACTATGACATAGCCAAATACACAGCTTGAGGTTGACGGTCCTAGAGAAAAAGCTACTTTTGCCACACTCTCTGACCAATGTAATTTTTTTTCTTTTTGAGGACAGGGCCCCCTGTAGCCCCAGCTGTCCTAGAACTCACTCTGTAGACCAGGCTGGCCTTGAACTTATAAAGATCTGCCTGCCTCTGCCTCTCCAAGTGCTAGGATTAAAGGTGTGCACCACCACGCCTGGCACCAGTAATCTCTTACTATATTCTCAATATTCTTAGATTCTAAATATTCATCCTCATATTTTCAGACAAGCAAAACTTCTCACCACTCATCAAAGAAGCTCTTTTGCAACATGTGGACACTATTAATTACATAATTTATCACAGAGAATTGGTGTCTGTGAGACACTTACCTTAATTACACATCTCAATGCAACCTTTATAATAGAATATTATAAATATCAGTCTCAACCATCACCAGAAAATCTTCCTTATGCAGTAGGTGGTCATAACACAGAGACCCACCATTGACCAATAAACAAGAGGCCTCAGAGTGCTTATCCCTGAACAAGTCAGCTATTTCAAACCTCTGCTCCCAAGGCTCAGGGATCATTTCAGAAGAGGAGGAGAAAAGATTTAAGAGCCAGAGTTTTCCAGACACTGGGATTACTAATGAAGTCATAGAATGGTGATAGCACACACAAGTCCTATGCAAGCTCCTAGCTTGTGAAGTCATAGAAATGATGATAGCACACACAAGATCCTAGCATAGAAATGGGGAAGAAATCCCAACCAACCTAAGAAACTTTTGGCAAATGATGGTTCCTGAGATGGGACTCACTTTGGGAGATACAAATCATACTCTATATGTCATAATACACACACACACACACACACATATATATATATATATATATATATCATATATATATATTATGAGTTCATTAAATTGGGGACGCAATAGGGAGATGGGAAGAAGGATCAGATCAAATGCCATCAAATATATTGTATGAAATCATAAAAATTCAATTAAAAATGAAAGAACAGAAAAATAAAATTCATAGTGTCTAGTGCATGCTACCTCTTAATATCAGTTTCCATTACTGTCCATGTAGGTGATGAAGACCATTCATATTGAAGTTTATAGGTTCTACACATGACAATAGACTAATCAGTCTACATGTGTACTGTGCCTCAAATGCTTCTCTCCCACTTCATGAATCCACAGGATCCAGGATATCTTGAAATGAACATCAATAATAGAGCTTCAGACCAAGGGTTGCCCATCACTTGAACTGTAGGTTCAAAGAAAAGGAACAAACTTGAATCATGACACTCTGACAGGAGTCAGCCTGTTGTAGTTAATGTATTTATAAAAATTATCCAGTTGATGAGGGTGCTAACCAATCACACTTGTTCTGCTTCTTGGTTTGTGATGATATTGTGTCATCATATACAGATCAGATTTTTAAAAAATCAGTGGGCTTTGATGCTGCTGCTGTTATTATTATTATTATTATTATTATTATTATTATTATTATCATTATTGTTGTTATTGGGTGGGTGTGATGGTTAATCCTGGGTGTCAACTTGACTGGACTAAGGAACAAATAAGAGAAAAAGGATCTTCGGATTGGACCGCCTCAACCCGGATGACCCACCCCAAATGTGGGCGTTACCTTCTGCCGGCAGGCAGTATAAAAGGCCACAGGCAAAGGGATCTGGTCCCTTTTTTCCTGCAGCTTGCCTCTCTCTCTCGGCTTCCTGTGCTCATTGCGAGATGTGACCCTCAGCATGCTGCTCCAGCTCCAGCCGCCATGCCTCCGGCCACAATGGACTCTAATTCCCTGGAACCGTCAATCATAAGCTCAAATAAACTCTTCCTTTTATAAGTTCCTTTGGTCATGGTGTTTTATCACAGCAACAGAAAAGTGACTAATACAGTGGGTTTCTTTGGTCTTTTTGAGACAGGGTCTCCTTTTAGTCCCAGCTGGCCTGGAGCTCGCTATGTAGACCAGGCTGGCCTTGAACTCACAGAGATCCATCTGCCTCTGCCTCCAAAGTGCTGGGATTAAAGGCGTGCACCACCACGCCCAGCTTGTTATTGTTTTAAGCTGCTTTTAATCCCCAGCACTTGAGATGCTGGGGCAAGAGGATTGTGAGTTTGAGACCAGCCTGGACATCATAACACCCTGTTTTGAAACAAGTAGAACTTTATTTTATCAGTTAGATATTTTTTCTTTGCATTTTTCATATTTGTGGATCCCGCCCTATCCAACAAAATAATCATTTTTAATTTTTTTATTTTTGAGAATATCATACATGAGTACAATATTCCACCTCTCCTTCTCCTACCCACAACTCTTCACACATTCCCTCTCACTACCTCTCAATTTTGGGACTTCTTCTTTGATTATTATTGTTACATGTATGTGTATGTATTTGTTTGCCTACTTATAATCTATTGAGTCCATTTAGTGGTGCTCTGTATACATATGTTTAGGGATGCCCACTTGGGATTGGATAAACTATCAGAGAACGTTCCCTGGAGAAAACTGATTCTCCTTCCCTCAGCATCCATTAATTGTCGATAGCTCTTAATCACAGATGGGACTCTGTGAACCCCCCCCCCCATCCAGGTCCATATAACCGTGTCAACTATTGTTGCCATTGTGCAGGTCTGGATTAGACAAGCATACTGTCGAGATTTTAGGGATGAAGCTTCCCTGTTAGGTATGGAAAACACTATCTAATAGCAGGTAAGTAGAGACTTTTACAAAGTTCCACAATATGTCAAAATGCAGAAAATAATCATGCTCCTTCTTTAATTTTTATTTTCTATGGATGAGTATTTTGCCTGCATGTATGTTTTTGCTCTAGTGCTATGCAATGCCATGGAGGCCAGAAGAGGGCATCAGATCAATCCTTGGGACTGAAGTTACACATACCTGTTAGCAGCCATGTGAGTGCTGGGAACCGAACCTGGGTTCAGTTTACAACCAGTGCTCTTAACTGCTGAGCCATCTCTCTAACCCCCAAGAAAATAGTCATTTTTCATCAGAAACAGTTTTAGCTCTTTTCGCTAAGAACACGCTGCTGCTCCTTGTGGGATTTTTTTCCTCACTTTCCATTTATTTTTCCTAACCCTGCTAGTGAATATATATATCATTATATCTATATATATATATATATATATATTCTTGAACTCTCTTTAACATTTGTGGTCAAAATCTTCACTTTTCTCACTGCTGGTAGAATGTGTCTTCTGTAATGCTGCCTGGCTTCTTTCTTAACAGTGTTTTGTTTATCCCCTGAGGGATGCACATATTCAGAGGACAACCTTGTGGAGCGGCTTCTCTCCTTGCACCTTTACCCGAGTTCTGAGGACTGCGCTCAGGTCATGAGGCTTATGCAACGAGCACCTTCACTTTCTCAGCCATCTCACCAGTCCACAAGGTTTTTTTTTTTTCTTCCTTCATAAATTCCCGTCCTACAAACTCGCTTCCCACAAGAATTCTTTGTCTAGGGTAAATTTGACAGGGTTTGGGGTTTGAGGTTTTTGTTGCTGCTTTACTATCCTCAAAACCAAGCACTTCTATCTTATCCATGTTTTATGGGGCATTTTAATGAGCTTGAGCCCTGATCCAGGGACAACCTCATTCTGGAACCCAAGCCCAAAAAGCTTCCATCAGCTGAGACACATTGCACCCATGACGGAGGACAGAGCAAGACCTGCATCCCATTCCAAGCCTCTGCTTCGCTATGGCATATGTCAGAATTACCCCATATTTGGAGACAATAGCAAATCACATAGGCAATCCACCATTAGTGAGACAAAAATACACTTTGCCTACAAGTGTAGGCATTAGAAATCACACTGCAACTGGCAAGTGTAATAATCCTCCTAAAAAGAAAACCAGAGATTCATAAGTACACACAAAAATAAAATCTTCCCCACTATGTGAACCATCTTCCCCACTCCGGTGTTACTTGTTCTTCTCTCTGTTCAAGCTGTGGTTTGGGGCCCAGTCTCCACCTATGGGTCTTAAGAGCCACCTGATCTTCTGGAGTAGTACCCTTCAGGATCCATGCATCTGTGGCAAACTATCTTATCATCTCTCAGTCTCATCTTCATTCCTTAGCAGACCACAACCTTCCTGAAGGTAAAAGTGCCTCTTACACCTCCTAATAACATCACTGATTATGTAAAGCATACTGCTGCAGGATTATTTGCTTCTTGATGAAGGAAAGAAAGGGGTCACATTTTTCTGGATATAAGTCTCCTTTGTAAAGAATAGACAATACCAAGGAACATTCTTGCTAATTTCAACGTATTATCTCCGTTATTTCTAACATTACTAAAACAACTACATGGAAATACAGCATATTTACACACATCTCTGAGACCTAACCATTTAGTAAATAAAATATGCAGGATGAAACGGGGATATGGCTTTGATGAACCCAGGGAGAACCTGGGAACCTCGGGTACTTCACAATAGCTCTGACCTTGATATGGAAGCAGAAACCTAGACAAGCAATAATGAATTGATTTAGTCTAATGAAGGTATCTGTGCCCATTTGAAAACTTTCTTTGAAATAACTTTTCATTTTAAACTAGTTCATTTTTTTTTTTACTTTTTTTTTGAGACACGGTCTCCCTATAGCCCCAGCTGGCCTGGAATTCACTCTGAAGACCAGGCTGGCCTTGAACTCACAGAGCTCCACCTGCCTCTGCCTGCTGAGTGCTAGGATTAAAGGCCTGAGCCACCACGCCCGACTTAAAGATGGCTCTTAGCCACCATGTGGGTGCTGAGAATCAAACCCGGGTCCTCTGCAAGAGCAGTTGGTGCTCTTAACCTCTGAGCCATCTCTCCAGCCCCTAAACTAGTTCATTTTTTAATTCTTATAGTGTTTACAATCTTAGAACCAAGTTCACAAGTCACATAAGTCAATAGGATTTCCCCCCCAAAAAATTCCTTGTATCAAACCTACATGAGACACATTCTCACCTAATTTTTATATTAGCAAATTTTATATTTTAATGTTTTTATCATCTTCCTCCCAGCTAACCAATAATTAATATCAAATATTACATATTCATCTTACTGTGACTCACAGTAATGCCTTCATTTTTATTTATCAGGTACATTATTTTAAAAATCACCACTCAAAAGCAACTCTTAAGTCAGAAGGTAGTTTCTGTCATGTGAAAAACAGTATCTCCATTCAACAGCTGATCAGAATCTCCCAGCACCTCCTCAGACAACCTACCCTTGGGATCCCATCTATTCCCACATTCCTGCAGAGCTTGTTTCCCTTATTTGAAGTATGTTCATGGCTCTAAACAATGCAGCCTTTGCCTCTCCCACCACAAATAGAATCCATTAAGAGAAAATTCATTCCAAACTCATCTTAAGGTAGTGAGGAAGAATGGGTAAACCCCCAGAGGTCTAGAGGTTGAATTTCATTTGGGAAAGTACCCACAAGTTCAACGGCTTATCCAGTCCTTATCCAAACTGTAAGAGTGGAGTGGGGATGTGCTGACAGGGAGGAATTAAGGGTCCACCCAGCACCAGTGAAAACCAGTTGTGGAGCTTCTGAGAAGGAAGGAAGAAAAATGAGAAAAGATGTTGAGAGACTATCAGGTGAGGGAACTTCACTCCCAGCTTTTCAAAGGACCCTGAGGAGAATTAGTCATGCTGTTTTCAACTGGGGAGTCCTGGCCTACTTAATTAAAGTGCCCCCAAAGAAATAGAGATGTCCTCTTTGAGCCTCTTTTCCTTTCTAACTTGAAAAAAAAAAAAGGTTTTAAAGGGAATGAATTGTCATCATTTATTTAAAGAAGACAACTATATTTGGAAAAAGAAAAAGGCAAAAAGAACTTTATTACAGATGCTTATCAGGAACTTAACCTGTGAGGGAATGAGCTGAAATAATCCATTTATTTAACCGCTCAATAAGAAACAAAGATTCCCTTGATTAGTTTTGTTTTGTTTTGTTTTTTTCTTTTTCGAATTAGTGTGGTTGGCATTTTGATCCAAGCTTCAGTACAAATAAAATTGTTCAGATCACTGTTTAAGAAGATCAATAAAGGGAACTGGGGAACTCAGCTTCGAGGAGAACACTGAAATAAAAATTTCCTTTATGAGATCTACTAACCAGCTTCTTTCCTTTCTAGAACTTCATTTAAGAGAAAAGATAGCTGTTTTATTTTTAACCAGAGCCATAGGGAAGCCACAGTTATGCCGCATCTCACTGTTAATAACACTCAGCAATGCTACTAGGTTGTTTCTTACATGTGACCAAAAGAGAAAAAATTAAAGAATGTTCTAAGCCATCCCTCATGGTGACTGACATCCTATCTCTAAGGCCTAATCCCATCCACTGGCATTTCTTTGGAATGCAGAATGGGTGTCTGAGGCACTAAAGATAAGCTAAGGTCTTCCATGTGTGTCCTTGCTCTTCCTGAAGAAAGAGAAAAGTTCATTTCAACCTTAACATGTCATCTCAAATCTTCTTTAAAAACCTGGATATGATTTTAATAAGGACAGTACTTGGCATTTTGTTGATGAATAGCATTTTTAAAAGAAGAAAACAAGAAGAGTTTAATTATCAAAACATGAAACTGACATTTCCTATGTGAGTTTCTATAAGATTTAAGTACATTAAACATTAGTGAATATTCAGATTCCAAAAAGAAAAGAAAGCATTCCAAAGGAAGAAAACGTCTGAATTTCTTCGACTATGTATCCAGTAATGAAACAACTGATTGTGTAAATGTCCAAAGGAATTTGTTGTCTCCACGGTTTTGTATGTAGAACAGGTGGGATCCTAGTTTGCTGAGACAATACCCCACAGTATGAGGGCTCGCTCTGATGGAAAATTGGGAACCCTAGGAAGACATGATTTCCCTTCGTACTTCCAGGAAACAACTTGGTGCACGTGATAAATTGTTTTTTTTTTTCTTGAAATGCCTATCAAGGCTCTTATCACTCTTTCTCCCCCAAATTTTACAACCATAAAAAAAACAACAAATCGCCAGGCGTGATGGTGCATGCCTTTAATCCTAGCACTTGGGAGGCAGAGGCAGGCAGATCTTTGTGAGTTCAAGGCCAGCCTGGTCTACAGAGTGAGTTTCAGGACAGCTGGGGGGCTACAGGGAGACCCTGTGTCAAAAAGACCAAAAACAAAACAAAACAAAAACAAAAAACCAACAAACCATGTGAAACATGAGGAGAGAAGAGGTGGCAGGAACAGAATGCATGTTTAATGTGGTGGGAAATAATAACAATACGTGGTTCAGAAATAAGGGCATCTTTAGCACATTGAGTGACTTAAAAGCCACTCCACTGCAGGAACATGATTCTATCAGCAGCAGCAGCTGAGGAACTTTCCTGCGATCCACTGCTGTTCAAGAGCACGGGCTCTAAAATCACACAGACGGTATTCACACACCAGCTTCGTCTGTTACCTTCATGACATTGAGAAAATTGCATAACTTGGCTCCCTCAATTTCTCCATCTGTAAAATAGAAATAAATAGCAATCTTACAAAAAATGTTGAGAAGATTTAATTGTATGACATCTAAAATGTGTCATAGAAAGTGAAAGACAGAACACAGTAAGTATAGATAAGTATTTCATTTCTGTTTATCTCTATAATCACCCTGTAAAGGAATTATAATCTTCATTTTTGAGAGGGGGGACATTGTTTCTTAAAAGGATCATTTTTGAAGACTTGGTTTCCAAAAGGATGTGTCCAGCCATGGAGAAGTGACCGACTCCTGGGGGCTCTGACCTAATCAGTATATTAATCCTTTAATGGACTCATAATCTGATGGCATTACTGGAGCACTATGAGAACTAGTTGGAAGAAGCAAGTCACGAGAGGCTTGCCTTGGAAGTTATAACTTGTCCCTGGCTCCTTCATTGGCTGCCCTGGTTCTTGGCAACCATGATAATAGCAATTTAACTCTACCACAGTCTCATTGCTGTATGTTTCACCTTACTACAGGCCCACAGCAGTGGTGCAAACTGACCGTAGGCTACAACCTCTGAAACCATGAGCCAAAATAAATCTTCCTTCCTTTTAAGGTCTTAAGTATTTGTCACAGAAAAAAAAAAAAAAACCTGACTGACACAGGAGAAATTGTAGTCTAGGAGGCATGTGCCTTTCCCAGCCACAAAGCATTAGTTAGAATTCCAGACAGTATCAGTTTTCCAGAAATATCTGGCTCCAGTACTTTTTCGGTGCTGGGAATAGAAGCCAAGCAGGCTACCACTGAGCTATATACCTAGCTCTCAAACACATACTTGTCTCTACTTCCTGAATACTAGAATCACAGATATGTATTATTACACCACCACCTTTTCCTTCTTCCACTGTTCCTCTACTTTCCAAGGTCATCTAACATGAAAAAACTCTGGGTCAATTCAATGCAAATAATCAGATTGAATAATACCAATCTACAGGTCTGAAAGTATGGATAACCTTTCCAATGGATATAACTTAATACTAGAAGATAATATTTTGGACTATCTATAGTCAATACCAAATATTCACTGACTTTTAAAGTCACTGCTTCTAAAGTATGTGTATGATTCCACTAATGTAGTGTTTGCTATTACATCTTAATGAATTTTGAATCTCTTGGAAAAATCAGGTTAGGAATTCTCATCCAACAGTGCCTGGGAATCTGGAATGCTATTCCATTTACTATGATGCATTTTGTTCTCTCCAGCTAGCATCTGCCTGTTTTGTTTTACTTTGTTTCTTTTTCTTTCTCCCCTTCCCCACACTCCACCCCACCTTGCTTTCCTATCTTTGCCTCTTAGTCTTCCTTTCTCCACCCCCTCCTACCTTGGCACTCTTACAAAACCACTATCAGAGCACCCTGTCTCTCTTGCTCTCCCCTCTCTGCATCCTTCCTGAACAGCTGATTCCGGAGAAGAATCCGATAACTTATCAATAGTGCAGGTTGCTCCATAAGAATATTAGCCAGCCTAGGAAATGGGCTTTATTTGAAGGATGGCAGATGAGAACTTCTGACTGCACTGGAGAGTGTTTTTACCTACATTTCCAGTACGTGCAGCCACTTTCCATTAAATATGCACAGATTCACTATTTCCTATTTTCAAGGAAACAGATTCACTAACAAGTTAACAATGCCAGTATAGATATCAGTCTACTCATTTGTTCTCTTATATCTGTGATTTTGTTGATGATGTCCATCAACTTGGTAGTTAAACATTCAGAAAAAGACATAGTAGAAACAGACTAGCCCTCACTTAAGCAACATTTGTGTTAAAATGTGTCTACATCTGTTAGGATTCTTATTTTTCCTCAACATGTAAATAAATTCTATTTGCACCAGATTTTCTAATGAATATTTTTTAAACTTTTAATGCAACCCTTTAGAATCCTTCATCAACTCTTATAATCATGTATTTGACTTTTATATATATTCTGTCTAAAATTGTGTAATATGAAAATCTGGTTAAGTAGTTACAAAAAAAAATGAAAAACTTCAAATTGAAGTAAAATGTAAAATTCCAGAGCAAAATTTCTAAATAAAGTCATATTCAAAATATTTGTCTTCAAACTTGCCTTTTAATGCATATTATACCTTTATAATAGTCCATTATCAAAAAATCTATAAAGTCAATGTTTCCATTCACAGTTATATAAAAATGCTTTATCTATAACCAAGAAATTTAAGGATGCTTTTCAAAAGAATAGTTCTTTGTATTTTCTGTTTGGGTGTTGCCACAAAAAAAAAATCTAGTAAGATTTGATGACTGTGTTTTTAATAAGTCAAATTTACCACCATAAATGTGCCTCCAATTATAAACAGGACGTTTTGTGAAATGCTAGCCATGCAAACATCAAGTCGAGAAACAAATCTTTCATATGTGAACATTGTATATTTAGATCAGAGTTTTCTGAATATTTCCTACCAGCTCCATTGGCATGTCTACTTGCTATAATGAACATTTTAAGGTTCCATTACTGTGAAGTCATTCAATGGATGGAAACACTTTTTTTTATTTGGAAAGGGGAAAAACCTGTATAAAACGAATAGCATTGGCAAATGTTTCTAATCATTTCCTTAAAGTACCAAACCAGCAAACAATCTTTTTATTTACTACGTTTTGCTTAGGTACATAAATCAAAGGACAATAACAAGCGTAATGTCAAAGAAACTTTTTGACACTTCATACATTTGAGCAAGCTTAGCCGATAAACAGTTTAGATGAAGTTCTGGTTTGAAATATGTTTCCCTAGAGGACTGTGGTTCATAAATTGCTATCAGGCTACCTCTGTCACTGTTGATTTGAGAGGTGCTCAAAGTACCTTTAGTTGTTACTATGTCTAGTGTTATTCAACCTGCCATTACAGAGACTGATATTTGGTTATGCAAAAACAACTACCCATCCTATAAAAAGTGTGAAGTTTGTTTCACATCACATATTCAAAGCATTACATTCTAAATTTTGAGCAATAACTTAAAAACAAGGCAGCATATTTTTTCTCAAAAATTAAACAAGTTTTCACTCATTTACACAACCCTAAAATTATATAAATCGGTCATTGTGTAATAAGTGTACAGGAAAGGTCTAGAAAAGTAAGAATTTGGTTTTGATCCATCAAACAACAGAAATTTTCAACTCAGCATTTTAAGTAATATGTTTATTTATTATATCTGGGCTCTTAAATTTCCTTTGCAGAGAAGTATTTTTGACATTACTTATTTATATCAACTCAAACATCCATTACATAATATGTGTGAGCATTGTGTCGCCTGCCTTCTTAACCTGTTCCTGACTGAGAGCTGAGAGTCTGGAACAGTTTATGCTCCAACCTAGCACCATGCCCTCTGCCTTGTGGATTTGGTAAATGTCAGAAAAGATCAGAGCAAGGATCCTGCTACTTTTTTTCCAGATCCTCTGGTCTTAACCTTCAAGGAAACACTTAAAGGTTAGTTATGACTTGATCATCCCACATTAGCTTTGTCATCAGTGACCTGCCTCTGCAAAAGCACAGAACTGAAGAGTTGAGAAAGGGACTAGACGAGTGTCATCAACTGTCAGAGATGTGATAAATTTATGAATTTTATCAGCCTCGCTTTTAAAAGTCCTGGTAAATTAAACAGTCAAAGGTAGAGGTTTCCTGCGAGCCCTCTTAATCATCTGAGTTGCTGCAGGACTGCACGTTTGAGGAAAGCTATACAAATAAAAGCCTGACCACATCACTTTCACACAAAGAAAGCTGCCAAATGTAAGGGGAAATGTTGGTTTTCTTTACAAAGAAAAAATTAAAAATGAAAACAGTTACTTTCCTGGAATTTACTGATTTGAAGTTCTTTGGTAACTCGTTTAAGGAAACCCTGGTTGAGTTACTGTCTCAACACTTTGAGTAAATGCTCTTAGTTGCTATAGTACTCTCTGCTAACTTTACATAAGCATGTACCCAGCTATATAAGCAAGAAAATGGATTTTGCTAAAAATTACTTAAATTTGCCTCAGCTATAATACTTGGCTGGAATCTTTAGAAATCAAAAGATCAGTTTTGTCCTTTAGAATTTACTACATGGTACCAAGCTCCTAGAAACAGTGTACTTGAAACACAGAAATTAAGAGAGAGACTCTGGATAGACTGACTAGACCCTGGTGAACGAACTAGCACCGAGGGACATCTGAGCACACAGACTTGACTCAAAGGCCTTAACGTAAATGATAGAAACAGAATACATGAAATCTGGTGATGGGGGACTATGGAGGGTGCAGATGGGGGAGGGGCTATAAAGATGGTTAAGATTTTTTGTATAAAAGGCAGAAAAATTCAATAAAAATATACACTGAGAAAAAATAAAATATTTTAAACAGAAGAATAATTAAAAGGTATCCCAATTGATTCACTCGCCCTCCTATCCAGAACCCCAAAATAAATAAATGAAAAGCTGTTTTGGATAATTTTAATAGGAAACAACAGGCTTCTTTTGTAGTTTGCTGCTATTTCTAATTAAAGCATGTCCCCTAATTGCAGAACATCTTTAGGGGAGGTTATAAGCCAAAGAATTTCTTTATAGAAACCTTGGGAAACTTCTATGGAATTGGTTTACCACTCTAAAAGCTATCTAAAAATGCACAGGCATTTTGCTCTGATAAAGCACTTCTGACACGTAACTATTAACCTCTGAACAAAGGGTCTCCATCTACTTTTTTCTCTTGCCCTCCTATCCCACAACCCCTTGCTGTTGTTCTGGCGTCACTTCAAAGCCCTCCAGGCTTGGAGGAGCCACACTTGTTCTGTTTCCTTCTTCCTCCCCCACTTCTTCCCCTGTGCCTTTTTTTTTTTTTTTTTAAGTTTTCTCTTACAACTGTTTTGCCTGTGAAAGAAACAAGTCTAATCTCCCCTATCTTCCCACAACTTTACAGTTTGCCGGACCATATGCCTAGCTCTTTTATTCTTTAAGGAAAACTCCCAAATTCACCCATGATAATTTAAAATGTTAGATTTAGTCTCCACTTTGGTACTATCTTTACTTCATAATATGCTAGACAAAAGTGAAGAAAGTGTACAGATTACTAGCCAAACTGAATCGTTATTTCCAAACAATGGGTTTTTTGAATCAAAGGTAATAAGAGCTGAAAAAGAGTTTTGACGGCCTGCCTTTCTTCCTCTTTTGAAGATAGCATGCGCGCGGAGGTTACATGATTTGTCCAAAGCCTTAGGGTTGCTCGTGACAAGGACAGAAATCGTTTTTTCATTTCACCACGTTCTGTTTTGATACCAGGATTTTGTGTGGTTTGAAGACAACGGTTCTTTCTCTTAGGTAGTGGTCGCTGAAGGCACCATGCCCCCCACCATCCCCCAGTTTGGGATTGGAAAAGTTGAGCTAGGCAATTCCTGCGTCCCCAAGGCCAGGCACGTGTACATCATGCTCTCTGCTCTATGCTGAGAGAAACATAAAAAATACATGCTATAATTTTCTTAAAATTTATTATTTGGACTTCGGAACTTCTGAGCTGATGAAGGCTTGAATTCTTAGGGTTCTACTTTTCCACTATATGTTTCAGGAAACTGACCTCAGCTAGTTCCATGATTAGTAAAAGAAACTGGGTACAGGTTGCATTTACAACTTGACTTTCTACTCACAAATAACAGAGAATCTGAATATTAGTCTACATTGCTAATAATGGACTTGAGTTTCCCCGTTCATGTGGATCTCACCTAATTAATTTTGTATTTCAAAGATCTATGATATGCAATAATCAGGATGTCTCATAAATTTGCCTTCAACTATTTAATTACTCCTAAAGATCTTATAATTACAACTGCTCATGCAATGCCTACAAGAGTTTCAGTATCAAATAATCAGGTTTATCACTCTTCTGGGCAACTGCCTAAACATGCAAAAATTCTCTGGTGATGTATGTTAAGAAAAATATCCACTTTAGATTACTGACTTTTTTCTTGTTTGTAACCATTAGGCAATAATGATATAGTTTTATTTTAATAAATTTTCTGATAAGTACTTTCAACTACAAGTTTAAGAATTTGTAAGGAAAACAACTTGTCTTCCAGTCCTGTTTGTTTTCATCTTTGAGAACAAAGTCCCAGGAGTCAAGGTTTATAGTCAATCAAAAAAGGGCACACTACTTTCCCATTTTAATAGTAGAGTAGGGACCTTTAACTTTCCTGGAGGTTTTTCTTGGGGGTTTATACAGAGCAGAACTTCCTTAACACTAGTAATCAGACCCACAGGACATGTGTTAATTGTTCCTGGCATGTAAAACAATCTACAGTATCTCAGCTAATAACGTCAC
Organism: Rhizomys pruinosus; assembly: GCA_009823505.1. Lineage (NCBI taxonomy): Eukaryota > Metazoa > Chordata > Mammalia > Rodentia > Spalacidae > Rhizomys > Rhizomys pruinosus. Next base: position 1,531,220 of record VZQC01000152.1, on the reverse strand, counting down.
TGCAGACATTTTACTTCTGAAAATCATAATATTGAAGCCAACTATATGTCTGTCAATTTCCCTTCTCCCACTTCATTCCAATAGTGACTCTGTTCTAACTCCACAATAACAGCAAAAATGCAAAAGCATAAGACCAGCCTATCATGTCTACCATCACTGACTTCTCAGAGATGATTACCAGGCCAAAACATAATTGAGCTAAGCTTTATCTGTGAATTATTGATCAACATTCAAGCTATTTGAAATTTTGAGCTGTTCTGAAACCATGCTACATTCAAGTCTCTACAAGGTTTTTGCAGGTACAATGTTGGTATTGATTTTGTTACCCAGAGTTTGAAGTTTGTTGCTTCCATGAAAATTCTTGCTTTTAAGAAATACAAACTTACTCTGATTATCTATCATAAGGAAAAGCAAGAGGAGACTATTGAATGGAGGCTGGCAGACCATGCTGCAAACCTGTGATCCAGTCAGAACCAGAAGTCCAAACAGGCAAGACTAGCCGCTCCGGTTCCACAGCTGCTGACGCCATGAATGTGCCTCCTGCCCACTCCTGGCCTCCTGACTATGTGCTCAACATTAAAGTCCCAAGACAGTGGCTAATAGTCCAAATTTAACTCACATGGTTATTTTGATGAGTGAATGAAAGAATCTGCCCACTTTACCCAATTCTATGTCTACCTAGTAAGACTGCTAAAAGGGGACCAGAGACTAACGCAAAAGGAAAATTGAGGAGCTGGAGAGATGGCCTAGCGGTTAGGAGCGCCGACACTCTTGCAGAGGACCCGGGTTCGATCCCCAGCACCCACATGGCGGCCGAGAGCCGTCTGAAACTCCAATTCCAGGAGAACTCCAGTTCCAGGGGAATCCGACACCCTCTTCTGATCTCCGCGGCATTGCACGACACGGGTGCACAAACTTGCATGCAGACAGTACATTCATACACATACAGAAATAAATAAAATTAATTAAAAAAATTTTTAAAAAAGGAAAATTGAATAATGGAATTACAGGCACATTCACACACACACACACACACAAACTAACAAAAATTTACTATTATATAAATGTGCTGGTTCATTTATTTGAAAGCTTTTTGATTTAGACATTTATTTTTTATTTCTGATAAAGTACGTATTATAATTTCAAAGATTCAAGCATTTGGATAAGGAAAAAAAAAACAAAACATTGGGGTTGGAGAGATGGCTCAGTGGTAAAGAGCGCCAACTGCTCTTGCAGAGGACCCGGGTTCAATTCCCACATGGTGGCTAAGAACCATCATTAAGCAAGGTGCGGTGGGTGGTTCATGCCTTTAATCCTAGCATTCAGGATGCAGAGGCAGGTGGATCTCTGTGAGTTCAAGGCCAGCCTGGTCTACAGAGTCAGTTCCAGTCCAGCTGGGGCTATAGGAAGACCCTGTCTCAAAAAGACAAAATAAATAAAAACATAGAAATGTCTCACACCAATATCTTTGCTACATGAAATAAGGTCATCAAATGGCTCCTGGGTCTACATGAGATCCAGTCATAGAAAGAAATATGGCTATAACAAACATCAAAACCAAAATATATTATTGTAATATTTGGCCCTTATGCTAGAAAACAAGATTCAGTCAGATGCCCATCCCTAGGTGACATACAGTGGAATCTCTACACCTAAGGTCATGGAACATAGTGGACCAAGGGTAGAGAGAACACTAGTGCATCCCTTAACTCTCACCAGTGAAGCTTCCTTACACAACAGAATGTGATGCTCACAGAAAGCTACAACTGGCTGAAGTTTTAGAGAATAAGAGACTGTAGAGTGTGTGTCATGGACTCCTATATTAACCCTCACCCACCCATGGCTCAGGAACTATTGCAGAAGAGGAGGCAGAAAGATTGTAAGAGCTAGGAGCCAGGCATGGTGGTGCACGCCTTTAATCCTAGCACTTGGGAGGCAGAGGCAGGCGGATCTTTGTGAGTTCAAGGCCAGCCTGGTCTACAGAGTGAGTTCCAGGACAGCTGGGGCTACAGGGAGACCCTGTCTCAAAAAGACCAAAAAAAAAAGATTGTAAGAGCTAGGGTTGGTCCATGAACATAGGGAAAGAGAGGCTTTCAGGCCGCTGGAAGTTTGCTCATGCAAATGTGTGGAAATGCTCGAGCACAAGATTCATGCAGACTCAATCAGACAAGGGCCCAGATTGGGGCTAGGGAAATGGGCAGCAAGTTGGCCCCAGCCTGAGAACTTTTGGAGACTGATTATAGCTGGGCAAGGGAGAGTAGACCTTCCTTAAGCAATTTAGATAAGTTGACTACACCCCAAAGGATGAACTTGCACCAAAGGACATCTGGATACAAATGCTTGACCATTTGGGACTGGAGGAACATGTATGGAGGAATACATGAGGCCCATGGGGAGGGGTGAGGGAGCATGATGGAGGAGGGGGTCTAAATTTGATTAAGAACTGTCATATGAAATATACAAAAGCTTAATAAAAATATTTTAAAAGATAAAACAAAGAAAATAGAAAAAAAATGATACTTCATTTCATATTTGCTCACTAAAGTCCAGATTATGCTACCAATGAAGACATAAAGTTCCTATTCAAAAATGGCAAGATCTCAGCATTTTCATCAGATTTCAAATCTTCAGACAATAACTCCACTGTAAGCAAAGAAAGGGTAAGAACTTACATTTGGGGCGTGGTGGCACACGCCTTGAATCCTAGCACTTGGGAGGCAGAGGCAGGCTGACCTTTGTGAGTTCAAGGCCAGCCTGGTCTAGAGAGTGAGTTCCAGAACAACTGGGGTTACGGGGAGACCCTGTCTCAAAAAACACCAAAAATAAATAAATAAATAAAATAAAAAAAGAACTATTGCCCTTGCTGGGTGTAGTGGCCCACACCTTTAATCCCAGCACTTGGGAGGCAGAGGCAGGCAGATCTCTGTGAATTCAAACCCAGCCTGGCCTACATAGTGAATTCCAGGCCAGCTGGGGATACCTGGAGACCTCGTGTCAAAAAAAAAAAAAAAAGAATTGTTTCTTTTAAGAGATAATTACAATAATATTGAAAGATGATGCATATTAGTATATGTTAAATAACAAAATTCTTAATAAATATCTATGAATTAAATGAGCAATAATTACATTGTTATAACATTAACCATGGCAGGCACTGTTCCAATCACTTTAAATATGATACATTATTGAAACTTACAAGGGCTCAATGAACTAAGCAGTGTTCTCTTTCTGTTGATGAGAAAGCTAAGGGGTAGAATAGTTAAGTACCTGTCCAGGGTTTCATATTAAACCAAGAGATCTGGCTTCAGATGATTCCTCTTCTGTAAGTTAGAGTCACTTGCTGGCTATGATTTTTCAAGGAAGATATTAAAAGTTCCCCCATTAATGTAATTTAAAGATAACTTATATAAGTTATCAGTTGGGTTCATTGAACTATTTCACCTTTAGCAACTTTTGAGTCAACAATTTCATCTCCACTATTATAGATGATAAATCTGGAGAAGATCCCTATCCTCCAAAACCAGATCTTTTAGGAAACTAAAGTAATTATACATTCCTTTGCATCATCAATATTATGGTTGCCAAGATGGCCCTATAAGGGTTTTGCTCTGAATACAGAGATGGTTTCACATAACAAAGCTACGTTGCTCCTTAGTGTCCATTGAGCACTGCTTCCAGGACCCACTTAAGAAATCAGGAACTTGCACTGGGCGTGGTGGCGCACATCTTTAATCCTAGCACTCAGGAGGGAGAGGCAGGTGGATCATTGTGAGTTCAAGGGCAGCCTTGTCTACAGAGTGAGTTCCAGGACAGCTGGGGCTACAGGGAGACCCTGTCTCGAAAAGACAAAAAAAATAAAATAAAATAAAATAAACNCCTAGCACTCAGGAGGGAGAGGCAGGTGGATCATTGTGAGTTCAAGGGCAGCCTTGTCTACAGAGTGAGTTCCAGGACAGCTGGGGCTACAGGGAGACCCTGTCTCGAAAAGACAAAAAAAAAAAAAAAAGAAAGAAAGAAAGAAAGAAATCAGGAACTGCAGGTATTCAAGTTTCTTATGGAGTAGTACTTGTGTATAACATGCATCTATCCTTCCTTGTGCTTCAAATAATCTCTATATTACTTAAAAGTGTAAATGCTATGCAAATAGCTGATAGACTGTATTGTTTAGGGAATGATGATGATGATGATGATGATGATGATGATAAATAAAAGTTGGTACATGTTCAGTAAAGATACAATCTTTGTCTTGTTTTCAGTCCATGGTTGGCTGTATCTATACAGACAAAACCCACAAATATAGAGGGCCAGTTATATATAAATAAGCACTATTTGACGATTCAGACTACCAGGTATATTCTTAGTGGCCTGAGAAAATGAAGTAATCTAGAAAGATAGCCAATTTATACTCAGAGAAAAGCTTATTAAGGAAGGAACCAAATTCCTGATGTGCACTGAGTTGTATATCAAAGTGCCAGTGAAGGGACTCTCAGTCAGCCTTTAAGACAACATATGTATGTGCTTTGATAGGTGCACTGAAGAGTACAGCAATTACAGGGTTTCCAAACACACTAGAGTTATTAGTCCCTGTTAAAAACTCTTCCTTCCACCATCAGTTACTGCATTCATTTGTGCCATTGAAGCCTGCACTCAGAGCCACTAGAACAAAAATGATGTTTACATTTTACCAGAGTTTTGCTTTCAATTAAACATCTCAGCTACTATTTACATAGCTGGATGGCATGGCATTTATACCATGCAATTTGATGTTATTTCTTGGTAAATATTTCTACAAGGAGAGACCTAAGTTCAAACTAGTTGTGAAAATGTCACTAAAAATAAAATAAACGTTAACCTTGATCACAAATAATTGCTAAACTAAATCTAAAAACCTATAAAAGTTAAAAATGAAAATTCCAATGAGTTAACTTTTTGAATGCATGTATCCCAACACCCTGATTTCACCTTGCCTGTGTCTCTGAGGACTTGGTATGGCTTGGCTAAGGCAAATCAAAGGGAGTGAGCTTGAAGATGCAGAGGGCAAGAGTGATGCAGGGGACATAGCTCTGTATGTTCACCCCTCAGGCCTATAGTCCAATCCTAAGATAGGGAATGAATGGACTAGTTTATGCTTCTCACACAGAGCCCCTGCTGCTTTCTGACTAGCTCTTCTATCTGAAGTTATTCAACATGGCTAGACATCTCTATTCCAGCCTCATCCTAAAAGTCCAAAGCCAGGCTAGACAGCATCTAATTCAGAGTGTTCTTGGACATCGTGGGTGCTCTAGAGAAGCCAAGTAAATAGTGTTTCATACATGTAATGTCTTGTTTTGTTTTGTTTGATGAAATAAGTTCTCCCTCTGATCCCAGACTGGCCTTGAGAATACATTTCTCCTGCCTCAGTTTCCAAATTGCTAGGAATACTAGGCATGCCAGCTATCATTCCTGGATGCTGATCAGTTTTTACTCTTTACTTTTTGATATCTTCCAACTTTCTACATTCTGACATAGAATTTTAGCATTAGGCAATACAGCAAAATATTGGTCTCCCTGAGACAAGCAAGACTCCTCTGTCAGTATCAGGTACACCTCAACTGCCTGGAGATACTGTGCAACAGTGGCAGCCATGTGTCTATATATATCCCAAATCTAATTGGGTATTAGCTCTCTCCTCGGAGGAATAACTCACAGTGGATGCCACAAGCTTATGTCCTCTAGTGGTTAGGAGATATTATAAGCCACAATAAGAACTTGTCACCCTTTATAGAGAAACCACAGTTTGTGGATTAGCATACCATCCAAGCATCTGTGTCTATGCTCACAGCTTAGCTTGCAATAATAATTAATACTGCTTAAATGCCTGTACATACAATTGCTTGTGCTTTGTTAGCATGACTAAAAAGGTATCACTGGATAAGCCGTCAACCCATGAAGGTAAACAACCTGAACAGACTAGAGTCCAAAATGACAACTCCAAAGAAAGTAGACTTCTTTTCACCCACTTGTGCCCCTTTCCCAAAGCCCAGGGAACAAATTGTGGAAGAGGAGGTGTGGTAAAATGTAAGGGCTGCGGAGAGATAGGGGTGAATCATGAGACTGCAGCANCAGCAATATAGACTGGACTCCTAATTGATCAACATGCCTGTGCATACAAGCATCACCAACTGGACTATGGGAACCTTGGGTTGTTCAAAATTTGGACATAGATACTTGCAAAATGCACCAATTACCTAATTGTATGGCAAACTGAGTAACATCAATGTTATCTGAAAACAACTGCGATATTATATTGTAGAATCCCTTAAAAATAAACAAATAATAAAAAAAAAAGAATTTTAGCTTTAGGAGAAACAGGCTTCAGAAGTAAGATCTACTTGATATGCACACAGTACAAGCTAATAATCGCAACTGTGTAGTGACGTGAGAGATTTTACTTATGCCAGAAACCGAAGGGGGAAGTGGTTATGCCTCTCTCCCTAAAAGTCTCCACTAGCTTTAGATGACAGAGATCCAGGCATGGTCACCAAACTCTCTTAAACATCCAACTAGGATCATCATTTATAATTCAGCATGGGTTACATTATTACATTACTTCCCTTTGAGGATAAAAAATGCAATAAAAGATGAAGAATTTGACAGAGAATGGAGAATGATTATCTTTAGGCAGAAGTAAAACGATGGTGTCAAATTTAACGATTTACAAGGGCTGGAGAGATCACCTAGTGGTTAAGAGCACCGACTGCTCTTGAAGAGGACCTGGGTTTGATCCCCATCACCCACATGGCGGCTGAGACCTGTCTGTAACTCCAATTCCAGGAAAACTCCAGTTCCAGGGGAATCCGACGCCCTGTTCTGACCTCCACGGCATTACATGACATGGGTGCACAAACCTACATGCAGACAATACATTCATACACATTAATTAATTAATTAATTAATTAATTAATTATAATAATTAATTGATATAAATTTTAAAAATATTTTAAAAATTTTTAACGATTTACCAATTTTGCCAGTTAAACTCCACAGAAACAACTTTGCAGTCAATAGAGTAAGGTGCGGTCTGTGAGGAAAATGAGGAGATGCTAGTTTTTGACCCCCAGTATAATCCAACTTGAAACTCAAATCTGTTTAGAATGATAGTGCTCAAGAGTTAAGTGAAAACATGATTCGCTACCTTGTTAAATCAGGAGGACTTTAAATCAAGAATTCAGCTGAGCAGAGCTTCCTAGTCAGTTTCTCTCCTTAGAAGGAATGACTTGGAAGAAGCTAAGGGGATGTTGAAAGACGTGCACTGCTTAGACATGTGGAAGCTTAGAACCGGAAAATAAAGTCCTCAGCATCAACATTCAACTTTAAATTCTTTTCTTTTGTACCCATGTCTTTGAATGTAGCATTTCCAGTGTCTGCCTCCAAGTGGTATTATGAATATTAATCATAATGTGTTTTACAGGTACTTTGAAGATAAAAAAGGGACTAATTAGCATCAAGCCAAGACATCCATAACAATTAGAGCAAAACAGGAAGGAGGAACCACAGGAGAACTTGGAAGCAATACAGCAGTGTTTTGCGTTTGTACAAACCCTTTAATAATGAATTCCTGTGAACTCCTCTTCAAATGAAAAGAGGCTCAACTATGTCTTTAATTAGATCATCCTACTGGAGCACAATATAGTGATAAAGAAGATTTAATAAAGCATTTTGTCTTTTTATTACTTTGATTTCATGCAACATATCTGCTCATCCAAGCAAGATGGTTAACTTCAAAAGAGGCTTTGTCTACCCTCCCCTCTGGCCAATAAATAACTGCAAAGTAGACAGAAAAACCAATACTTAGAGCATCCCTATGCTTATGAGTGATGAAAAGATTCATCATGTTTTTCTACTGTGGACACAGGTCTTTGATTAGACCTTTATTTTCTTCTACATCTGATGGAACTTCTAAGAGTTTAATGGTTGCTAGTTATTGATTCAAATACATGCTAAAGTAATTTTTAAATGTAATTAGTCAACAACAATAGTAAATTCCTCTATTTACAATGATCTGGATATGCACATTAGACTGAGAATTTTAGGAATAAACAAAATTAAGCCATAAAACTTTTGGCATAGAATTCTCTGTATCATGATTCTCTAAGTGTCTTTTTTTTTAATCCATAGATCTGTAATCAGATTCAGTTTGCTTAAATTTAAGGCTATGGTTAGACTATGCCTGGAAACACATAAATAGAATATTTGGTAGGTCACAGAATTGAGTTTTTAAAATTTGTTTGCTTTGTTAAAGTCATTTAAAACAATAATATTAGCATAGATGATCAGATTAGCCAGATACTTATCCTGAGTAGATGCAAGAAAACTGCAAACAAAAACATCCAAATAAACTGGGAGACACTGAGTAAGTAATCTGGAGAAGGATGAGAAAGAAAGGACAAGAGCAAGAAATGTCAGCATCAAGGAGGGAAGGAAGAGGGGGCAATCAGGCTATTGTCTCGATGACATTAAATCTAAAAGGCATTTTGACATTTTTTGTCCTTAGCTAAAATTTGGCTGTATCAATGAATCCACAGCCTGTCTTGAAAGCTGGCTTAAATCTTCAGGTAAACAAATGAGAGTAAAGAAAGGAGGACCCATGAGATGGCTTGGTGAGTAAAGCCCCTTGCAGCACAAACCTGGCAACCTGAGTTCAATTCCTGGAATCCATGTAAAAGTGGAAGGAAAGAAATAACCCCACAAAGTCTGGCTTCCACAAATGCACCATATGCCCTCTCATACACAAAAATAAAATAAAATAAAATAAAATAAAATAAAATAAAATAAAATAGGGCTGGGCATGGTGGCACATGCCTTTAATCCCAGCACTCAGGAGGCAGAGGCAGGTGGATCTCTGTGAGTTCAAGGCCAGCCTGGTCTACAAAGCAAGTTCCAGGCCAGCTGGGACTAAAGGGAGACCCTGTCTCAAAAATAAATTAAATAAATATATAAACAAATAAATAAATAAAATGAAGTTTCTCCACTGACCTTGTAAACCACAATCGTTAAGTACTATAATAGGAGAATTCCTAAGAGTAACTTTTGGAATGAAAGTTAAGAAAAATAGCTATTCCTGGGGCTGGAGAGATGGCCTAGCGGTTAAGAGTGCCGACCGCTCTTACAGAGGACCCGGGTTCGATCCCCAGCACCCACATGGCGGCTGAGAACTGTCTGAAACTCCAATTCCAGGAGAACTCCAGTTCCAACACCCTCTTCTGAACTCCGCGGCATTGCACGACACGGGTGCACAAACTTGCATGCAGACAGTACATTTATACACATACAAAAATAAATAAAATAAAATTTAAAAAAAAAAAAAGAAAAATAGCTATTCCTTACATTTCTCTTCCACAAGAAACCATTATAATCAACAATCATCAATTGATTCCTTTACCATTTTCATCATGACTTTGGAATTAGAGAGAGTTTAATCAAATTCCACTTTCTTTTCTTAATATTTTATGTGTATGAGTGTATTGTCTACACATGTGTAAGTGAGCCTGTGTCATACAATGCCCATGGAGGTCAGAAGAGTACACTGAATCCCCTGGAACGGGAGTTACTGAAGGTTGTTAGCCATGTGGGTACTGTGTCCTCTGCAAGAGCAGCCAGAGCTCTCAACCACTGAGCCATCTCTCCAGCCCCCGAACTCCACTTTCATCACTCCTAAAGCCTTCAGTCTTCTTATTTGTAAAACTTAAGAGACAATGACACAATTTCACCCAGGCCCGCCAAGCTTGTCCCTTTATTTGCACTCTCTACTACCACTTTGTGTACAAGATGCACATTCAAGATCATCTCTACTAAACTGCACATTTCAGATTGTTTCATTATCTATTACTATTATCATATGTTCCCCAAATGTAATTGGCCTCTTTTTGGAGGAACTTTAACTAGATGTTTGAAAGAATATTAACACAGCTTTAAGCTGCAATTTTCTAGAAAATAGACTATATTACATTGAATAACATGACTGACTCTTCCTATTTCTTGCAATTAGAAGTATGAAGTCTGTAAGAAGAACTTCCCACTCAACAATAGCCACAAAAATAAATAAATAAATAATAAATAAATACCTAGGGAAAAAACTTAACCAAAGACACCAAAGATCTCTACAACAAAAATTTTAAACCCCTGAAGAAGGAGATTGAAGAAGATATCGGAAGATGGAAAGACCTCTTATGCTCATGGATGGGAAAATTTAATATAATAAAAATGTCCATTCTACCCAAATTAATATACAGATTCAATGCAATACCAATTAAAATCCTCAAGAGTTTCTTCACAGACTTGGAAAAATCCTTAAATTCATATGGAAAAACAAAAGACCCTGAATAGCAAAATCCACCCTGAGCAAAAAGTACAATACAGGGGGGATCATTATGTCAGATTTCAAACTATATTACAGGGCTATAGTCATAAAAATAGCCTGGTAATGGCACAAAAAACATACCCATAGATCAATGGAACAAATTTGAAGATCCAAACTTGAGCTCATACAATTTCAGCCACCTCATATTTGACAAAGAGACCAAAAAGACTCAATGGAGAGAAGTGAGACTTCACAAATGAGGAAATAAAGATGTCTGAGAAACATCTTAAAAAGTGTTTAACATCGTTAATAATTAAGGAAATACAAATTAAAACCACTTTAAGATATCATCTCACTCTAATAAGACTGGCTAAGATCAAGAAAACAAAAGACACCAAATGCTGGAGAGGTTGTGGGGAAACGGGAACACTCATCCACTGATGGTGGGGTTGTAAACTCATACAACCACTATGGAAAGCAGCATGGAGAACCCTTAAAAGACTCAAAATGAGTCTACCACCTGAGCCAGTCATACCATTCCTGGTTATATATCCACAAGACTCATCCTACTGCAAAGATACATGCACATCTATGTTTATTGCATTTCTCTTCACAATAGTAAAGAACTGGAAGCAACCCAAGTGCCCCTCAACCAACAAGTGGATAGAGAGAATGTGGTACATCTACACAACAGAGTTCTATGCAGTGGTAAAGAAAGATGATATCATCAACTCGACAGGTAAATGGATGGAACTCAAAGCCATTATCCTAAGTGAAGTAACAGTCCCAGAAAAACAAACGAATGGTATCCCTCATTTGTGGATGCTAGCACCAAACACCTAGTAGTAGTAAGGCAAACTGAACAATATATATATATATATATATATTGTTTTACCTGAAAGTAACTGTTCCATTATAATGTGAATCTCTTAACCTAGAATTAACCCACCACTTATTTTCAGACTTTGTAATTGTGAGATATGGGAGGAAGGTACGCATTACTTTAGAGTAATATAAAACTAAAGGGGGAAAATGTGAATTCCTAGACATGTTTTGGAATTAACATACAGTTTACTTTCAGATGTCATAATTTTGTTTTACATGCGAAGAACATATATGCAAATTTTGGAGTAATTTGTATTGGAGGAAACAGCAACACAAGGACTGGGTCAAAGAATGACTGAAAGTAAACGTCAGCCCAAAACAATAAACTTCTGCATAGAAAAAAACTTTAAAAATACTGAAAAAAGATGCAAGACATATATGGCAAAAAACATGAACTCAGGTGGGGTGGGGGGCATGGAAAAGGCAATGAGTCTAAATTGGACTGAGAAATGTATGAATTGCACAAAACTTCATTAAAAAACATTAAAAAGAAGGAATATGAAGTCCAAAGCACTGGTGTTGGACAGCTCCTAGGAGTCGAGGCCCTAAGTGCAGACCATAAGGGCTTCTGTTGACAGCAAAGGGCAAGATCAAAGGGGCTCCATTCACTGTTCAGACCTCTCTCTGCATATTGGTATGGTCAAGGCCAGACCTCCATGAGAACAGGACATCGAGATGTGCAGCAAGTTACCAGAGGAGAAACTCGAAAGTTTAGGACTCACTGAAGGTCTTCGTGGTTACACATAACATAACCCAACCCAATGCAGCCAAGGAAACTGGAGAGTATTTTTGGAGAAAACTCAGGTGTATGATAGAAGTCAGAGATCTTCTGTGGTCTGAAAAGCTCTCAGAAACCCAATCAAGTCTCTGTCTCTCCCTTCACACTGTCTTTCTGGTGAGATGGCTGTCCAACATCGACTCTCATGCTTATAGCATTGGTGAGGCCACTCTCAGAGAATGAGTCTGCAAATCTGTTGCAATTTGCTGAAAACGATGCTAACATGTTTGCTAGGGGCTGAACTAGAAGTATGTTCTCACAGGAATCATCGCCATAAAAGTTTTAACTGCAGAAAAGATCACAAAGTGAAACTACCAAGCAAAGCAAGCCAGTGCTGAGGCTCAGCACACAGTGCATGTGACAAGAGGGATGTTGGTGCCTCTAACTGTAAAGAAAGGTGAGGTGAGTTCTTATGACAGAGGTGGAAAGATGGAGACCAGAGAAGAAAGGACTCAGTTTGGAAAATCTAGCTGGTAGACCCAAATCTAGCATTTGTGGGGCCCAGAGGAAAAGTACAAAAGTCCAGATGTTACATGTCGAAATATGTAAGATCACAGATCAAGCTCACAACCTGTTAATCTAAATGTTTAACCTTGACAAATATGCCTTTATAACAACTTGGAAGGTGAAGTTCTGATTTAGAGTTCATAATTCCTTGAAATTTCATATGGGAATATGGTAGCAAGAGAAGGCTGGCCCAAGACCTACTGCCTGTCCTTTCCACCTTACCCTCCGGCATTTGAAATGAGCTTTACACAGCATGTGGGCACCTTATCACACGATCCAGTTTTGTCCACATCCCTCCCAAGCATCCCCTCTTGGGTCCAAGTGTGAGAAGCACAGACTTTAGGAAGGAACTAGTTCTTAAAGGAATGTCAGGGGGTTGGATGATGGGTCAGCAGTTAAGAACACTTGCTGCCCTTGAATTGGACCCAAATTCAATTCCCATCACCCACATGGCAGATAACAACCATTTCTAACTCTAGTTCTAGGGGATCTCCATGGCTACTGCACATGTGGTGCACTTACATCATGTAGACAAAACACTCAACCAAAAAATAAATATTTTTAAGGGGAATTCGGGGCTGGAGGGGTGGCTCAGCAGTTACGAGCACCTACTACTCTTCCAGAGGACTTGGGTTCAATACCAGCATCTATGTGGTGGGTAACAGCCATCTTTAACTCCAGTTCCAGGGAATTAAACACTTGCTTATGGCCTCTGTGGGCACTGCACACACATGATCCACTTACATACATGCAAGCAAAACACTTGCACACATAAAATGAAAATAAATATTTTGTTAAAGGAATTTTATAGTCCTGGGGACCCTGGCATTGTCTGTCTAAGAGAGATTTTCAGCCTCTGGACTGACATTTTGTGCTAGATATCTTTCTTATAGAAAGGGAAAAAAAGTTTTATTTATTGTTTCTGTTTGTGCGTGCACATGCAGATGCCATGCTTGCATGGATATCAGAAGACAACTTGAGGGAGGCAGGTTTCTTTTTCCACCGTGGGTCCTGGGGATCAAACTTATGTCATCAGGCTTGGCCATAAGCACCTTTACCCACTGAGTCATCTTGCTGGCCCGAGGAAGTTTTCTTGTGCATTCCAAAATAATTAAGAACATCCTAAGCTTCTACTTTCTAGATGCTAGCACCACCACCCCCCCCAAAGATCTCCATAAAAACCAGAATAGTCTCCTGATATTCCAAATGTCTACTAGGGTCAAATTGCTCCTGCTTTTGGACCACAGGGCTAGAAAGGGAAACTGGTCATGTGAGGAAGCATAGAGCTGGTGAAAAACTAGAGCTGGCATAGTGAGAGCACTTGAACAGAAGAGGACCAGACTAGAGGATGCAATGACCAGCGTTGACTGCCTTCACAAAGCTGTTTGCTCTGCTCCCCTCAACAGTTCAGTGATGTGCCACTAATCCAACTCATCAATAAGGAAATAAGCTGTGAACGTGAAGCATCTCACTGAATTCACACATCCTGAAACTGGAAGAATAAGCATCAATCTCAGCTCTACAAAATGCCCTCCTAGGTTATGATTAAGTTAATGTGAAGCCAAACTAGAATCTCAGTTCTTGAAGTGACCCAATTCTGTCAGGGACAGAGCAAGTTTCTCTGGTGTTCAGGATATGGTAGGACATGATAAACAATGTAACAGGAACAGCCAGATGTAGCTACTCACATCTGTAAACCTAGCACTTTGGAGGATGAGGCAGGAGTACTGTGAGTGTGACACTAGCTTGGGCTACTTCGTGAGTTCCAGGCCAGTCTGAGATACCTAGAGAGGAACTGCCTCAAAAAGAAACAAACAAAAAATATAGCAGTGAGTGTTCTCTGTTCAGAAAATTTCTAAGGCATTGAAGAAATGTGTAGTACTGACTTTAATACCAGTACTTACATTTTTTAAAAATTATACCTGAATCCAATTGTAATGGCACACACCTTTAATCCCAGCACCCAGGAGACAGAGGCAGGAGTATCTCTGTGAGTTCAAGGCCAACCCAGTCTACATAGTGAGTTCCAGGCCAGCTGGGACTACAGGGAGACCCTGTCTCAAAAAAAAATTATATCTGAGTGGAAAATATTCATATCCCCTTAATCTCTAATTCGTTAGTTGATGTAAAATAAGAACCTGTATTTTTTAAACCTGTGGAGATGTTATATGTGTAATTAGGCAAAGACTAGGGTAAGAAGCTATAATGAAAGGTGCACAGCTATGTGAGAGGGTCCACAAAAATCATATAACTGCATTTCCTTAAGAGCAGGTGGCACGTCTTTCTTAATTGAATTTAGTACAATATATGATACATTGAGAGCCCTCAGGAATTTTTTGTTGAATGGATGAATAGTTTTGGATCTCTCCAGGAAATTTTAGTTCAAGAAAACATACTTTCTCACCCACATGAAGATCTTCCCATAATTGACTCAATTTCTTATTTCATTTTAACTGTGTAAAAACAGTCACTTTAAATGATTGTATCTAAGTTCTTAAACAAATTTTATGTATTGTACACAAGGCACATTAAGCAACATATGTAGCCAAGCTAAGCATGTGGTATCAGAAAGCTGAAATGCATTAATGAGTACATTTGCATGCACTGAGCCAGGGGTAATAGTACACAAGGGCAAAGGTTAAACAGTTGGAGGCCTTGGCTTAATAGCAGACCTCAACTGTTATTTAAATGTCACAAATGTCAGTGTTCGTCTTCAAATGGTATTACAGTAGGATTAGTGTCCTAAGCCTTGTTCCAATTTATGGAGAATCAGGGAGGATGATTCTCATCAATTTGGTCCAAAGCAGGAGAAGATTGATTTTCCTTTACCATTCAGTCTGCTTTTATGAGTTTTCCAGACCCTGCTTTTCCCTAGCCTGCATCTTGGATGGAAACTGCCAGATCTGCTTGAAGGCCATATGTGAACAGAGAATCTAAAAGAGTTATGGCTTATTGAGAAACCAGTGGAGAAAAGCCTACCACTCTCAATGACATTCCCCCAGCCAGGGATCCTGCAACTTTCAGAACCAGTGGTGGCTTAAAGCATGGAGCAGGTGTAGAACCAACTATCCCAGTTCTCCAACCCACTGTATCATAGACAAGAGCCTACACAACTAGAGTGGGTGAGCAGCCAGTTATTTCTATCCCCATCATCTCTTTTTGCACAATAAGGGAAAGATACAAGATTCCTACTTTCTAATACTTATTAAAACTTATCTATATTACCATTGATCATATTTGAGCACCCACAATGTTCCAACTCTAATGCCCACAGTCTCTCATCTCATCCCAAAGCTCACAGAACTATATGAAGTATATATTTAGATGCCTGTTTTGAATAATGAGATGAGGCTAAATCATACAGAACTTAGCAAAGATGACTTGACTTGGGGGCACCTCCTGCTTAACAATTAGTAGGCGAAATAACTTGCAGAGCGGGAAGAAGCAAAAAGATCTCCAGGACTGAGTTTTATTCCTTAAGTTATTATTCAACATGGACAAAAACAGAGTGATATGACTCACTATGTGTTTTGGATTAGGTCTCCTGATGGGAAGGAGTGTGCCATTCAGGATGCCAGACATTCTGCCCATGAGAATGATGCCTGCTCTTGACAAAGCCCTTTCTGCTTCAGAGTTTTAAAGGTGCCACAAGATTGATTTTCAGATAGGAGATCGAGCCCTTTCCTACCACAAAGACGAATGGGGATGTCAGAGTACATGGAGGCCAATCTATGAGCCTTTTCAAGCTCTCTGAGAGGAAGAGTAGGAAACAGCAGGCCAAGCGAAGCTGCCATTTTCATCTCCTTTTTCATCTACAGTCTCTGAGGTTTACTGTAATCTTAGAAAGGAAATGAACTTCCACTCATGCTAGGGATTGTGTGTGTGAGAGTGCTAGGAGAAGGCTGCTTTAAAACTCAAGGTGATGGTAAAGATATTTGAGAAAATAAGAACAGCAAAGGAAAGGATAAGTGGCAAGATCTCCAGGCAGAGAATATGCAGGAGACTCAGCCCCCTCACTAATTTGTCCCTTTTTAAGATAGGGTCTCCGTAGCCCAGGCTTTCCTCAAATTTGCTGTGTTGCACAGGATGACCTTGAACTTCTAATACCCATACCTCTATGGCCTAAATACTGAGATCGCAGATATAAGCCACTACACTCAATGTCCCACTAAACTTTTGTGTACTGCAATTTTTTTCTTTCCTATCTGAGTTTGGTCAATGATGCAGTAATATAGATCAGATGGCTATTAACGAAATAATGCAAAAATACAATAAAAATTATTATGCAGTGCAAAGAACAGCTTAATCCTTCATCAATAATAATAAATCCAATCCATTTCATACTTTCAAACTATAAAACGTACTATGTACTGACTATGTGTGAGACATTATTAGGAAATTTCACATGCTGAATTCCTTTATGCTTTCCTCACATAGCCCTGTAAGATGAATTCTATTATTTAACCCCTCCTGCAGGAAAATCACAGCTTTTCCCAAGTTCCTCAAGGCTAAACCACTCTCAACTTGGCCTTTTGATTCTAAAACTTATGTTCAAAGGTCATGTAGGGCTAAAGAGGTTGGTGGCTTTGATGAGAGAGATCCCACCTGAAGAAAACAAAATCAAACAAACCAAATTCTTATTCATTTAGGCATTTGACAGCTCAGTAAGAAACAGTTCACATGAGCAGTTGCAAAGAAAAGGCTTATGAAAAGGATGCTATCAGGTTATATATATATATATATACTTATATATAATATATATAATGTATAATGTTATCAAGCATGTAATTAAACATTTATGTGTATACTTATATATATGAATGCATGTATGTATATATATAACAATAACAAAGACAAAGACAAGAAATTGAGAGGGTGTTGGGAGGACAAGGGAGGAGTTGGAGGGGGGGTGGAAATGATGTATACACCATACTCATGTATGAAATAATGTATACACCATACTCATGTATGAAATGCTCAAAAAAGTGAAAAAAGAGTAGTCTCCAGTTAGCCTCTTAGCATCATATGTTTGAATTCTTGTTAAAGCAACTGGAATATGACCATCAGATCATTCTGTGTAGTTCAAACTTACCTATTAATTTGGTTTCGGGGCTAGAGAGATGGCTCAGCAGTTAAAGAGAGCTGACTGCTCTTGCAGAGGACCTGGGTTCGAGTCCCAGCACCCACATGGCGGCTAAGAACCATCTTTAACTCTAGTTCCAGGGGAATCCGACACCCTCTTCTGACCTCCACAGCATTGCATGACACAGCATTGCATGACATGGGTGCACCAACCTACATGCAGACAGTAGACTCATACACACAAAAAAAATAAATAAATAAATTTAATTTGGTTTCATTCACTATAGTCGCTTCTTTCAATAGTCTTATGTTTCAATAGTTCATGTCTGTACACAAATTCTATACACACACATGCACACACATGCACACACACTCACATGTACACATTTACGCACATATGCACATGCACACTCACTAGCTAGCTGGATTTGACCAAGAACAAGGATGGACAGTAGATTTAAGTCCAAGTCTTGTGTTTAAAAGTTGGAATTAGTTCAAACTAGTCTTTTGTTTTAATTAGTTTCAAAGTTTAAGCACGCTTTGAAACTCCTCTGCTAAAATTTTACGCAAAGAAAAGCAAAAACAACAATATACAGCCCCTGGACATGACTGGGGGAAAAAAATGTAAGACTTTGATCTGAACTTTTACAATAACTATCAACATTTAAAGGGAATTGGGGGCTGCCGTGATGGTTCAGCAGGTAAAGGTGCCTGCCACCAAGCCTAATAGCCTGAGTTCAATCCCCACATCCACATGGTAGAATAAGAAAACTCCCACAAGTTTTCCTCTGACCTCTACATGGTGTACCATGACACACATGCATGCAAAACTCCCACGAGTTTTCCTCTGACCTCTACATGGTGTACCATGACACACACACATGTGCAAAAGCACGCCAATGATCATAAATTATTTGTAATTCTTTTGGCCCAAATGGACTTTTATTTATTTTTTATTTTTATATTTGATGATCTTTTTTAATTGTGTTCTTTCTTACTGACATTTTGTATATTTCATACATCATTTTTCAGTCATATTTAAAGAAACTTAATGGGGCTTGAGAAACATCTCAGTCAGTAAAGTATTTGCTAAACAAGTGTAAAGTCCTGACTTTGAGCCCCCAGAATCTATATTTCTTTTAAGAGCCAGGCATGGTGGAGGACATCTTTAATCCCAGCACTCAGGATGCAGAAGCAGTTGGATCTCCATGAGTTCAAGGCCAGAATGATCTACATATCTAGCTTCAGGCCACACAGAGCTGCATAACGTGTCCTTATCTCAAAAAAATTAAAAATTAAAAATCTGGTCACAGTGTTGTTGGGTGATGGCGAGAAAGAGAAAGGAAGACCCCTGGAACTCACTGCCCAGTGGCCGAGTCAAGTCAGGGAGGGAGGTTCCAGGTTCTGTGTGAAAAAATAGAGTGGAGAACAATTGAGCAGGGGATCTGGTACAGACCTCAGTTTTCCACATGCACAGTCATGCACTCATGCACACCCACATATGGAGAGAGAGAAAGAGAGAGAGAGAGAGAGAGAGAGAGAGAGAGAGAGAGATTACTGTATATTATCATCTCTAATTGATTGGAAGGGGATATGCACTCATTATATTACCTGGGTGGTAACCAACTCCTGGAATCAAGCGCCTTCCTGGCTCAGCTTCCTGTGTGCTAACCTACAGGTGCACACCACAATACCCCCCTGCACTGATTTTTCAGGAAAAAAAAAATTATGGAAATCTTTCTGAAATTTATGTAGCAAGTAAGCAGACTTTTATATTGATATCTTTGGTAGTTAGAATGAGAAGCATCCTCCATGTCTGAACACTTGGTCAGATGCTGGTGCTGTTTGGAAAAGGTCATGAAACCTTTAGGAGATGTGGCCTACCTAGAGCAAGCACATCACTGGGTTGAGAATTTGTAGCCTTGTCCCACTTTTAGTCTCTCTCTCTTTCTCTCTCTCTCTCTCTCTCTCTCTCTCTCTCTCTCTCTCTCTCTCTCTCATTCTTGTACATGTAAGCTCTCAGCTTTCCACTCTGGAGACCTCCTGCCATGCCTCCCCCACCACAATGGACACTTATCCCTCTGGAACTATAAGACAAATAAATTCTTCCTTCTGTAAGTTCCCTCAGTCATGATGTTTTAGCAGAGCAATGGAAAAGTAACTAATATAGTGTCTATACCAGAAAACTGGCTGTTTCCATCACTTGTCTTCTTTGCTGGCATATTAAACAGTGATAGTTCTCCTAATGGCTTGGGACATAATTGATCCAAAAGACAGAATGCATGTTTTCTGATGGAGTAACTGTTCTACTTGTGGGAAGTGGACATGAAGGACTGCAGGAGTCTCCTTTGAGAGCCATGGAGAAAGAGGGAGTGCTGGGCAGGAGAAAGAGTCCAGGGGAAAATAAGGTCTTGAACTACAAAAAGGCTTTTCAGTTTTTAACAAAAGTCCAATTCAAGATACAAATTAACCTTTTCTTAGTTCACTAATAATCTGAAGATAATGTCTACATTAAGCTAAGAAGTAAAACCATTCAATTAAGAAATTAAAAATATCAATATGAACCGAGAACTTTCTGATGGTAACTGTATAATAGCTCTTTTGTTGGTTTGTAAAAATAAGTCCAGGAAATATTTTTGATAGATTAAAGCTCAAATGGGCAGCAACTTAAAATTTTCCCCCCACAGTAATACAATCTGTTTTATTGAGCACCAAACAGAAAGTTGCAAAAATACTCACTAGACAACAATCTCTACACTGTTACATTGTAGCAGGTGGAATTTCAGCTGGCCAAAGACTCAATACTAGGAAACTCCTCTTCCAGGCATCTCCAGACAACTCTATTTGGTGAACTATGAGAAAATTGACCTTAAGTATGTGAGCAGATCTTGAAACAATCTTTTGTTTTCTACTGCATTCGAAAGAAGTCTTTATGTGGGGCCAATAACTCAATGATATATTATAAACTGGATAAAGAAGTGAACTGATCATGAGATTTACGAAAACTAAATTTTGCTTCTTCGTAGTTATGCAGTCCATCTAAAAGGCAATAACGAGAATTTCTAGGCACATCAAAGAGAAGAGGCCCCTTCATTGGAGAGAGTAAAAATATCTAAACTACATATTTAGATTTACTTCACCAAAGTTATTTTTAACTAAGATATCTTTAACTGTTATGCTTTAAATACTACTTGCCACTAAATGATACTAAGACTTGTTTAGCCCTCTTGGACACAAAAATAGCCTTAAGTGTTATACTCACTCAGTGAGCCAGGAAGAGATGAGCTATAAAACATTTAATATAAGACCACAGTGGTTATTCACAGCTGGATAACAAATTGCATGTCACACAATACATGATAGTTATCTACATTGCTGAAGTTATAGCTGAGGAATTATTGGTCTCCCTTATCTGAAAAACCAAATGTAGCGTGAGATCAAAGGAGGTAATAATTGTGCAGGAAGCATCTTTTTTTAAACATTCCTGTGAAAATGAGAAACTGATTTATAAAGTTGAAGATTAGCAAGTACTAGTATCATCTTGGATTTCTCAATTTGGATTAAATACATTTAGCAATATTTTGAATAGACCATTTGCAGCAGGAAAAATAACACTTAAAAAATCAAATTGCCAAGCCAGGGATCCCTTCTGGGGAGGAAGAAACAAGGCAAAACCAAAAAGTACATGCCATTATTTTTCAGACATTTGTATGGCATAAAATCCATGTGATAAAGATATGATTGCATAAATTTCTCCCATTGAAAAGAGAAGATGACCTATGAAATCTACTCCAGAGGCTCACGGAATAATCAGGTCTCTATAAAGTTGACCACAGGGGAGTTCTGGCCCCTGCCAGTTCAAAACCTCAACGTTTTCTGAAAAAGCAGTTCTGAAAAATATGATCTACCCACAAGAAGGACTTGAAACAAGCTAATGCTTAATCCAAAACAACATTTAGTCCCCGAATAAAGCATCAAGCTAAATTATTTTACCTTCTTACCAAAGCACATGTACAAGGAAAACTTGGAATTCACTAACACCTGATTATCCACTACTTTACTGCTATCCTAAAGGAACTGCAGAGGGAGAAGAGGCCACATGGCTTTACCATCTTGCATGGACTTCCTTAGTAAAAGATTTCCCCTCAAAATATTCATCATTCAAAACTCAATTAAGATCAAGGCATGATGGTAGATGTCAGAAATCCCAGCATAGAGGAGACTGAAGCAGGAGGATGACAAATTCAAAGAGCCTGGGCTATATAACAAGTTTAGAGACAGCCTGGGCTACATAGCAAGTTTAAAGACAACCTGGCCCACATAGTAAGTTTAAAGAGAGCCTGGACTACATAGCAAGTTTAAAGGCATCCTGGACTGCATAGCAAGTGTCTGTCTCAAAACAGAAATTAAAAATAAATAAGAAATAATTGTTCAATGCTCTAACCATTATGAACAGTCTAAACATCTTTAAAACTGGGCTTTTCAAAGAAAAAAAGAAAGCTTAACAGAGACTAGGATGTATTATTAGTTGCTTCTTTTTATTGGGTTACACATGATATATCTTCCAATGATGAACCAGAAAAGCAAAACTTTTAAGACATTCCCAAAGAAGACTTCAAGTATAGATAATAAAGAACTTCTATCCCAGAGAGGCAGGAGAGATAAATAATGGTTAGCTGGTGTGAAAATCCAGAGGGAAATGTATTAGTTTAAAAGCCTACTGAAAAATTACACATGCGGTATCTCTACATGA
Source organism: Rhizomys pruinosus (assembly GCA_009823505.1). NCBI lineage: Eukaryota > Metazoa > Chordata > Mammalia > Rodentia > Spalacidae > Rhizomys > Rhizomys pruinosus. Next base: position 1,508,876 of record VZQC01000152.1, on the reverse strand, counting down.
GTCCATGTTATAGCTGGTTCTTAGCTGCCATGCAGGCACTGGAAACTGAACTAGAGTTCTCTGCAATAGTAACCAGTGTTATTAATCACTAAGCCAGCTCTCCAGCCCCTAGTTGACTAGTTTCTGAGACAGGGTCTCAGTTTGTAGCCAGGTTGGCATGGAACTCACTATGTATCTCAAGCTGGCCTCAAACTCGTGACAGTCTTCCTGCCTCAGTTATACCCACCCAAGTGCTGAGATCATAGATATGAATTGCCATGCCCAGATCCAGAGTTGATTTTGTATTTTTGCTTTCTGCTTTTACACATGTTCATTTATTTAGCTTTATTGTCTCTGAACCTTTAAAATCTGAAACAGAAGTAGTATTAATATTATTTTCCTGTAGGCTGGTAATTGAAAAGAATTAATAAGTATTAGAATTTTGTTGCTGGGCCTCAGAAAGGGTAAATAAATATTCATGATAGGCCAAGTATTTGAACCATGAGGAAAGTACATGTTAGTACTTTTAACTCTGAGGAAAATACTGGTTGCATTATTCTGTAAGAATAACTGGGAAATCAAATCCTGCCCATCTTGTGGGCAAGATAAATGAGACTCAATACTGATAGAACATCTCAAAGAATCAACAGAGAAATGGAAAGTGTTAAACTCATGACTGTTTGATAACAGAGACATGGATGTAAGTAAAATGGGGAAAGAAGTTCTTTTGGAAGAGAAATTTTTGTTGAATTTGTGTGTGTTTCACACAGAGCATCTTAATCATCCTTACAACCCCTTTCCTGCTAGCTCCTTCCCATAGCTCCCCACTGGATTTCATGCATTCTGTCATTTGTGGTAAGGTCCATCAAGTCAAGTTATTGTCCCCAGACATCTCTCCACACAAGTTCATTCACTGAGGTCTAGTGAGCCTATCTAGAGTCCCTCCCTTTAAGATCAGCTCTTCCTCACCCAGCAGTAATCAGCTGCCAATAGTTCTTCAACTAAGGTGGGCCCTGATAACCATTTCCACAGTTCTGTGCTGGGTTTTGTATGCTTGAGTTTGTATGGGTTTTATGCATGCTGACACCATTGCTATAGATTCTGGGGATCTGATCACCTCGATGAGCATTTGCACACACAGGTGCACTTACATACATGCAGGCAAAGCACTCATACACATAAAAAAAAATAAAAGTTCTTTAAGTTAACTATGCAGGAGAATTTTGCTTCATGGCAACCACTATTAAATTTGAATGACATTGTCATCTTTTACCTCCTGTATATGATATAGAGTAATATCATAGGTTAAGTCTTGTATTGGTCTCCAGCTGGGGTGGGGGTGTAAGCCTTGTCATATGAAATAATTCCAAAGCTCCCACCAGATCTCTTGCTCCTACCTGTCCCCTAAATTTCTGTTGCTCTATCTGAGCTTTCCTCATCTGGCCCATGTGGACAACTTTGTACTAGGAACATTACAGAAAAAAAGTTTAGAGATATAGCTACATATGCAGCCTACCTCTATCCTGTTATCCCAAATAGACTGTGAGTTCATTTTTCCATTTTGAAACCCCTTCTCTCCAACATCTCCAGCAACCTCCTTTCTGATCTCAGTACCTCAAACCATATCAAGTAGGTATCTATGCTTGGCTTTACTTCCCAAATACCAGTAAACCATCTTTAGCTGAGTCTAGCCACAGCCTTATGGGCATGGTACAGAGGTGAGAGTGGTTAAAGGTCATCAGGCTGAAAAGGCCAGGTTTCTGTCTGATTATCATTACCCATGAACCCTTGAATGAAGTCTTTCTTTCACCTTCTAGAATTTGGTTTCCTCATTTGTAAAATCATAGTGCCAAATGCTGTAAACTTTAAGCTCTAGCATAGCTCTTAAATGGTATGATTTTGTTTGTCCAATGCCTTGTATAGAGTTGTACTGTACAGTATAGGGGCCATTAGCTCACACCGAACATTTACATTCAAATTTAACAATTAAAATTAAACAAAATGTAAAATTCAGTTCCTAAGTTTCATTAGCCCCATTTCAAGTGCTCAGTGGCTACATGGATTGGAAAACAGAGAAGGAAATGAACTGGATTCAAATTTCTGTCAACATCAAAAGTTTATTAGGAAACGCCACAGTTATCCTTCCAGAGGAGAGGCACCAAGAGACCCAGTGAACCTCAGCTAAGCAGGTTATTCTTATTACACTGCCAGCTTTAATGGTCATAATTCATATAAACATGCATGTATCTTTAAATATTTGCTTAAAGATAGTCCTTTGTCTTAGAAAAATATAACAAGTAACCTCATTAAAACAAGCTGAAAACTAGAAGACTAAGATTCTCTGATCCCATGGAAATTCCCATAAGCCACACTGATCTCTCCCTCTCTCTCTCTCTCTCTCTCTCTCTCTATATATATATATATATATATATATATATATATGATTTCTATATGCTCTGACACTATCTGAAGGACAATTTTTACCCTTATCACATTCCACTAAATGTTCTTTGTTATATTTCTTTTAACTTTTTAAATTTTTGTCAAACCTTAAGAATTCAAATGCCTGTATAATTTCAAGTGGAAGGAGGGAAATAAATTTTTTAGTTTTTTTTTTTCCTTCTCTTTGGTATTTTTGAGTCAGGGTCTCCCTTTTAGTACCAGCTATCCTGGAGCTCGCTCTGTAGACCAGGCTGGTCTTGAACTCACAGAGATCTGCCTACCTCTACCTCCCAAGTGCTAGAATTAAAGGCATGCGCCACCACGCCCAGGTTTTTTCTTTCTTTTTTTTTAGTATTTTTGAAGAAGGGAAATATTTTTTACTCCATAACCAGGACAAAACAATTTGTGTTCAGTAGGAGCTTGGAAATATAAAGATATTTTATTGTATAATGTGATCATTATCAAATGACTCTTTATTAAAATACTCAGTTTTACCTAAAAAACCTGACTTCTAAGAATTAATTTTGTATACTTATTTGCACATATGTAATAGGCATATAAGATTATTCATGGGGCTGGAGAGATGGCTCAACAGTTAAGATCACCGACTGCTCTTGCAGAGGACCTGGGTTCAATTCCCAGCACCCACATGGCAGCTAAGAACCTTCTTTAACTCCAGTTCCAGGGGAATCCAACACTCTCTTCTGACCTCCAAGCCATTACACGACACGGGTGCACCAACCTACATGCAGACAGTACACTCATACACATAAAAAAATAAAAAAAAATTAAATTAAAAAATAAAATAAATAACCCGGGTTCCATTCCCAGCACCCACATAGCTGCTAAGAACTGTCTTTAACTCCAGTTCCAGGGAAGTCTGACACCTCTTCTGACCTCCGCAGCATTGCACGACACAGGTGCACTTACATGCAGACAGTACATTCATACACATAAAATAATAAATAAAAAAATTTTAAGAATTTAAAAAAGATTGGTCATAATGATATCTATAAAAACGAATTTTTAGGGGGGCTGGAGGGATGGCCTAGCGGTTAAGAGCGCCGACCGCTCTTGCAGAGGACCCGGGTTCGATCCCCAGCACCCACATGGCGGCTGAGAACCGTCTGAAACTCCAATTCCAGGAGAACTCCAGTTCCAGGGGAATCCAACACCCTCTTCTGACCTCCGCGGCATTGCACGACACGGGTGCACAAACTTGCATGCAGACAGTACATTTATACACATACAAAAATAAATAAAATATTTTTAAAAAATGAATTTTTAGGTACAGTGGAATAAGGGGGTAGAGAGAATACTAATACATCCCTCAACCCTTCCCAGCAAACCTTCCTCATACAACAAAGTGTGATGCACACAAAAGGCCACAACTGGCTACGTTTTAGAGAACAAGTGCATATCCCACCCCTAGCTCAGGACCATTGCAGAAGAGGGAAGCAGAAAGATTGCAAGAGCCAGGGTTGGCGCATAAACATAAGGAAACAGAGGCTTTCAGGCCTCTGGGAAATTGATCATCTGAGCTTGCAACAATGGTGAGAGAATGCACAAGCCTCACGCTGACTCATCAGACAAAAACCCAGCATAAAATGAGAGAAATGGGCAGTGGGCCTCAACACTAGCTGAAGAACTATTGGCAACTGATTACTGCTGGGTGAGGGAGTGATGCTAGATAGGCTGACTAGACTCCAGTGGATGAACATGCACTGAGGGACATCTGGGTACAAATGCTAGACTGTCTCGGACTTAACATATATGACAGAATGCGTGAAATCCAGTAGAGGTGGTTTATCCTGGAGCACAGATAGGGAAGGAGGTCTGAATTTGATTAAGAGCTATTCTGTGAAATGCACGAAAACTCAATAAAAATATTTTTAAAAAGATTGGGAACAATAGCCACCATTAGAGGACTAAATAAGTAAATTATAATTTTGTCACTAAAAGAAATGATACAGAAATGTTTAAAGAATAAGGGGCTAGAGAGATGGCTCAGTGGATAAGAGCACTGACTGCTCATGCAAAGGACCATATGGCAGCTAACAACTGTCCATTGCTCCAGTTCCTGGGATCCCATGCTCTCTTGTGACCTCCACAGACACTGTAAGGGGTGCACTTACATGCATACAGGCAATATACTCATATACAAAAAATTAAAATAATAAATTTTTTTAAAAGAATAAGAATTCAGGCTTGTGTGGTGGTACATGTTTTTAATCCCAGCACTCAGAAGGCAGAAGCTGGCAAATCTCTGTGAGATGGTATCCACCCAGCCAGGCCTGCATAGTAAGTTGCTACAAGGAGGCTCTATTTGAGAAAAAAAATGCTTTCTATGTACTGAATTCCAAAGTAATTAAACACATTCATGTTTATAATAGAAAATGCACCAAGATTCGTCGTTGAAGAAATAGATAAATTATAGTCCATCAGCTCAGAGGAGAAGTATACAATTATGAAAATGAAACTTATCTGCTCATGTGGAAAGATTTCTGGGATATATTGTTAAATAAAGAAGCAAAATTAAGAGCAATGTATACAGTGCTGCCTTTCTATTAAAGGAGGGGAAGGGTTGAGACATTTGGGCATAAAGTATATATAAGAAACTAATAAAAATGGCTAGACAGAGAGATAGAATTGGATATTTAGGGGAAGGAAAAAGAGGAAAAAAATTCATAATGCACCATTTTCTACTTTTATTTCTTTACCCATATGAATATATTGCCTACTCAAGGAATTTTAAAATCTATGACCCCACTAACATGACTGGAGTGTTCAATAGATGAATTTTAAAGATGATTCTCAATGTATCATTCTCTTGCTAAATTTCCCTCTGCTCTCTGCCCTCCCCCCTTCTACATCAAATAACTTGTTCCATTCTCATAAAGATCCAGCTGCAGGAAACAGCTGAAACAAGGCACTTTGGAATGGAGTTGGTTTTGATCCAATTTGAAATCTGAAAGGCCTAATGCTAAATAATGAAGTTGATAAGGGAACATGTTTGCCTAAAAATAAAAGCTAGGATCTGTTGGCTGAATAATGGCCAAATTTTTGAGGAGTATAATTAATTATATCTGCCTCTTGCTAATGTTTGGTGGCCTGATTAACAAAAAGTTCAATTAAAATGCTTTCATTGGGGAGATGGGGATGTAACCCCATGACAGATTACTTGCCTGGCAAGCATGACTGCCTGAATTTGAGCCTCAGCACTAGAAAAAGAAATGTTTCCATTTATAAAGTGAAAGCAGTGGTTATCAACCAGAACTAATGATTTTTTTTTTCATTTTACTGGCCTATGCATATTTTAAGAAAAAGAGAAGGCAACTGGATAGCCAATCCAGACTCTCTTTTGCTAACATTAACTTTTCAAATATTTAAGTCATGAATCTATATTTAGGAACCTGTAATCATCTGAGGTCTTATAAGACCTTCCATTTATTAGAAATGAATTCTCACATGCACACACAATGCTTAACTTTGGCATTCAAAGAAAAAAAAAGACCTTTTCAGCAGGAGGTAATAAAATGTCAATTTCATTTAAATGAAACATTATTGACCCCCATTAGCAGGACTCGTGCTTAGCTTGGCTTTCTCTAACACTGGTGATGGATTTGCTCTTGTCCATCCACACACTCCTGCCCTGTCCTCTTATGACCTGGGGCAGACATATGCTAGGCAGCTGGCTGGGCCAGGTCTGTGGCCACTGAACAAAGCAAACCTTGCTGGCCCACACAAAGATTGAACCAGTGACCTTGTTCTCATTAGCTCAGTGCCCTAACCACCTGAGCTGAACGGCCACCAAAACAAGAATAAATTGAGCACTGTGTAGATTCATGTCTGTGTGTGGGCATGAGAGCCAGATATAAAATAATACATAGCAACAGTCATAAAGCTGGTGTTTAGGTACTAAAGGAGGGCGTTACACCTTCCTGGAAGTTATATATCTTGAACTCCATGCCCCAGTGACATTTTCTAAGCTGAATACCAAAATATGATCACCTTAAGAGCAATCTTATTTCAATTAGGACATGCACTTTTGCATGATACTAACTCTGAAATAAAAAATTGGACCATTGAAATTGGCAGTTAACCAGCATGTACTCGAAGATCACTATGTGATCTGGGTTCTACTGAGCTAAACAGAGAAGGAAAAAGAATAGGAGTTAATAGACTTAGCAGTGAGAGGACAAGAGCCAAAACCCGTGAGAATATGTAGAAACTGCTCAAGCAGAGCATCATTTTAAAAAACGCCTATGTTCAGCTGGGCCTGGCAGCACGTGCCTTTAATCTCAGTACTTGGGAGGCAGAGGAGGCAGATCTCTGTTAAACAGAGGCCAGCCTGCTCTATATAGCCAGTTCCGGATCATCTGGGGCTACAGGAAGACCCTGTCTCGGAAAAAAAAGTCTATATTTAATCATTCAGTTGGGAACTTCTGGTGCATTTCCAGTATTTTCTGTGTTTCTGGACCTCAGCTGCACAATTCTACCAACAGAGAAAGAATCCCTACTTAGAGAATTCACAATCAAAGAGAACATCTCTGGTATCCAGAAACCTAGATTTCCAAGTTTTTCCTGAATAGATAGTTATTCAGTTCTATCAAGAATCACTAGGACTGTAGTCCCAATGCACTGCTGTGTGTGCTAAATTAAATGTCAAACCAACTGAGAAAATTAACCGCAAGGGCAGTAGGAGTTTCAAAGCCAATAGTGTACTTCAAGGGATGAGATGAAGTTCTACATACAAGCCCCTCCTCCTGTAGCATTTGAATGGATTGTCTGTCAGAGGGATGAGCTATGAGGTCTGATCACACACACACACACACACACACACACACACACACAGCATATTTGCACCCAGACTCTAGGAGATGACAATTGTTTTCATATCTTGGGTTATGAGAATTAAATTGTATGTTAGGCACCCACTACTACCATTTTCAAGCTCTTCCCTCTTTATAAAGGCCCAGTTCCTTGGCACCCAACCAAATTTCAAGGCAATATCGTTCTTAAAATTTCATCTCCATGCCCAGCAGAGGGTTTTACACATAACTCAGTAAATATTGAGGAAAGAAGTGAGTGAATGGATCCAGTCCTAATTTATCTTTCTACATTATCCAACTTTCTTCTCTGATTTAGTATCTTCCTTCATAACCTTCTCACTGGCCAATGAATATGGCTTATTCCATTCTTCTCCCACACTTATTCAAAATAGTCTCTCCAATGGAGAAAAACTACTATTTATTGAGCACTTATAATGCACCATTTTGTATATGCTATCTAATCCAATATTTTAAAAGAATGTTGCTATTGCATTTTACAGAAGATGCTCAGAAAATGTGATGTATTTCCCCAGGTTACAGGATTCATGAGCAGTAGAACCAAAACTCGAACTCAGATCTGTCTAAATCAAGAGCTTTCCTCAGAATTCTCTTATGTACCTCCAAATTCTGTCTTTCCCAAATTGTCTGATCTTAGGGTTTGCATTGTATCCACTCTGTTCTGTCCTGTACTAGGCTCTTAATTTTTTTAAATTTCATCGACTACCCACACACTCTATCATTCCTTTCCTACATTCCCTTGTTACTTGACTAATAATCCATTTCTTCTTGAGCTCCCCAAATTGTAAGCTCGCTAAGAGCATATTCGACAGGTTGAAATTGCTATACCATGGAAAAGACCTCAGCGTTAGTAACTACTCAGCAAAATCCATGTTGACTAATTAGTATCTGCCCTTCCATCATCCCCCTGGACTTTTTTGTGTCAATTCCTAGATTTTAAAATGTTTATCTCTGGGGGCTGGAGAGATAGCCTAGCGGTTAAGAGCACCGACCGCTCTTACAGAGGACGCCGGTTCGATCCCCAGCACCCACATGGCGGCTAAGAACCGTCTGAAACTCCAATTCCAGGAGAACTCCAGTTCCAGGGGAATCCGATACCCTCTTCTGACCTCCGCGGCGTTGCACGACACGGGTGCACAAACTTGCATGCAGACAGTACATTCANCTTCTCTTTATATTTTCATAGTAAGTACACTTGTGCCTTTTAAGATTCGTGTCATAGCCTGAACACAAGAAAATAGAAGGTTGGTCCAGTTCCAGGGGAATCCGAAACCCTCTTCTGACCTCCGCGGCGTTGCACGACACGGGTGCACAAACTTGCATGCAGACAGTACATTCATACACATACAGAAATAAATAAAATTAAAAAAAAATAAATAAATAAAATAAAATAAAATGTTTATCTCCTATTATTTTTGCAACGAAGTGGGGAACTAGAAAGCTTTGAAAATTAACATATTAACATATTTTTTAAATATTTTGAAATGTTTGGTTCCAGGGTTATAGCTCAATAATAGAGCACTTGTCTAGCATATGCATATGTAAGGTCCTGTTTGATTCCCAGATATATATGTATATGCATATTATACAATCAAAGACTTTAATTATTAAACTTCTAGAGCATCTCTGCTTCTGAGAAGTCTACTATGCTAGTGTTAGTCAAATCATCTTGAGATTCTTCTTGTTCCTTCAAATACCCTCATTTCCAAAGGTTAATTACATGGTTGTAAAAATGCACTCCAGGATGAAATTTAACCTGAATTCTCCATGTTGAGGTAAATATTATTGGCAGTTTTTTTTTTTTCATGAGTAGAGAGCCATCTGTTTAACCAGTTTAAATACATACTTACAAAGGAATGAAAAAACAGGAACACAGAGGTCCGTGGATTTTAAGCACTTCTGAGTATTTGTAAAACACATTATGACTTTGATGCTTGGAAAAAATATGAAGTGGTGCTTTCCACCATAAATCAGCACCAGCAACTAAAGCCAGGCTAGAAGTGGAGATATCTTTAGGATGAAATTGTTTTGATCATCTAAAATGTTGATCATTTGGAGGCCACAGAAAAGAAGGATTTATTATTTTTGAATGGTTCAACTTCTTAGAAGATAAAGAACATATAATTTGAGAAAACATCAAACAGAATATGGTTCTTATTAATATCACATATCCTTCTCTACAAAACTTTTCCCTTTTGCAGGGTAGTTCCCATTAGAACCTGACTAAACATGTTGACAGCTACAAGTTAGAAAGTTGTTAGGCCAATGGTCTCTCCTTTTGAGAAACCAGAACATTAATTCAATATCACTTAACTAGATTTCTTCATGAGCCAATCACCTGGGGACAAACTTTATTCTGTAGGGCTGAATCACACGGAAGTGCCAAAAACCAAAGAACATAACTACCAACCAGTCACCCTTCAACCACAGAATCCTTTTATGTGTACATGTCACTCACATTTCATTAATATGAATAAAAGTCTAGCCGTCACACAATCAGAAAGGGCTGAATTTCAGTGTTCATGGTTTGATACGTTCTCACAAAACAACTCTCTCATTATGTCTTTATATATATAGCGTGTCTTTTATAATTTGAATATTTTCCTCTGGAGTCAAATGCATAATAAATCATGATTGCATTTCCTGAGAAATCTTTGAACTGCTCTTTCTTTACTATTTTGTTCTAAAGGATAACATGAATCAAAAATTAACATTTCCTTAGTAGAAATTTTTTTAAGAAATTCAATGAGGGCTATTGACTGGCTTAGTGGCAAAATGTTTGATTAGCACTCCTGAGACCCTGGATTCAAAGTGCAATGAGAAGATAGAAATAGAGAAAGGGGGTAGAGAAGGTAAGGAGAAAAGAAAAGACAAAAAAAAATCAGAGAACTGCAGCATCTCAGATTTACTTTATTTTAGATCTAGGTAAACATTTGTTGATGAATGAATCAATGGATAAATGAATGAATTATCAGTCATCTAAACTTGAGAACCTGGCCCATAATTATTTTTTTATTTTATTTTTTTTTATTGATGCTTTGTGCATTTCGTACATCATTTTCCAATTCAGATCAGGCATTTTTCCCTTTCCCTTCCCCCCCCCACCCTCACCCCATCCCAGATCATGTATTCTGCCATAACTGTCTTGCATCTTTCTCTGTTTTTTTGTTTTTTGTTTTTTTCCTTTTTTAGCTATAAGTGATAATCCATGAGTACAAGCATCCTTCGTGCAAAACCAATCTACAGGCTGTTGTGTCCAAACCCCCACAGCCCCACCATCCAGTGGGGGGTGACATGTTGTTTGTTCAATCAAGTTGATCA
>VZQC01000152.1:1413206-1495129 GCA_009823505.1 Rhizomys pruinosus | reverse complement strand
TACAATGAGAATGACCATCATACCAAAAGTAATTTGTACATTCAATGCAATCCCAATAAAAATCGCCCCACTGACTTTCTTCACAGTAACTAGAAAAAAAATCCTAAAATCATTGAGAATACCAAAAGCTCTGGATAGCCAAAGCAACTCAGAGCACAAGAGTAATGCAGGGAGGATTACTATACCAGATTTCAAACTTATAATACAGGCTAAAGACATTAAAAAAACAGCATTCGGTACTGGCCCACAAAAAAACAGACATGTAGATTAATGGAGCAAAACTCAAGACCCAAACATGAGTAAACACAATTTAAACACCTGAATATTTGACATAGAGCCAAAGAACACTCAATGGAGGGAAAGCAGAATCTCAGGCTAATGATGCTGGCAAAAACTAGCAGAATTTAAACTACTTGTAGAAGAATGAGACTAGGCCTGGTGTGGTGGAGCAGCCTTAATCCTAGCAGGTTGAGGCCACAGGCAGGCAATTCTATGTTGAGATCAGACAGCCTGGCCGACCGCTACTTAGCAAACTCCAGGTCAGCTGGGTACTAAAGGGAGACCCTGTACTCAAAAAAACCAAAAAAAGGGAAAATGAAAAAAAATTTAAAGAATGAGACTAAACCCTTACCTTTCACACTGTACAATGGCAACTCTAAATGGATCAAGTACCTCAATGTGAACCTGAAACTCTGAAAACCATAGAAGAAAATGTCGAGTTAACCTACAAGTTGTAGGTGTAGGAAAGGACTCTAAATCAGACAGCCACGGAAATAAGATCAACAATTAGCAAGTGGAACCTAATTAAACTAAAAAGCTCCATAGCAAAGAAACAATCAAAGAATTAAGAGACAACCCACAGAATGGGAGGAAGATACACCAATGACACATCTGACAAAGGTTAACATCTAGAGGTATCAAAACTACTCAAAAAACAAAGACAAGAAAACCGAATGCCATAAAAGATTGGCTAAAGATCTGAACAGAGCTTCTCAAGAGAAGAAATAAACGATGCCTAAGAAACATATAAAATGCTTTCAACCGCCGGGCGTTGGCACATGCCTTTAATCTAGCACTCGGGAGGAGAGCAGGGAGATCTTTGTGAGTTCAAGGCCAGCCTGGTCACAGAGTAAGTTCCAGGCCAGTCTGGACTACTAGGAGACCCATGCTCTCAAAAAGATTAAAAAAAAAAAAAAAAAAAAAAAAAAAAAAGTTCAACATTGTTAGTAATTAAGGAAATGCAACTTAAAACCACTTTAAGATTTCATCTTACACTAGTAAGACTGGTTATGGTCAAGAAAGCAAATGATATCAAATGCTGGAGAGGTTGTGGGGAAAGGGGAACACACTCATTCATTTCCATAGGGATTTCATGGAAAGCAGTGTGGACAACTCTTCTTTTTTGAAAGCAACCCAAGTGTCCCTCAACTGATGAGTGGATAATTAAAATGTGGTACATTTACACAATGGAGTTCTATATAGTGGTAAAGGAAGACAACATGAAATTTGCAGGTAAATGAATGGAGCTAGAAGCTGTTATGCTAAGTGAAGTAACATCGTCTGAGAAAAACAGACAACATATGGTGTCCCTCATCTGTGGATCCTAGCACCAAATCCTTATATGTAAATCAAGATGGATAAGTTGTGAGTAAAAATAATACCACATTGACTGATAATATTATAGATATAGGTTGAAGTTTATGTCTCTATGTTCCTAAGTTCTAAGAGTTATGAGAAAGAATGTCTCTTCCTTTAAAGTATATTAAAACATACATCAACTTGCTATGTAATTTAGCAATGTAAAGTTGTATTTCTTTTTACCTGCATGCAACTTTACTGTTAAAGTCTGAATCCCTAAATGTGTTCTAGAATTAACCTATAGTTTATTCTCAGGCTTTGTAATTTTGGTATATGTGTGGAATGTATATATGCATATTTTGGACTAATATAAAATTAAAGGGAACAACAACAAAAAAAAAACTTTCTCAAAGAACTTACCAAAATAGCAAACTTCTGCATTGAAAAAGAAAAAAAAAAAAAAAAAAAAGACTGAGAAAAAGATGCAAGACAAGACTTAATATGTATGGCAGAATGCATAAATTCCAGAGAGGGGGGACATGGAAGGGGGAACAGGCATGAACCTGATTAAGAAATATTGTATGAGACATGTATGGCAGAATGGATGAACTAAGGTAGGTGGAGGGCATGGAAAGGGGAATGAGTCTAAATTGGATTGAGAAATGTTGTATGAAATGAACAAAACTTCAATAAAAAATATTTAAAAATAAATGTTGTATGAAATGCACAAAAGCTTAATAAAAATTAAGAAAAATAATAAAGGCAAAAAAAATTAAAAAAAAAAAACATAGGGGGCTGGAGAGATGGCCTAGCGGTTAAGAGCGCTGACCGCTCTTGCAGAGGACCCGGGTTCGATCCCCAGCACCTACATGGCGGCCGAGAACCGTCTGAAATTCCAATTCCAGGAGAACTCCAGTTCCAGGGGAATCCGACACCCTCTTCTGACCTCCGAGGCATTGCATGACACGGGCGCACAAACTTGCATGCAGACAGTACATTCATACACATACAGAAATAAATAAAATTAATTTTAAAAAATTAAAAGAAAAAAAAACATAGGGACTATAGAAGTAGCTTCATGCATAACTACAAGTTCACATGGAAAACACACTTAGAACAGGGTCTGAAACATACTAAGTTCCAGTATTATTATCACTGATATTATTGCTACTTCTCATTTTTGGTGTGGGGCATAGCAGGGCTCAACCAACTTCCAGAATTTAATGCAAAACTACAGGTGTTCATTGCCCTAAGAAAGCACTTGTCTCTCCACTAAATCATCCCAATTTTCTCATTTATAAGACAAGTTTTAATTGAAAAGTAAATCTCTCTCCTCTTTCCCCAGGAAACCTAATTTCTTTTAAAAAATTATTTTTTAAGAATTCCACACACGAGCACTACACTTTCATCATTCCCATCTCTCCCTGTGCCTCCTACAACTCCTCCCACATGCACCTTACTCCTTCTCAATTTCTTTTCCTCTTATTTTATTATTGTTATGTATACATATATATTTACATATGCATATTTATATAAAATTCAGAGTTTGTATTTTTTAATTTATTTATATATTTTTATCAAATCTAGACCCGTGTCCCTCCCATCCCCCCACCCCACCAGAGCTCAAGCATTCTGCCAAACATGCTTTTCATCTCTTTCTCAATGTTTCTCAATATTCTCCATGTTGAAGTTGACTGTTTTGAACAGAAGTTCACTGTTTCAGTCAGTTCTTTGATGCAGTCCTTTCTTTTGTTGTTATTGTTATTACTGATGCTGTTGTTGTTGTTGTTATTTCCAATATGCATCACTCCCAACTGATTTGGACAAAAGCTCAAGGGGCCATGCAAGAAATAATTACAACTAGGTAATTGGCACTAGCATCCACAGATGAGGGATACCATTTGAAGTTTGTTTTTCTGGGACTGTGTTACTTCACTCAGCATGATGTCCTCTAGCTCCAGCCATTTTCCTGCAAAACTCATGATGTCATCTTTCTTTACTACTGCATAGAACTCCATTGTGTAGATGTACCACTTTTTCTCTATCCACTCATCAGTTGAGGGGCATTTGGGTTGGTTCCAGATCCTTGCTATTGTGACAAGAGCTGAAATAAACATGGCCGTGCATGTATCTCTGTGGTGGGGTGAGTCTTGAGGGTACATGCCTAGGAGTGGTATAGCTGGGTCAGGTGGCAAGTTCATTCCAAATCTTCCAAGCGTTCTCCACACTGCTTTCCATAGTGGCTGTATGAGTTTACATTCCTACCAGCAGTGGATGAGTGTTCCTCTTTCCCCACAACCGCTCCAGCACTTGGTATCATTTAATTTCTTGATCCTAGCCAGTCTTATTGGAGTAAAATGATATCTTAAAGTGGTTTTGATTTGCATTTCCTTACTAATTAGTGATGTTGAACGCTTCTTAAGGTGTTTCTCAGCCATCTCTAATTCCTCACTTCTGAAGTCTCTGTTCAGCCCTTTGCTCCATCTATTGAGTGGGTCATTTGTTTCCTTTCTTCTTTGTTTTTTGAGTAGTTTATATATTCTGGAAATCAATGCTTTGTCAGATGTTTCTGTGGTGAAGGTTTCCTCCCACTCTGTGGGATTTCTCTTCACTTCCTTGATTGTTTCTTTTGATGTCCAGAAACTTTTGAGTTTAATGAGGTCCCATTTGTCAATTGTCCACCTTAATTCTTGCGCAGCTGCTGTCTGATTTAAGAAGTCTTTTCCTACACCTATGTCTTGTAGTCTGCTGCCAACTTTTTCTTCTATTGCCTTCAGAGTTTGAGGTTTCACGTTGAGGTCTTTGATCCATCTGGAGTTGACTTTTGTACAGGGCGAGAGGTAGGGGTTTAATTTCATTCTTCTACAAGTGGTGATCCAGTTTTGCCAACACCACTTGCTGAAGATGCTGTCTTTTCTCCATTGTGTCTTCTTGGCCCCCTTGTCAAATATGAGATGGCTGAAATTGTATGTGCTCAGGTTTGGATCTTCAGTTTTGTTCCATTGGTCAACAGGTCTGTTTTTGTGCCAGTACCAGGCTGTTTTTATGACTATAGCCCTGTAGTATAGTTTAAAATCTGGTATAGAGATCCCTCCTGTGTAGCTCTTTTCACTCAGGATTGATTTGGCTATTCGGGGTCTTTTGTTTCTCCAAATGAATTTAAGAACTTTTGTTTCCAAGCCTGTGAAGAAACTCTTGGGGATTTTGATTGGGATTGCATTAAATCTATACAAGAGTTTTGGTAAAATGGACATTTTTACAATGTTAATTTTCCCAATCCATGAGCATGGGAGGTTTTTCCATCTTCTGAGGTCTTCTTCAATTTCTTTCTTTAAGGGTTTAAAATTTTTGTTGTAGAGGTCTTTGGTGTCTTTGGTTAGGTTTGTTCCTAGGTATCTTATTGTTTTTGAGGCTATTGTGAGTGGGAAGGTCTCTTTGAATTCTTTCTCCAGTTGCTTGTTCTTGGTGTAAAGAAAGGCCATTGATTTTCTAAGGTTAATTTTGTATCCTGCCACTTTGCTGAAGCTGTTAATCGTTTCTAGGAGTTTTCTGGTGGAGTTTTTTGCATCTCTTAAGTAAACAATCATATCATCAGCAAATAGGGATAGTTTGACTTCCTCTTTTCCAATTAGTACTCCTTTAATATCCTTTTCTTGCCTTATTGCTCTAGCAAGTGTTTCAAGCACTATATTGAAGAGGAGTGGTGATAGGGGGCAGCCTTGCCGAGTTCCTACCTTTAAAGGGAATGTTTCCGTCATTTCCCCATTTAGGATGATATTGGCTGTGGGTTTCCTGTATATGGCTTTGATTACATTGAGGAATGATCCCTCCAATCCAATTCCTTCTAGGACTTTAAGCATGAAGGGATGCTGGATTTTGTCAAAGGCTTTTTCAGCATCAATTGAGATGATGGTGTGGTTTTTGTCTTTGATTCCGTTTATGTGTTTGATGATGTTTATTGATTTTCGTATGTTGAACCATCCCTGCATCTCTGGTATGAATCCAACTTGGTCATGATGGATGATCTTCTTGATGTGGGTCTGTATGCGATTTGCCAGTATTCTGTTTAGAATTTTGGCATCTGTGTTCATGAGGGAGATGGGTCTATAATTCTCCTTTTTAGTTGGATCTTTGCCTGGTTTTGGTAATAGAGTGATGTTGGCTTCATAGAAGGAATTTGGGAGAATTCCCTCTGATTGTATACTTCTAAACAGTTTCAGAAATAATGGTTGTAGGTCTTTTTGAAATGTTTTATAGAATTCTGCTGTGAAACCGTCTGGGCCTGGGCTTTTTTTAGTTGGGAGGCTTCTTACTACATCCTCTATTTCTTCATATGTTATGGGTCTGTTTAAGCTGCTGGTCTCCTCTTGGCCAAGCTTTGGTGATTCCCAAGATTTCAGATATTCATCCATTTCTTCTAGATTTTCAAACTTGGTAGAATATAGGTTCTTGTAATATTCCCATATAATTTTCTTGATCTTTTCCTTGTCCGTTGTGATATTTCCCTTTTCATCACAGATTGTATTGATTTGGAGTTGTTCCTTCTTTCTTTTTGTTAACTGGGCTAGAGGTCTGTCTATCTTGTTTATTCTTTCAAAGAACCAACTTTTGGCTTCATTGATTTTTTGTATTGTTTTCTTTGTTTCTATTTCATTGATTTCTGCTCTGATTTTTGTTATTTCTTCCTGTCTGTTGCGTTTAGGGTTCATCTGTTGTTGCCTCTCAAGTGCTTTTAGCTGTAGTGTTAGATCATTCACTTGTGCTCTTTCTGTTTTTCTAATGTAGGCACCCAGGGCTATAAATTTCCCTCTTAGGACTGCTTTTAAGGTATCCCATAAGTTTTGTTGTGTTGTATTGTCATTGTCATTCAGTTCCAGGAATGTTTTTATTTCTTTCTTTATCTCTTCCTTGACCCATTCATTATTCAAGAGTGTGTTGTTTAGTCTCCATGTGTTCTTGTAGGCAGGAGGGCTTGTCCTGGTGTTGATGTTGAGCTTCATTGCACTGTGGTCTGACAGGATGCATGAAATTATTTCAATCTTTTTGTATTTGTAGAGGTTTCTTCTGTGTCCCAGGATGTGGTCGATTTTGGAGAATGTTCCGTGGGGTGCTGAGTAGAAAGTGTATTCTCTGGTATTAGGATGGAATGTTCGGTAGAGGTCTATGAGGTCCATTTGGTGTATCATATCGTTCAGTTCAGATGTCTCTCTGTTTATTTTTTGTCCTGTTGACCTATCCAAAGGACTCAGTGGGGTATTGAAATCTCCCACTATGAGTGTGCTGGGGTTAGTCTGTGACTTGTGGTCCTGGAGAATTGTCTTTATAAAGTTTGGTGCACCAGAATTTGGGGCATATATATTCATAATTGTGAAATCTTCTTGGTGGATTGTTCCTTTGATGAAAATGTAATGGCCTTCTTTGTCTCTTCTGATTTCTTTTACTTTGAAGTCTATTTTATCCGATATTAAAATAGCAACACCTGCTTTCTTTTTGGTACCATTTGCTTGGAATATTTTTTTCCATCCCTTCACTTTAAGGTGGTGCCTGTCCTTGAAGGTAAGATGTGTTTCTTGCAGACAGCATATCGATGGATTCTGTTTCCTAATCCAGTCTCCCAGTCTATGTCTTTTGATTGGGGAATTTAGTCCATTAATATTTAAGGTTATGACTGATAGGTTTGTGTTGCTTCCTTTTGCCTTATTATCCATCTGCGGTTTTGATTTAGGTTTCTACTTCTGCAGTTATGCTTTTATTGATTTCTCCTTCTAGTTGCCTGGGGTTGGTTGCTCCTTTCTTCTGTTCTTTGGATTGCTTCAAGTATTCTCTGAAGGGTTGGTTTTCCGGACATGTATTCTTTCAAGTTGTTTATGTCATGGAAGATTTTCCTCTCTCCTTCCACTATGATTGACATTTTTGCTGGGTATAGTAACCTGGGCTGGCATCCATTGTCCCTCAACACTGGGAATGCTTTGCTCCAGGTTCTTCTTGCCTTCATCGTTTGCTGTGAGAAGTCCGTTGTTATTCTGATAGGTTTCCCCTTATAGGTCACTTGTTGTTTTTCTCTTGTCGCTTTAAGAATTTTCTCTTTGTTTTGGGTGTCCAGCATTTTAACTATGATGTGGCGTGGAGAATTTCTTTTCTGATCTTGTCTGTTTGGAGTTCTATGTGCTTCTTGTATTGGTATTGGTTTGTCCTTTTTTAGTTTGGGGAAGTTTTCATCTATTATTCTGTTGAAGATCTGATCAATACCTTTCTCTTGGGATTCTTCTCCTTCCTCTATTCCTATGATGCGGAGGTTTGATCTTTTCATAGTGTCCCACAGCTCCTGGTTGTTCCATTTTTGTGTATTTTTAAATTTTTCATAATCTTTCCTTGAGGTTTTTAGTTGTTCTGTGTTATCTTCCAGGTCTGATATTCTTTGTCCTGCTTCCTCCATTCTGCTTCTGAGGCTTTTTACATTCCTTTCCTCTTGATTGGATGAGTGTTTGATTTCCTTTTTCATTTCCTCTTCTGATTTCTTTAGTATTTCTACTGCTTTTTGGAGCTTCTCAATCTCCTACTGCTTTTTGGAGCTTCTCAATCTCTTCCTGTAGCTCTTTGCTTCACTGGTTGGTTTCCTTATCTTTTTCAGCATGGGATCTTTTCAGTGTTTCTACTTCCTTCTGGAGTTTGTCATTCTCTCTCTCTAGGTCTTTCTTGAGTTCTTTATTCTCTTTTCTTAGTTCTTTGATTTGCTTTTTATAATCTTGTCATTCTTTAAATATGTTCCCAATTGTGTTTCTGATATCAGTGTCCTGGGGCATCACCAGAGGGATCCCACTGTAAGAATCTTCCATAGGGTTGGTAGAACTTGGTTCGGGATTATCCTGCCCCTTTCCCATGTTAATTCTTCTTCATGTTCCTGGCATATGGGCTTCTCCTTGCCTGTATTCCAAAGTGAGTCCTAAATGCTTCTTCACTGTGTTGAAGGCTTGCTTTGCTTGCCTCCTTCAGATGCCTTTGTAATCCCAGTTGTCAATTCAGACAACTGGATTGACTATATTAAGTCAATCAACAATCAGCCTTGCTGAAGCACCCAGCTCCTACCTACCTTCCTGCACTTCAGCTGGTCTCAGGAGATCTCAGATCTCAAGACTCACACAACCCTATATTTAATACCAGCTGGGAGGAAAACTCCACCTTTACAGCCACAAAAGCCAATTAAGCCAAAGATAACTGTATTAATGGATTAACTAGGTTAAGTCAATAAACAATCAGCCTTGCTGAAGCACCCAGTTCCTACCTACCTTCCTGCGCTTCAGCTGGTCTCAGAAGAACTCCTCACTGAGTTTATTAATTGTTGTTCATGAGCACATGAGTTTAGGATGGACCACTTGAGTTAGATAACATATTAGCAAGCTCATCCCTGGAGAAAACTGATTCTCATTTCCTCATCATCCATTGATTGTCAAATCATCTTTTTGAAAATTAAAATATAAAACTCACCACTCATTAAAATGAGTTCTCAAAAAAAAATCCCTAACCTTTTGCAACGTTCAAGATCTTCCAAAGCTGAGTGTAATGGTTCATACCTATAACCCAGCACTTAGAAGGCTTAGGTAGTGGTCAGAAGGATGGGTAAGCTCTTGCAAAGGATCCAGGTACAGCTCCTAGCACTCACATGGCAGCTAACAACTGTCTGTATCTTCAGTTCCAGGAATCTGATGCTTTTTTGGCCTCCTCAGCCAGTGCACCACACAGGTGCACTTACATGCAGGCAAAACATTCATACACATAAATTTTAAATAAGTAAATAAATAAAGGCTATAGAGATGGTTCAGGAGTTAGAAGCAATAGCTGATCTTGCAGGGGACTTGGGTTTTGTTCTCAGCACTCACATGGCAGTTAACAACAATCTGTAACTCCAGTTCCAAGGCATTCAATGCCCTCTGTTGGCCTCTAGAGATATTGCACACAGGTTGTGCACTTACACACATACAAGCAAAACATTACATTCATGGGCATATAACAAAAATAAAAACTTTTTTAAAAAGCAGAGGCAGGAGGATTGCCAATTACTATGAGTCTCAAGTCAGCCTGGGCTACAGCGTTAGATCTATTCTTGTTCTTAAGTACTTTTGAAAAATAAGCCGGGCGTGGTGGCGCACGCCTTTAATCCTAGCACTTGGGAGGCAGAGGCAGGCGGATCTTTGTGAGTTCAAGGCCAGCCTGGTCTACAGAGTGAGTTCCAGGACAGCTGGGGCTACAGGGAGACCCTGTCTCAAAAAAAAAAAAAAAAAAAAAAAAAAAAAAAAAAAAAGAAAAATAATAGGTTTTGCCGGGCGTGGTGGTGCATGCCTTTAATCCTAGCACTTGGGAGGCAGAGGCAGGCGGATCTTTGTGAGTTCAAGGCCAGCCTGGTCTACAGAGTGAGTTCCAGGACATCTGGGGCTACAGGGAGACCCTGTCTCAAAAAGACCAAAAAAAAAAAATAATAATAATAATAATAATAATAATAGGTTTTTTTGAAATTGATTCTAAGCTACTATACAAAGTTCATTACTATTAAGCATTTTTTAAGAACCAACTTCTGGGCTGTAGAGATGGCTCAGCAGCTAAAAGCACTTAGTGCTCTTCCACAGAAGTTCATGACCCAACACCCACATAGTTCTTAATACCTGTCCATAATGCCAGTTCCAAGGGATCCCATGCCTTCTTCTGTCCTCTACAGGCACTAAAAATGCATATGGTTCATTTGCATCCATGCAGGCAAAACACTCAGATGAATAAAATTAAAATAAAATATTTTATAAAAGATTTACATATCCTTACATTTACTATCTGTACAAAATGCCATTACTGTGATTTTGGCAGATACAGGAGAGTCTGAATATTATTAATTGTTCACTGGGCTTAACCTTGGAGGTTTAGCTGTATATTATATTGAATTTCAGCATTTCCGCTTTGCCTGCCATTACCATCACTCTCTGAGGGGTCTTATGGTTATCGAGAGGTGCCCACACGTGCCTGGGTTTGTGCACCAAGGTCATTGAATGGCTGAGTGGAGCAGGAGCAGGAACATCTTAAAACAAAACAGCTGCATCTCAAGCAGTTAAGACTCAGGTGCAATATGATAGCTGCTATTAAACCCTTTGAGCTTGTCTTGACTTTGATGATTTCCCTCTTCCTCTTCTTTGCGTAGCTCCAACTTGATCTCATAAGATAGGTTCAATATTTGTTTGGGTTTGTGCTAATGTTTTAGGTGTATTGTTATTAATTTCAGGATTTTGATTGATTTCGGATTCATGAGGGCTTTCCCCCTTTGGAGAAACTGTTAAGGGAGGTAGACCAGCCATGCAAAATTCCCCTCAATAGAGGAAAAGCAGTTTTGGGTCCCCAGTATTCACCTAATTCACAGGCTCTGCCTTCAAAGGCATTTCCTCTTGGTAAGTACTTGGATAGGCCCTTAGGTGCTGCCATAGCTTTTACAGACTCAGCATTATCAACCTTCATTCTCAGCATCTCTCATTCCACTGCATTCCATTTACGTTCAAGTGCAAACGATTTATTTCTATATTCATAAATGTATTGTTGAATAGAATTAATTCATCACCATTTTAAGAAAATATAAGCTTAAATGCACTGCTGGAATAATTTTTTAAGAATTTATGGAGGGGGGCTGGAGAGATGGCCTAGCGGTTAAGAGCACTGGTTAAGAGCACCGACTGCTCTTGCAGAGGACCCAGGTTCGATCCCCAGCACCCATGTGGTGGCTGTGAACCATCTTTAACTCCAGTTCCAGGGGAATCTGACACCCTCTTCTGACCTCTGCGGCACTGCATGACAAGGGTGCACAAACCTACATGCAGACAGTACATTCATACACATACAAGAATAAATAAAAAAATTTTAAAAAGAATTTATGGAGGGTTGCTGGAGAGCTGGCACAGTCACTAAAGTCCCTGACTCACAACCAAAAAGACAGAAAAAAAAAAATTTATGCCAAGAAGATGGGTCAGCAGTTAGGAGCACTGGCTGCTCTTGCAGAGGATTAAGGTTTAGTTCCCAGCACCTACATGGCAGCTAACAACCATCTCTAACTCCAGTTCCAGGGAATCTGATGCCCTCTTCTGGCCTCTGTGGGCATGGCATGCACATGGCCCACTTACATGTATGTGGGCAAAACATATGCATAAAAATAATCATTTTTTAATGTTTTATTTATGGGGAGGCTAAGGAAGTAGCTCGGTTGGTAGAGTACTTGCTTAAGCATGCACAAAACTCTGGATTCAAGGCCCAACATCATAAAAGTGCACGTGATGCCACAAGCCTATAATCACATCACTCAGGAGATAGAAGGCGATCAGAAACTCAGGGTCATTCTTGGCTAGCTAGTGAGTTCAAAGTGAACAGAGAGGCTAGAAATGTAGCTCAGTCGTAGAGCACTTACCCTAGTATACACAAGGTCCTAAGTTTGATCCCTAGACCAAAAGAGTCGGGAGGAAGGAAGGAAGGAAGGAAGGAAGGAAGGAAGGAAGGAAGGAAGGAAGGAAGGAAGGAAGGAAGGAAGGAAATTACATACAACATAATGTTTCTTTTTTTAAGTTCATCAAAGCAGTTCTAGAGCTTCTAATGCTCCTATTAGGGAACTCGCTTAAATGAAATAATTTCTAGATTAATATACCTTAATTCTACCATTGTATTGTGTATAATCTTTTCTAATAAGCCATCACTTAAAAATTATTCCTGATTAAGATGAAGCCTAGCACTCGGCCAACTCACTGGGACTTGTTCCAGCTCCCAATGGCCACCTGGGATTCATCTCAGTTCTCTCGTTCTGTGTTTCAAATTAGCTACTCATAGATACTGTTTACTGTCAGCAGGTCCCCTTATTTATTTAATCCTTCTCCAAAGTGGGTTCTTAAATTCTCACAATTTAACCCCTGTTTGTTAAAACAGAGGAAACCTTGCAGGGACTGACTGTTTCTCCAGCACTGGCAGGTGTCTGCAGAGAGCTCTGTGGGCACCAGAGTGGCCTGGAAAAGAGAGACCACCCATCTAATCTATGACTGTACTTTATCTTCTCAACACACCATCGGCAAGGTTCCCACAACTCTTTTCTGAAAATAAGAACACACAAGCACGCTACATGCTTATGAATGGAAACTCAATATATGGCTATATAGCGCATTTTATGAATGGCATTCTTGGGGCTGGAGAGATGGCTTACCAGTTCAGAGCACCGACTGGTCTTGCAGAGGAACCAAGTTCGATTCCCAGCACCCACATGGCAGCTAAGAACTGTCCTTTTTTTTCTTATGTGTATGAATGTACTGTCTGCATGTAGGTTGGCGCACCTGTGTTGTACAATGCTGCAGAGGTCAGAAGAGGGTGTAAGATTCCCCTGGAACTTAGCCAACATGTGGGTGCTGGCAATTGAACCTGGGTCCTCTGCAAGAGCAGTCGGTGCTCTTAACCACTGAGCTATCTCTCCAGCCCCTAAGAACCATCTTTAACTCCAGTTCCAGGGGAATCCCATGCCCTCTTCTGACCTCCTCAGCATTACACGACACGGGTGCACCTACCTACATGCAGGCAGTACACTCATACATATAAGAAGTAAAAAAAAAGAATGGCATTCTCATCAGACATAACACATGCCTTTAATCCCAGCACTTGGGAGGCAGAGGCAGGTGGAACTCTGTGAGTTCAAGGCCAGCCTGATCTACATACTGAGTTCCAGGCCAATTGGGAGTAAAGGGAGACCCTATCTTAAAAGGATAAAAAAAAAAAAATAAGAATGTCATTCTTTTCCTAATTCAACAAACATTTATTCTAACTATCCATGGCAGCCCACTTCTCTAATACCAACACTTAGGAGGCTGTGGAAGGACGATGCCAAGTTCATGGCCAGACTGAGACTAAGACCTTATTTTTTAAGCAAGAAACAGAAAGAACGCTCATTGGCATTCTCAAACTATTGTTAATTGTGCATATATGTGTGTGCCCATGTGTCACGGGACCACTTGTGCCGTAGTGCCCATGTGAAGGTCAAAGGAAAACTTACAAGTGTCAGTTTTCTCTTTCCACCATGTGGGTTCTGGGGATCAATTCACGTCATCAGGCCTGGCAGTAGGCAGCCTTTCTCACTGAAACACTACAATATGGAAAGATAAATTTCTTAAAACAGAATAAGAAAAAAGGACTTGAAATAAGCCAGAAAGAGATGAGAGCAATAACAAAAATAACCTTAAACATAGATTATGACAATCAGGTCTAATTCAATCTAGTGTCATCTTCTAGCATATAAATCAGTCAGCTAATGGGTTTTAAAATTCTAGCAAAAGTCGAGTGGCATATTTTCTTCCCCCAAAGAGTACTACCATCCATGATAAACATCAAGTGATAAGAAAAATCAGAGCCGGGCGTGGTGGCGCATGCCTTTAATCCTAGCACTTGGGAGGCGGAGGCAGGCGGATCTTTGTGAGTTCAAGGCCAGGCTGGTCTACAGAGTGAGTTCCAGGACAGCTGGGGCTACAGGGAGACCCTGTCTCAAAAAAAGACCAAAAAAAAAAAAAAAAAGAAAAATCAGAATTGAGCAATGTTCTGAGATCTGTTCTTAAAATTTACATACGTTTTCACAATTCTACCCTTGCCTTATTTTGAGATCAGTTCTAGAAAGTGTGAAATTTATTTTCTAAAATAATCCATTGACTTTTTATTGTTATTTATTTTGAAGTAATTTCAAGTTCTCATGATGTTGTAGGAAATAATAATGACCCCCTCAATCTTTCACCAATGCTTTTGAACACTACCAGAACAGGATATTGGCACCGACACAGTTTAGGTACAGAGATGGCAAAGGCCTTTGATCCCAGCACTCAGGAAGCAGGCTGGTGGATGGATCTCTATGAGTTCAATCAGCCTAGTCTACACAGCCTGTGCCAGTCAGCCAGAACTACATAGTAACACCCAGTGTTTGAAGAGAGGCACAAAATGTTTCCGCTGTGACTGGGAGCCTTCTGTGGTCCTTTCATAGACACACCCTTTTCCTTCCACCCCCATTATTCCTTAACTCTTGGTAACTGCTAAATTTTTTCCCCATTTCTTTTATTTTACTTCAAGATAATTATGGTTGTGTGTGCCAGGGAGACAGCTCAGTGGCTAGAGTGTGAGGACAGAGTTTGGGTCCCCAGAACCCAGAAAAATGCCACGTGGGCATGGCAGTCCTCCACAATTTGAACAGCAAAAGGTGGAAACAGAATCTTCAGAGAAAGCTGATAAAGACCATCCACATTAGGCTTGGTGGCATACACTTCAGCACTCGGGAATCAGGAGCAGATGGATCTCTGTGAGTTCAAGGTCAGCCTGGTCTATATAGCGAACAGCTGGGGCTCCAGGGAGACCCTGTCTCAAAGACCAAAAAAAAAAAAAAAAAAAGGAAGAAAGAAAGAAAGAAAGAAGAAAGAAAGAAAGAAAGAAAGAAAGAAAAAAAGAAAGAAAGAAAGAAAGAAAGAAAGAA
Organism: Rhizomys pruinosus; assembly: GCA_009823505.1. NCBI lineage: Eukaryota > Metazoa > Chordata > Mammalia > Rodentia > Spalacidae > Rhizomys > Rhizomys pruinosus. Next base: position 1,480,050 of record VZQC01000152.1, on the reverse strand, counting down.
AGAAAGAAAGAAAGAAAGAAAGAAAGAAAGAAAGAAGGAAGGAAGGAAGGAAGGAAGGAAGGAAGGAAGGAAGGAAGGAAGGAAAGAAAGAAAGAAAGAAAGAAAGAAAGAAAGAAAGAAAGAAAGAAAGAAAGAAAGAAAGAAAGAAAGAAAGAAAGAAAGAAAGAGGGAAGGAGGGAAGGAGGGAGGGTGGGAGGGAGGGAGGGAGGGAAGGAAGGAAGGAAGGAAGGAAGGAAGGAAGGAAGGAAGGAAGGAAGGAAGGAAGGAAGGAAGGAAGGAAGGAAAAAAATCGGGGCTAGAGAGATGGCTCAGTGGTTAAGAGCACTAACTGCTCTTGGAGAGGACCTGAGTTTGATTCCCAGCATCCACATGGTGGCTAACAACTCCAGTTCCAGAGGATCTGATGCCTTCTTCTGACCTCCACAGGCACTGCACAACACAAGTGTACTTACATACATGCAGACAATACCCTTATATACATAAAATAAAAATAATAAATAAAAAAATTTTTTGGTCTTTTCGAGACAGGGTCTCCCTGTAGCCCCAGCTGTCCTGGAACTCACACTGTAGTCCAGGCTGGCCTTGAACTCACAAAGATCTGCCTGCCTCTGCCTCCCAAGTGCTAGGAAATCAAATATTTTTTTAAAAAGTGAAGAAGACCAGCCACATCTGTGAACTCTGGGTTTGATTGAGAGACCCTGCCTCAAAAACTAAGGTAAAAGAATAATCAAGAATGATTCCTGACATCAATCTTGGCCCTCCACATGCATGCACACACATGCTCACACACATGCACCTACGCACATGCAGATGCACTCCAAACACACAAAAAAATGGAGAAGAAAAATAGGAATAATAGGTAGGTAAAATTATATAGTTTATAACCTTTTGAAGCTGACTTTTTTCACACCATCTAATTCTCTAAAGAATCATTCAGGTTTTGTACTTGTCAGTGATTTGCTGTTTCTTACTGTTGAGTAGTATTCCATAGTATAGATTGACCACCAAGATTGATGTAAATTATTTAAAAGTTAATAGAATGGCCAACAGTTGAAGAATATCTGGATTTTTTTCCAGTTGGTGGTTATCGTGAACAAAGCTGCTATAAACATTCTGTGTGAACCAAGGTCTTCATTTATCTGGGATTGTTGGTAGCCTGCTTCATTAAAGAAAGCCTGTGCTAGAGTTTCGCGAACTCACCCCCGCCCATCGAGCAAGGAAGGCTAGTTTCACTTTACTTCCTCCACGTAAGATAAGCCTCAGGATGTTCCAGCCCACAGGACATTCCAGGCTTATCTTCATCCTGCCCTTCCCCTCCTTACTTCCTCCTCATAAGATAAACAGGATGCTTATTAACCACAGGATGTTCGAGCCCACGCTTTTGGTATGCAAATGAGGCATCGGATGGTGCACCAATCCAGAGCATGCACGATCCCTCTGGACTGCTATATAAGCAGTGCTTCTGCCCCATTTCGGGGTCCTTCTCACAAGAGAGCTGTACACAATAAAGTTTGCTGCAGAAGAATCCTGTTGTCTGCATGAAGTTCTTGCCAGCGAGACTGCTGCGCGCGACATGGGATAAATGTTCAGAAGCACAATGCTGTTATATTGTAACTTGTTCTTAAGTTTTTAGAAATCACCAGACTAAACCATGTTCCAGAGACTAACATCTTAAATTCCCACTTAAGTGTGTTAATGATCCAGTTTAGTTTTTAATATTTTTATTTATTATTTTTATGTGTATGAGTGTACTGTCTGCATGTAGGTTGGTGCACCCATGTCATGCAATGCTGCTGAGGTCAGAAGAGGGCGTCGGATTCCCCTGGAACTGGAATTAAAGACGGTTCTTAGCCACCATGTGAGTGCTGGGAATCGAACCCAGGTCCTCTGTAAGAGCAGCCAGCATTCTTAACCACTGAGCCATCTCTCTAGCCCTGATCCAGTTTATTTTTATCTTTAGAATTTTATGTTGCTCGTGGTGGCACATGCTTTTAATCCTAGCACTTGGGAGGCAGAGGCAGGCAGACCCTTGTGAGTTCAAGGCCAGCCTGGTCTACAGAGCTAGTTCCAGGACAGCTGGGGCTACAGGGAGACCCTGTCTTGAAAAAAAGACCAAACAAAAATAAAAATAAATAAATAAATAAATAAATAAATAAATAAATAAATAAATATCAGACCTGTCTTACAGAGATGCTGAATTCAATAAGCAATATATCTGAAGAATGTGTAAATAGTAAAGAATGATACCACTATATGGAAAGAAAGTAAGGCAAGATATAGAAAATAAAGTCCAACTAACCTGAGAGGTCTTGTTCATTTTGCCATAGAATGTCAAGTTAGAGAAACCAGAGCAGGCCAAAGGACTTCAGAGACTAGGATGGCCATGCCTGAAGGCCCGAGGTACCAGAACTGTATTAGAAATTCCACTTCCGGGGCTGGAGAGATGGCCTAGCGGTTAATAGCGTCGATTGCTCTTGCAGAGGACCTGAGTTCAATCCCCAGCACCCACATGATGGCTAAGAACCTTCTTTAATTCCAGTTCCAGGGGAATCTGAGACCCTCTTCTGACCTCCTCTGCATTGCACAACACAGGTGCACAAACCTACATGCAGTCAGTACATTCATACACATAAAAAATAAATAAAATTAAAAAAATATTTAAAAAGGAAAGAAATTTCACTTCCATTTGCTTTATTATAAAAAAGGAAAAGTCGGGGCTTTATTGAGAGAGAGAGAGAGAGAGAGAGAGAGAGAGAGAGAGAGAGAGAGAAAGAGAGAGAACTCAGCAGTTAAGAACACTGGCTGCTCTCACAGAGGACCTAGTTTGGATCCCAGCACTGACATGGCAGCTAACAACTGTCCAAAACTCCAGTTCCATAGGATCCAACACCCTCTTCTGGACTCCAGGGCATTGCACACATGGGTACACTTGCATACATACACAAAAAGCATTCATTCATAAAAAAATTAAAATAAATTTTTAAAAGTCAGAAATTGTGAACTAATGTTAATATGACCATTGGCACCATCACCCTCAGTTAGTCCTATGACAACAGCTGCCTTGAGCACATGAAGTCTTCTCTGGAACTGGAGATCTTGACTCCAAGATAGGTTTCCAGTAGCCTTCACACAGGCAAACTGATAGTGGGGTCTGTTACAATTTGCCTGGCTCTGTTAGGTAAGAAGCAGATTATATAATCCAGTTTTCACTAAACAAATCATCTTAAAGCTTTAAACAATTCCTTCAGCACTGTGTGTGGTATCAAATGCCTTTAATACAAGCACTCAGAGAAGCAGGGACAGACAGATCATGTGAATATGAGACCAGCTTGATCTATATAGTGAGTTCCAGGCCAGCCAGAGCTCCATAGTGAGACCTTGTCACAAGACACAATAAAACAAACAAGAAAAAAAGATTCTTTCCATTTAAGATCATGCAAAGAATTCAGCAGAAACCATCCACAAAAGATCTATGGAAGCAACTCTGCTTCTCCTCATAGCCGAGAGCTTTGCCAGCCATAAAACAAAGGAGAAACTGAGGACATCAGTCCAACAGTCATCCACTTAGGTATTCTTTTAAAGTTTTATTGACTTTTATTGTATGTATATGAGTGTTTTTCCTGAGTGTATATGCCCATGAAGAATCCCCTGGAACTGGAGTTTACAATTCCGAGCCGTCATGTGGGTGTAAAGAGCTGAACCCAGGTGCTCTGCAGAGCAGCAAGTGCAATGCCTCCAGCCCCCAACACAAGTATTCTTTAATAACCAAAACTAAATTCATCTAAGATATTTAGGCCCTGTGGTGGTTTGAATGAGTGTCCCCCATAGGCTTTAAGTATTCAGACATTTTGTCTCCAGTTGGTGACACTGTTTTTGGAGGTCTTAGAAGGTGTGGCCATGCTAGAGGAAGTATGTCACTGGGGGCAGGCTTAGTGAGTTTAACAAGCCTTGTGGTCTCCAGTCATTCCCTCTCTGCTCTCTGCTTCCTGTGCTCTTTGCGAGATGTGACCCTCGGCTTGCTGCTCCAGCTGCCATGCCTCCCGCCACAATGGACTCTAATACCCTGGAATCGTCAATCGTAAGCTCAAATAAACTCTTCCTTTTATAAGTTCCTTTGGTCATGGTGTTTTATCACAGCAACAGAAAAGTGACTAATATAGGCCCGTTATCTAATTTTTCTTTATCCTACCCTCTGTTAATTTGTTCTTGCAAGATTTATTGTGCATATATCAATCAAGTAATGCAAGTATCTAATTTTCAAATAAATATACATAAAATGTTGCTGTGATTTGAAATAAAAAGAAAACCATTTCCCTGGGGTATTTTATTTCCTTATGGTGTTATTTTCTCCAGTTAGATCTTCATGTGAGGCACAAGTAGGTCATAAGACACCTGAAACAGAATACACAGAGCTAGATTTCCCTGGAACAGCTCTCATATCTTCTTTGTCTTTGTCCTTCTTTCTTTCCTTGTTTGTTTTTCAATATTTTACTTATTTTATTTTATTTTATATTTTATTGTGTGCATGTATGTAAGCGCACCTGTGTCATGGAGTGCCTGTTGAGGTCAGAAGAACTGGTCAGATCCCCTGGAACTGGAGTTCTAGATAGTGGTTAGCTACCATGTGGGTGATGGCAACTGAACCCAGGTCCGCTGCAAGAACAGCCAGTTCTCTAAGCCACTGAGCCTCTCTCCAGCCACATCTTGGTTGTTTAAACAAGACAAGACAAGACAAGAAAGAAGGAAGGAAGGAAGGAAGGAAGGAAGGAAGGAAGGAAGGAAGGAAGGAAGGAAAGAAGGAAGGAAGGAAGGAACTCACACTATCTCCTAGACTGGACTTGAGCTCACAGCAATCCTCCTGCCTCAGCCTTCCAAGCTGGGCTTAAAAGCATGCAGCACTAGACCAAGTTCTCATATCTTTCTTAAGCAATAGAAGTTTTCTTTCACCGTCAGTCTGAAGGCTGGGAACCAATGTAGGCTTCTCTCACAGAGCTCATGAAGTTTGTTGGCTGTCAATATCCTCACATTTGGTGGCTCACATGGAAGTAGTTGTGGCATGCCACTTACCATAGAACTATACCAAAGAAAATGGCTGATAATTATTAAGTACTTACTATACACCAGAACCTCTACTAAAAGCCTCCTGTGAATCATCTCACTAACTGTTCCTTATAGCACTGTGACAGACTCCACAATTCTTATCCACCTTTTACATGTGTAATAACTGAAGTTGAGAATAGCTACATAGTTTTTCCAAGACCATACAGCTGGTAACTGTTTTAGACCAGATTCAACCTGTGCTGCCTCCTCCCTGGCCTTCTTCTTAATCACAAGGCTATACTGCCTCGCAGGGCAGGAATAGCCTCATGGAATATCATGAAGATTTATTTACAGTGATCTGGAAAGATGGCTCAAAAGTAAAGAGTACTGGCTCTTCCAGAGGACCTTGGTTCTGTTCCCAGAACATACATAGCAGCTCACAACTATTCACTCTAGTTCCAGGGAATCCAACACCCTCTTCTGGCTTCCATGGGCATTGCACAACATGGGAGCACTTACATACAAAACAGTCAAATACATAAAATAAAAATCAATTATTTTTATTTATTTTTGTATGTGTATGAGTGCGCTGTCTGCATGCAAGTCTGTGCACCCGTGTCGTACAATGCCGCGGAGGTCAGAAGAGGGTGTCGAATTCCCCTGGAACTGGAGTTCTCCTGGAATTGGAGTTTCAGACGGTTCTCAGCCGCCATGTGGGTGCTGGGGATCGAACCTGGGTCCTCTGCAAGAGCAGTCGGTTCTCTTAACCGCTAGGCCATCTCTCCAGCCCCAAAATAAAAATAATTTTTAAAGATTTACAACAAAATGAAATTTTTTAACTTGTTGCATTGTAATTGTGATTTTGTTTCCTCTTGGGATAAAAATATTTACAACATATCACTTATCTAGCATTAAATATCAAAGTTAATTGCAATGATATTTACAGGATTTTTTCATACAAACAGATTTTGAAAAATTTGTCTTGCCAGTTCTTGAAACAACTATTTTGAATCCTTTCTGATGCTAACCAAAACCAACATAACAATATAGTAAAGTGTGTACAGCTTCCTATTTATTTCACTGTATCTATGTCTCTAAATCTATGTTGCTAATATCTAAGATGAGAAAACAGCAGTATGTGATCCAGTTATTTCCAAGTATTCAGAGTTAGCAATGAGAGAAGCAAGGCAAAAGCAGCTGAGAAAACTTGTCAATAATCAATGCAGCTAATTAATATCATGTGATACTATGGCGTTTAAGCAGGAAAAGGATCTCTAAATGTAGCACCCCCTCCTAATTCTGGGACTTTCTAATAAAATACAACAAATGGAAGTATTGGAGTGGGAGAAAATTTGGAAAAGTCTATAAAAATTGCTTTTGAGAGAAGCTTTCCTTACATGATCATATGTTCTTGGCTGCGCAAATTGAGGACTCAAATTTCTCTTCTCAGATGTCCTCATTTATAAATACCTAAGTCTTGATTTTAAATGCAGTATAATTTACAAAGCCCGATCCACACAGTGCAGACTTGAATGTTACTTTGTTACTGCAACTATTTTTAGCTTTGATAAAACATCCTATTTATCTTTGAAAGTGGCTTTGTAAGTGATATTAAATATCACTGTATCTGAAAAGAGAAAATTCAGCATTCAAACAACCAAGCAATTCAATGACCCAATATGATGCATAAATTTCGTAATGAAACAAAAATACTCACTTGATTAAATTCTGTGATTTGATTACTGACATCTTTACTTAAAACAACACAATGCGCATAGAGCCTAACCATGTTTGGAAAAGCAGAAAGAATTACTGGGACTAGAAGGAAACAGTTTCCTGCTTTATTTGTCTCAGATTAATAACATGTAAGTTTATTGGCTTCTTCCAGAAAAAGCTTTTTCACTTTTTGCTTAGCAATTTAGTTTATGGAAATCATCTCATGCACACAATTTTTTAAATCAATGCTTTATGACACCAAGCATCACACCATGCATTGGGCTAGAAGGAACAGTACCATTGTGATTAAAAGTTTTTATATGTCAACCTGATATTAAAAGTCACAAAAAGTTAGCATTTTTGTGATACAGGATTTACTTATATCTCCTTTGTTGGGTTTCTTCATCCATTGAAAAAAAACTAAATTAAATTTCTGAATTAAAGAAAACAGTAACAACCTATCCAGTTATATGAGCTTGACTTCTCAGTCTCCTGTTTATACAAAGACACAACCTAAGCAAACTTTCTTTTTCAGATCTGATACTTCTGTATCCCCTCTGTCTTATTTTTTTATAGAGCTCTTAAAGCCATCATTTCAAAACTGTGGTTAGTAAAACACTTGTTCTTTTTCTCTGGTTTCAGATTTAACAGAATTGTTTTTAGATGGATCACAAGCAATCTTTAAGAAAACCCTCATGTTCTAGTAGCTTCTGCAAAGGATAGGCAGTCTGTCCAGCACACTGTCTATTTGTCACCCAGAAAGAATAGAAGAATCCTGTTACCTACAAAGGTATTAGGAAAGTGCACCCAGCTGAAAGCATTTATCCAATTCCAATTGTTTGAAAGTCTAAAATACGAAGGAAGATATTGTTCTAGGAGCTACTGTTTAAAACAATGTAATGCCTGTTCAGAGTGAAAACTCAGTATTTGGAAATCTGAATTAGTTTAAAAAATAATAACTGTGTATCCAAAAAGGAATTCCTAAAGAAGCATTTATATGTCAAGCACATGTTTTTAATTTTAATAACACTGGCTTACCTAAATATGTAGACACTAATAATTGCTCCTTATTGATATTTTTAAATATTATTCTGTTTTAGTTAGTTTGCAAAGAAGCTGATGAACAATAATGTAGAAAAATAGAGTATCTGTCAGTATCAGATTGCTGCAGTTTATTGGAATTGCAAAATACCATTTTTAAAAAGTTCTGTTGAAAAGTAGCAATTGAAAACTGCTGATTGTAAAAGAAACTAATATAACCATATCCTTATAGGATAATGTCAAATAAAAAGTAATCATGTTGCCCATACAATTGTGTTTGTTGGCATTTATATGAGAATAATAATGCCTTAAGGTTATTTTCATAGCCATTCACTTAACCTGGGATTAACATCAACATCTTCATAATTGTCTGGGATCACCCAATGGAAAATGGTGTGGTAAAATCATGTTAATGGTTAAGACACTATAGCCATTTTAATATCAAACAGATTAACACACATGAAAGTAATCGTATAATTTGTACATGGAGCAATATGCCAGACCAACTCTTTTGATGAGAATTCTTATGAAATGGTTCCCTTTTTAGCTATGGCTTCCTATTGCTTGAAATACTAAAGCAATCAGTTGCCTAGAAAATGGCTTGAGAAATATACATAAGTGTGTATGACTCTGTGGATCTCAAATGTTAATCTTTGGCTTTGCCACAGCACAATTTTATGAAGTGATCATTCCTGAGATTTGCTTTAAGTAAGAGAGGACAATACAGAAGAGAAAAGAAAAAAAAAAAAAACCAGGTGAGATTGCAAAGAAAAGAAAACTATTATTTTATTTGGAAAAAATTGCTTAGTGGCCAGAGTGACTATCAGTTTAGTTTATGATAGACAAAAAGAATAGATCTGTGCCGGGCGTGGTGTCACACGCCTTTAATCCTAGCACTTGGGAGGCAGAGGCAGGAGGATCTTTGTGAATTCAAGGCCAGCCTGGTATACAGAGTGAGTTCAGGACAGCTGCGGCTAAAGGGAGACCCTGCTTCAAAAAGACCAAAAAAAAAACAAACAAACAAAAAAAGAATAGATCTGTACCTTGCATATTCTTAATTTCTGCGGTTTAGAATGCTCTTCAGGCTTATTATAAAAATATTCTCTTCCTCAATTTCCCAACACCTACAAAAGCTACAGGAGCGGAAAATGGGCATTCGTTTACAAGGTAATATGAAATCATAAAATAATTGCTCAAGTCACACCCATCCTTCTTGAGTCCATATAAAAAGCATATTTAACATCCTAGACCTTAGTACTCAATAATCCTTGTTACACATGATAAAAATCAAGATGGGGTGTGAAACCTTGGATCTCAATTGAATGTAAAAAATGCAGGTGTCTCCCCACCAGGGACAGAGATGTGTTAAATGACAGTACCTTACAACTTCAGCTGGGCTGGTTTGAAAGGGGCGGGGGGGGGGGGGAGGAGATTTAAATCATGTTGTTTCCACTTATGCAGAAAGAATCCATAAAAAGAGATTTATTATCATATTTTCGGCTTGAAATGTAATATTTGCTTCTTTTTTTTTTTTTACTCCAAACGTGCCCCTCAGTATAGAACAGAGTAAATATTACAATTTTGTTAAACAGCAGCCAAGATTTAATTGTCTGTGAAATATAAGGCTTAGGACCTGCCTTAACTACCGTTCTGCTGACACAAGCGAGGCTCCCTGGTCTGTGGGGAGGCTGCGGCTGAGGTGCACCGGAGAGCTACTGCAGAAAGAAAAAGTGGGCTAGCCGCCCCCAATCTCACGCATGGAGAAGCCTGTCCAAACGGCTTGGGCTTTGATTCTCGCAGCAGATTTAAAGTAACTTTGTGCAGAAAGTCAAACAAGAACAAGCAGCTATGGAAAATATAACAAATCATGCTAATAGTTTAAAAGCGAGGGAAAATAGGGAATCCGGTAACCGCGAACACGCACTGAAGAAAAGTGTAGGGAGGACAGAGAGTGGGGATGGGGGGCGGGGACCAAAGGAAGCTAAGACACAACGCTGGTTTCCATATGTGAATTCTACACTTTATTGTTGTTGTATAGAGCTCGGTGGCTTAGCCAGGAGCCTGGAAAGCCCATGCTTTAACACGCGCCCTTTGCACCGGGGTCCCGACAGGGCTCCTCCAGTCCCCGCCGCCAGGGTCACCTCTGTCACCGCCACCCCCGCCTCTCCCTGCAGTGACTCTGCCGGTCGCTTCCTCCGCCCGCCTAGGGTGCGGAGGAGCCACGAGATGGCTACGGGTTTGCCCTAGTGACACAGCAGCCACAAGCTGGGGCCTAATTGCAAAGCCAACAAGACTGGAATATTGGATTGGTCTCCGTCGTGACAAGATCGACGCTTTTGCCGCCAATTTGTTTGTGTAGCTCTATTTAAAGGCACTTGATTGAGGAAATGTTGAAAATAGCGGTAAGGGTTTCCCTAATGAGACCTCAAGAGGGAAGCGGTGGCCTTCGCCTAGCTCCGGGGGCTCCGAGGTGAGGGAAAGAGGCGCGGTTAACCCCTTCCTGTCCGCCTTGAGCGAAAAGTCCTCGGGGATGCGATGGGGGGAGGGAGGTGCGTGATAGGTGCGGGTCCACGGTTTGCCGCAGGGACCTCTGCTGACTGAGGAAAGGGAATCCAGACAAGAATTTGGGCCTGAATTGAAGGGGCGGCCCTGAAGTCAGCACAGGGACTGAACCCCAGGAGGTCTATATTCTCCAGCCGCGGCTCTGGAATTGTCAGTTCTCCAAAACTCCCTGGTCGCGGCTGCATCCCCACACCCACAGTCCTGGGAGCGTCGAGGCCTCAGCGATCCGGGCGCTGCTCAAGGGCACCGAGGCCGGAAGATCCGAGTCCGTGAAGGAAGACGCCCAGAGTTGGGGGGCGCCGGAAACGCGCACTTGGCCGGCTGACACCCTTCGCTGTCGGGTTGAGGGCAGCAGCTGGGTGGAAAGGGAGAAAATAAATAATTATTGAGCTCAGACTGGTATCGGGCAACTCTTGAATGCGCCCTTATCTTTTTAATCTAGCCCACAAACTCTAAGGTCTAGTTCTTTCCCACCACTGTTCCAGCGGAAAAGCATCCAGTGGTAGTGTTGAGGCAACCCTGCCTCCCTCCTGATTCTATGCCTTAGGATGCTGGGGATCGGTACTGGAGAGAACAAGCCAGGGCTGGTCCTACAGCCTGAAGGCCTGATTAATCTGCTACTCTTCCACCATTGCCCCCAAAGGCTGGAGGCTGAAGGTCAGTTCCTTAATAAACCACCTCCAAGTTGCTTAACAGCTTTCAAAATAGAAGAAACCAACCCGATTGCAATTAGAATGCCGGATTTCTCTCAATCTCTTTTCCATAGACTGAGCATCATTTTTGTGCAAACAGTTGGGTTGTTACAAGGCACAAGAGGTAGAAAATGTGTGCCCAGAGAATGTATTTACACGAGTGTATGTGTATATATGCCCACAAGTGTATGTGTGACAGCATCAGTCAAGAGTTCAAAGAAGAGAAGGCTTGATTTGGGAGCGGAAAGGGAAGCTTATCCAGAAGTCCGCCTTCTAAAGGGAGGCATTTAAGACCAGCCCAGAAGCAACAAAGAAGTGTGGATTCTCCAATCGGCCTAGGGGATGGGCAGTTTGCCAAAGATGTTGGCAAGTCAGAGGATGCCAGACCCACAGTTGAAGACAGTGTGCGAGTCGCACATTTCCCCCTGCACCCATCGTCCTGGCAGCCGTTTTACCTGCAAGAACTGGAGATTGATTAAGCCCCGATGCAAAATTCCTGACTGGCTTAAAATTGAAAGTTCAAGGTTTGGAAGTGACACTAGTTGGTAGTCTTTGACCTTTCTACAACTCTGAACTTTTATCAAAAGAATTGTCGAGAGCAGAGACAGGAGAATGGCACTAGGGGCGCTCTCACCAAAGACTACTTAGGCTGTATAGTCCCCCTTGGGGTCTAATCTGAGATGTACCTTAGCCAATCTGAAACTTCTTTCTGAAGTCACACTCTGATGTACACTGGGAAAGAAAAGAGAAGACCCCCAGGAGGTAAGAGGGACTGGTTTCAGTCGAACTTGCCGGAAGAATGCACTGTGCCTTCTGTCAGCAAACAAAAAAGCATCAGTCACGTGCTTTAGTGAAGTCTCCAAATGTATTCTAAAAGGAATTCTGCTTTTTCTGCATGCAAACAATTTCTTCGTTTGAAGTTGGATGCTTTGCAAGAAGAATGCAATTCCACTTTTTATTCCTCGAGTTTTGGGCCTGTGTTAACTTAAATGAGCACTCACACGAGTATTAAAAAGAAAGTCATTCCCTTTTGGAAAATGGAACAAAGTAATATTTACCCAATCACAGTGTAGATACATAATCTGTAACAACAAATTCCCTCCCTAGTGCTGCGCATTTCCACCAAGCATCCTGCCCTCTCTGTTTATATTATAACTTTGTTGCCTGCAATTATTTTTATTTTAATTTTCTGTCACTTTAACAGAAACCAGATCCTTTTCTTTTAATGTTTTGTACACAACATGTTCATTTTGATAAGATGTTCTTTCCTATCCTCTTTCAGCTTGCCTTTCCTTGTTTAGAGTTCTATATCAGAAGTTTCTAGTATTTCTCCCTCTTTTTTAAGAATTTGTCCCTGTCTTGCTTTATTTGTTTGTGTGAAATTTAGTTTGAAAGGAGATCAGAGAGAGCAGGAGGGTTTTGTAATAAGAGAATGACCGAATGACCCAAAGGCTGATTATCTATCATTAACTGGAGACTCGGTGTACCCAAATTACCAGGAAGACCTCAGTCCGCCGGATCCTTACCCGGCCAAAAAGGCAAGGCTGGAATGTACAAACTGGAAAAGGCACATGACATTCAAATGAGGACAATGTTCCAACACATTTTCTTACAGGAATTCTACTTCAAAACTCAATTTCCAGTTGAAAGAATACGTTACTATATGGTAATATGCTGTGAACAGGTAAAAATCTGTTCTAAAAAAAAAAAAAAAACTAATGTTAACATTTTTGCAACCAACTTTTCCGCATAGTTTCGTTAGAAGTAAAATTGCAGTTAATTGTCTAAGCTCCAGAGAATATTGAGAAATCAAGCCAAGCCGCTTTTGATCTGCTAAACCCATGGCTTGTAAAAATCTAGGTTTGCCATTAATATTGACAATAAAAGTGTTTCTTTTTGTTAACCTGAAACCGAACCATCCTGGCTTAAGTCTCTTGTCTATAAGCAAAGACCCCGGTAGAATGCAGGGAAGGCCTGGGAGGAACTGTCAGCTAAAGAACTCCATCTCTGTAGATCTGCAAATGAAGCCACAGCATGGGACTTCCCGGGGATGCCCCTAACCAGGCAGTTGTAACCTAGAGGGACAGGGTTCAAGTCACAAGCAAATCTTTCAGTCTCCCACATGACACCTCTGAAGCCACATCTGAATTCTGAAAGATTTCCTTCCAGCTTGGAAGAAAAATTTCTGAGGGGCTTGGGGGTTTTTTTGTTTGTATTTTCATTTTTTTATTTTATTATTGATTTTTATTTGGCAGTGCTAGGAATGAAAGCCAAGACCTGCCTCTCAAATATACCTCTAGTCTCAAAAATAGTTCTCTGAGTATACAGTTTGCTCAAAATAAGAATGTCAATAGATATTTCCTATGAATCCTGTAAGTATTTTGCTACAAAATTGTAAAGATCAAATTGACCATATTTCTTAGGACTACTATAATAGCACTAGTAGTGTAGCATATATTATATATAACATATCATATATGCATATATAGCTACCTTTTGCAAGGCCCTTTTATGATGTGTCATATTTTGCCTTTAGTCTGAGTAAGTACTATTGATTTACAAATGGACTTGGATACATGTCTAAGTGCTGGATTCTTCTTCTTCCATAAAACCCCCCACCACAGAAGCACACCTTGCAATTCATATAGGAATGTAATTATGGACTGTTGGAGAAAATGCAAGCTCTAATGGCTGTAATATTGGATGGGAGGCATTTTTGTAAAGAACTCAGGGATGAATAAGTACGTCATTCTTCCACGATAGTCTCAGGTTCAATGACAGGGGAAAATAAATTATGAATCCAAACACTATGGTAGGGTAAATTATGGGGGAAAGAAAGAAGGGAGAAAGAAGAAAGGGAGAGGGGTAGGCAGGAAAAGGAGAGGAGAGATGTACAGGCCTTTAGCAAGTCCTGACTTTACCGTTTCCTACTGAGAACAAGACTGAAGTGTTCATTTAAAAATAATTAAAAAAATTAAAAAGCCCCTCTACAGCCATCCCTGCAGCTGGGCCAGTCCCTTCCTACGCCATCTCCACAGATCTGCTCTGGATAAGAACTGGAGGCAGGAGTGCTCACTCCCCAAATTCCCACCCTTCCCCCCAAATCCAAAAAGAAGTTGTTCAGAAGAAGAAAACACACACACACACACACACACACACACACACAGAGTCAAGGGCACCTTCTCATGCCCTTCATTTTTGAAGGAGACATGAAAGTTCAGTCAGACTTGATTCCCCATTTTGTGGATATGCACTTTGAACAGTTGTTGCTATGTCTACACCACTACCCCAAAAGGAAAACAAAAAAGGGAGCAACTACAAAAGCCCAGTTAAAGGGCCATTTTCCACCACTCAACTGATAAGCCTTGTTCTGGAGGGAATTGGTGGCTAACAAGTAATGTAGCCCAGTGCCCTCTCACCAGAAGAGAAAAGGTATGCTCTCCACAGTATCACAGAAACAGTGTCTTTGGGGCAGGTCGGGGCTGAAGTTACATCTTCAAGAGCAGATTCAAACCTCCCAGGTTTGATATTCTTTCTGGTTTCTTAGCATGTTCTGAGTTTACCTTGTTATAGATATTTAGAGGAATGGTCAAAATCAGTTCCACTACTTTAGTTAGAGAAATAAGGTAAAAAGAGGCTTGAAAGACAATGAAGGGAATTGAGCCATAATTCCTATAAATATAAAATGTGTGTTTATGGCCTTCTGGCCTGGCTCTTTTCAGGTCCAGTTTATTTTGAGTACTCATGAGCAAAACACAAGATACAAAATTATCCTTGCCTTTGAAATAATAAATACTTCAAAAAGATCTGTATTTTCCCTAAAAACAGACTGAAGTTCAAAAAAAAATATTTAGTTTAAACCAAGTTGATTTTAAAAGTAATGCCTCACAGGAGCAGAACGTTGCAGGGGCTTCCTCTGCCTTTCCTCTGCTCTTTGAGTCTTTTCCAGGGAAAGAAGTGGGAGTGAAGGAAGAATAAAAGCAACATGGGCACAAAATAAATGTTTGAGACCTGTGCTGTTTATTTGGCTGGAAGCAGATGTAATGTGCAGCACTGTGAACACACCATCAGCCTCAGCAAAGATTATGGATACAGAACCTCCAACTCTACCCTGAACCTAGGCTGCCTCCCTGAGACTTGGACTCAGTCATCAGCTTCACAAAAGAAGAAATTTCCCTCTATATAACCAGAACAGCCCAGAACCAGCATTATGACAGTTCCCCAGGCCTGTTGAGAACCCTAAAGCATGTATCTTTAGGGAGCAGTTCACCAGAGTCCTTACTAGGACAGCCCAGGAATAATGTCAGAGGCTGACATCTAAGCTAGAAACTATACCCCCTTCCTCTCTCTCCCATTTTCTCCTTCATCACTAATACCAACTTCTCCATCACCATCGCTCCATTAATTCTATCACCACTACCCCTGGGTAGGGGCAGGCCACCTAAACTAAGAACAAATTAAAAATAGCATTTGAGCTTCATAGTTTTCCAAAGCAGCAAGTTAATCCAGCTTTCTAATAGTCCCAGAGTAAAATACGCCAGAAGAAGATAAAAAGAAAAAGTGAACAACTCAGTTGGTTAGAACCAGCCAGTCACTACATGGAGGATGCCAGTAAAAGTCACCCTCTTGTCCTCTCTCTCAAATCACCTACTGACTGTCTTTCTAGGCTCTGGATTTGGGTTCTAAAATACCTGAAGCTTTAGACCCCTGGATGTAGCAATTATCTGATAATGGTGTTGTCAGTGAGGACTGATGTTCAGATTAGCATCTTTTACAACCTTTTTTCTGTCCCTTGTGGTCCATTTCTTTTATTGCTTGTAATGATGCTATCTGGGACCCCGTATTGATTTACCCACAGTTTTTGTTTGCTTCAATTTTAAAAGCATGGAAAAGGTTAAAAGTAGCAGGTTCTGATCCCTGGCACCAGAGACCACTGGTGGACTGACAGCTTCTCCAATACCCAGCCCAACCTTCCTCTGGATTCTTCCTACTTCCAATCCTTTAAAAGTCTGTTTCCTGGGGCTGGAGAGATAGCCTAGCGGTTAAGAGCACCGACGCTCTTGCAGAGGACCCGGGTTCGATCCCCAGCACCCACATGGCGGCTAAGAACCGTCTGTAACTCCAATTCCAGGAGAACTCCAGTTCCAGGGGAATCCGAGACCCTCTTCTGACCTCCGCGGCATTGCACGACATGGGTCACAAACCTACATGCAGACCAGTACTTCAGTACCTCAAAATAATAATAATAAAAAAAATAAAAAAAAAAAAAAAAAAAAGGCTTTTCCAAGGCAGCCAAACAATTACCTTCCCTAAATTTTTATCTGTCAACCATCTTACCCATCCTACCTGCTCCCAAGGACTAAATGTTAAACAGACTTTTTAAAATGTATCAAATGTCAGAGGATTGAACTACCAGTATTTACACTTTCAGGGTATGCCTACTGGTTAAAATGTAAACAGAATCTTCCACAGCACTACCTGTATTATTTCCTTGAACTAGGGGTTCTTTAAAAGACCTTTCTTGTACCCCCAAAGCGCAGATCTACCCTACTAGGAATTAGAGATGTATGTAGGTCACTGTTTTGTTCTGCTACTGAATGCAAGACTCTGTGCTTCCTAGCGAGCCTGGCCTTCAGCTATTCCCTGGCCTCAGCTGGTTCTCTGCCTAAGACAGGGGACTGGTGGGGGAAACTGACCCCTTACATATAGAAAACAGGCCCCAGTTCACATACAGCCAGTTTTTACCCCTTTCTGGGTTAACCCCTTCTCCCACAGCCCAGGCCCAGAAAGTCTTTAAAACTGTGTGTGTGTGTGTGTGTGTGTGTGTGTGTGTGTTTTCCTTTGTGAAGCTGCCCAGAGCAGTAGCTGAGCATTCTGAGCCCTGAGTTCACCAAAGCAAACAAGTTGGACACCCTCTAATTCCAGCTGACCTGGACTACTCGGCCAGCGGGACCTGCTGGAAGGCACAGAAAGGGAGGGCACAGATGTGGAGACTTAGGCTGGGGCTCCCTTTACGACCTGAGGACAAACTGCCTCCAAAGGGCGATGCTCAAGGTGGAATCATTGGTGTCCCCTCAGCTCCCCTGGTCAGGTCCAAGGCCGGCGCCAATTTCTGCTCACTCTACCCTCCTAATGTACAGCCCGCAGGCGGGCTTCTGGTGACACCCTGTTCCACAACAAGCTCCATCCGCTAGGCAGGCGAAATCCTAGCACTAACCTTCCCTGCCAGGCCGAGCCAAGGCCGGAGGGTGATTTCGGCTCCTGCCACTGACCGCCCCCACCCTGGCTGCTTGGGGTCTGCTCAGACGCTAACGCCACGCGGGCGCCGTGGCCTGGGTGCCCTGCGGCCGGTTACTTACAAGTGGAGATCCATTTTCCATTCTAATGCATTCAAGATCACCGAGGCCAGCAGTCTAAACATCGACGAGCCGTCCTCGAGGCCTGCCTCTTAAATGGGCGTTTAATGGTTCCCCTCCGATAACTAAACCTGCTTTCCACAGATGCCCGCTTTTATGGGCGAGGCAGGAATGCAGAGATATATTTATATGTTTGTTCATAAAAACTGGAAAATAAGCTCGGAACACGCTGTAAAAAATATTCAGTTACTTACCAAACAGGCTAGTTAAATCAAAAGAACACCGATACCCGCCTCACCACAGATTCGGGAAATCGAGGTGGCCGGCTTTGAAACCTCCAAAGTCTCCGTAGGGGTTGGCGTCCCTGAAGAATAAACAAGTGAGAACATTTACAAACTGAGGACCTCTGCAAGTTGTCACAATAACCTGAGTCACCCAAAGCAGCTTCTAAGCAAAGAGCCACACACTTGTGTTTGCAGGGTGTGCTGAGTCAAAAGAGCACCGGATGCCAGACCAGGCAGAGAGATCCAGCCATCGCTCAACCCAGGCTTAGATGGGACCCAGCGCCGGGCGCCTAGGTCTCTACGTCTCTCTCCTGCACAGCACAAAGCTACAGAAGCTGCAGACACATTCTTCTGCCTCGGTTACCTACAAAACTCTTCGAAACGTAGAATAAGCGTCCCCCCCCAAAAAAAAAAGCAGAAAAGAAAGTGGAATAATACTGTACCTGGTTTGAGATTCTTCAATATTTGAAACTTGGGGGAAATATTTTAATAGTGAAGCATCCGTTAAACACTTGCATTAACCTCTGACTGATAAAAAGTTTTTTTTTTACCTCACCCCCCCTTATTTTAATTATCTTATGGTTATGAGTGGACAGCCAATCCTGGAAGAGGACCCCGGCAATTAGCAATGTGAACATCAAAAAGTTTTATTGCAAAGAGCGCGAGGCGCCGCCCCCGCCGCCCCAGGATTGGCGTGAGGAGCCTCTGACGACATATATTAACCCGAGCAGCCCTAAAGATGTGGCTGTACATGGAGATCTAGCTGGGAAAATCCGTGTGCTCTCCTCGCAGCGTCCAGCCCAGGAGAACCACCGCTGCCACCAGCCGGGAGCTCCCCGTAAGGCGCAGACCCCTTCAAGAGCCCCGGGAGCCGCAGCCAAGCTCCGAGTCATCTTCCGGAGCCCCAGATCCTTCCCCGAGACAAGATCTGAGAAAATGGATGCGCTGAGACCTCTTTGCAAACCCTCCGAGAGAGCCTGAGAGGACCGAGGACTCGTTCCTCGAAGCCTTAAAACAAATCACGTTCAAGGACCAAAAACAACTAAAACTTGCATTAAAACAATAAGCGCCCAAGAACCCAGATCGGGCCGGTGGGGGGAGGGAAAGGGCGGGAAGGGGAGGGTCGCATGGAGGTGGCCCTGCGCTGAGCTGAGCTGACCAGACCCCGCAGCCGCGGGCAGAGCAGTCCGGCTGCTGCGGCCGCGGCTGGGACGCGGCGGGGAATTCGGAGGCAGGAGTCGGCGGGCGCGTGGCGAGCGGGCAGCCGGCCGGCGCTTTTGCATGAGCACCAGCGAACTCCGCCTGCGCGCAGCGGCCTGGGAAGCAGCGGCAGGCGCGCGGGCTGTAGAGCCAGGCGGGAGGCGGCGGCCAGGGGCGCACGGTGCCGGGACCAGCTCGCCGCTCCCCATGGGGAGCCGGTGGCCGCGGAGCAGCTGAGGCGGGCCCGGCTGGCCAGGCGGGGGCCCGGGGCCCGGGCTGCAGCCGCCCCCTCTGCCGCTGCAGGGCCGGCCCCGGCGCCCCGGGGCTGGGGGGTGGGGGGTGGGGGCGGCCGCCGAGCGCCGAGGCCGGGCCCCGCGCGGAGTGTGCGGCGGGGCTGCGCGCACGCTGGGGCGCCTGGAGGCCCACGGAGGGCGAGATGAGTCTAGTGGGGGGCTTTCCCCACCACCCCGTGGTGCACCATGAGGGCTACCCATTCGCCGCCGCCGCAGCCGCAGCCGCAGCCGCCGCCGCCAGCCGCTGCAGCCACGAGGAGAACCCCTATTTCCATGGCTGGCTCATCGGCCATCCGGAGATGTCGCCCCCCGACTACAGCATGGCCCTGTCTTACAGTCCCGAGTATGCCAGCGGCGCCGCTGGCCTGGACCACTCCCATTATGGGGGAGTGCCGCCCGGCGCCGGGCCTCCGGGCCTGGGGGGGCCGCGCCCGGTGAAGCGCCGGGGCACCGCCAACCGCAAGGAGCGGCGCAGGACTCAGAGCATCAACAGCGCCTTCGCCGAGCTGCGCGAGTGCATCCCCAACGTGCCGGCAGACACCAAACTCTCCAAGATCAAGACGCTGCGCCTGGCCACCAGCTACATCGCCTACCTCATGGATCTGCTGGCCAAGGACGACCAGAACGGCGAGGCGGAGGCCTTCAAGGCCGAGATCAAGAAGACCGACGTGAAAGAGGAGAAGAGGAAGAAAGAACTGGTTTGTACTGGGGCGCAGAGGGCGATTAGGGGCTCTGGGGTTCATGGATGGCTCCTTGGAGAAATAGCACACCGCATTCTTTGGCCGCCGTCGTGAGCCAAGGTTGTTTGCACCAGGTCGTGGTGGGAATGGTTTCCTGCGTGAGCAGGGGAGCAGGCTGGGAGGACGTCAGCTGAAGGGGGAGGTTTAGACAGACGCTGCCCGCTTCGCTCTTCCCTCCAAATTCTTGAAGCCCGGGTGGGCATTTGGGACCCTAGGGCTTTCCAACAGTTGATACTGACCAATCGCACTGGTCTCTCTATTTCTTCGAGCCACCTATTTGGCTTCCAAGCCAACCTTTCTTTCAAATATTTCTAACATAAGTTACCTATAACCTCTGGATTCCACTTATTTCGATTTTGATCTCATTTCCCATCCCCAAAACAAGACTGTGGCTGACTCTGAGCCCTAAGAAAGTTTCATGCTAGTTCTTTGTCATTTACTATGTCCAGAAGAGAGGTATCATCGGTAAACATGAAGTTCCTTTAACCCCAAAATACAGCCTCAGTTTCTCTTTAGCTATAAGGTTAAAATATAATTTCCTCAAAGCTATTTGTTATGAGTATTTCTAATTTTATGCGGATGAGCTTGTGCATTCTAAGAGCGAAATGAAAAACGGTATGTCCAGTGTTATTAACTGTAACAGGAAATTATATCGGGCAATTTAAAGTTTTCTCCGATCCTTACCAAGTTCCTACAAAGTGGCACTAGTACTCAGGACAGGGATGTGGTCAGGAAGACCCTGGAAAACAATTCCATTTGTGGAGATCCCCCACCCACACATACACACCCTTTGATCTACACACAATGATAGGACCTCCCGAATAACCCGAGAGTTCTGGGGCCTTGGAGGAGAGATTCTGCTGAGCTACAGGCACAGAGCCTCTGGCTGGCCGGGAGAGGCCCAGTCCTTTGGACTTGGGATTGCTATTGAAAACAGAAGGCCAATTTAGCACCAACTCTCTCCTACGTAAAGGAAAGGGGGGGGGGCGGTGAAAAAGAGACCCTCGGCTTCTCCATAAACGACTAGAAATAGGACCGTTGTTTATAAACTTGCCGATTGGATAGCTGTACGTTGCAGCACCGAGGCCTGGGCGGTCTGTAGGGCATTGCAAACCATGGGTAACTTTTCTGCAGGGGCCCAGATTTGAAGCCATCCGCCTTTCTAGACTTTCCCCCAGATGCTCACTGGTCCTCTCGCCAGGAAAGCACTGGAGTAGCTAGAACAAGGTATCTTAATTTCTCTTTTCATTTTTCTCGTCCTCATCTCCCTTTCTGCACAGAACGAAATCTTGAAAAGCACAGTGAGCAGTAACGACAAGAAAACCAAAGGCCGGACTGGCTGGCCGCAGCACGTATGGGCTCTGGAGCTCAAGCAGTGAAGAGGAGGAGGAAAGCGAGTGACCTGGGGCCAAGGCTCCAGATGCAGATCCAGGACTACCAGCCAGCCCGTAGGCTCCGCTCTGAGGACTTCTTGCAGTTGGATCATCCGGTTTATTTATGTGCAATTTCCTTCCCCCTCTTTTTGCCCCCCTTTGAGACATCCGATCCCCACCTCCCCCTCGGAAAAAAAAAAAAAGAATGGATATTTGAAGAAAAGCATTCCATATTTTAATATGAAGAGGACACTACCGGTTGGTAAGGGATCCCGACATTCTGTGTGTGTGAATGTTCCCCTTTGGCTGTGTAGACACCAGCATTGCCCCTTCCCCTACCTTCCCCTTCCAGATAAAGACAGTGAAGTGTATCTCTAATATTTGGCCTTTGGATATAAATATTCCTGGGGATTATAAAGTTTTAATTTCAAAGCAGGAAACAGGGCCTCTAACATTTCCTCGGGGGTCGGTTATCTAGTGCTGTCTTTTCATATGCTGTTCTCTAGTCGAAGATGTTTCCAACAGCTACTTGTTTTGTGCACTTCCGTCCTCTAAAACTAAGTGGAATTTAATTAATATTGAAGGTGTAAACGTTGTAAGTATTCAATAAACCACTGTGTGTTTTTTTTTTACAAAACCCTTATCTTTTAATGATTGATACCTCAAAAGAATTTTGAAAACAACGCTGTTATACTTGTTTTCATGATATTTAAGATATTCAAAAGTAAACTAACTTATAATTGCTTCCAACTTTATTTGAAAGAGTCAGTGATTCTAATCAATCAATATAACCTGAGGTTCCCTAGGCAGAAGAGGCCCTACTAAACAGAAGTGTCCCTGGTGCAAATCGTGCCCAAAGGCCTGGCTCTATGCAGTGCTGTCTCTTTTTTTCCTTCCTCCAGCTCCCAGGAGATCCTTGAATGGTCTTTGGGAGTGTCTGAATGGGAAAACGGCCCGGCCTTTGCGTAGAAGGTGGAAAGGTGTCCTTTGTTTACAGAAATCTGATGCTTTTTGTGGGGTGCTTGGGTTTGTGTTTGGGGAGTGCGATGCCATTTGTAGGGTGGTTGGGTTTGTGTTTGGGGAACACGTTTTCTGTGGAGGAGGTGTGAAGGGGATCCCAGGCCTTGTTACAGCGCAGGAAATTGTCTAGGGTGTTTAGTTCAAAATACAGGGCTTTTTTCCAAGTATTTTAAAAGACAGAAAAAAGAGGAGGTATGGCTTGTAGTCTGTCTAGATCGGAAGATTCTCATCTGAGCACGGGCGGTGGGGGAGGGGAGGCTTTTGAAAGAGTCTATGATTAGGTAACAAGGAATTTTACGTCAAGTAAGAAATCGCGAACAAGACCACAGATTTAAAGGGGGGCCAGGGGTTGGGTTAGATTTACAAGGAGCTACAAGGAACTCAATATTAACTGTGCGGTGTCTGAAGTCCTCGCTGCTGCAGCCAGAGTAAGCGGCAACCTCCCCAGGCTGTCAGCGGCCGGAACTTCACCCTGTCGGGGGGCTTTGGTCTCCCAGAGTCCTGTAACGTCGGGGAAGAAACTCCCTGCAGCCTGCTTTACCCCCGGGGGCTTTGCTAGAGCTTCACTCTCTGCTCTAGAAAACGGAGAAAACCAAAGTGCTATAAAGAACTGACTCTGCAGGAGTGAAGGATGGAGGAGGAAGGGAGTATGGGGGGAGAGAAAGGTGAAACGCAGCTTATATAAATCTGGTATAGGAAAGGCTTGCCAAAGGGTTTCCAGCGTGGAAGCCACCCTTGGGGTGATGTTCTCACTTCGCCTGCGGGCACCGACCCTGGAGCGTTCCCATGCTCACTAGCGGCTTCTCTGACCCGGGCGCCTGCAGCCCGCTGGACCAAACCAGCACTGGCGAATTCGCAAGTGCCGGGGTGGGGGGCGGGGGGGGGGTGATATTGAGCAAGTGGCGCTTCGGACTTCTGCCGGCGGCTGACGACGCGAGGGTGAGGGGTTACAACAACTCGGCCAAAACGATCTGAACTTTCTCCCCTCAGGTCAGCCGGCGCTAGGCGGACCTGGCGGGCAAGAGGCTGTGTTTACAGACACTTGCCTTTGTTTATAGCACTGGGGGGATGGGGAGAAGCGCGCCCAGGTTTTCTAGACCTTGCTGGATCCTTGTCTGTTTGACCAAGTGACTCTTCTTGCCTGAAGAGAGGCCTCTGTGTCTTTGCTTTTAGACGTTCAGGAGGAAGATTCCAGGTTCTAGAGGTGGAAAACGGAATCTACCAATGTTATGGATGGGACACTGATGGAAGAGGAGACGTTTTAAAAACATGACCTCCAGAGTCTCACCATATGCGTGTGCCAGTGCGTCCGTTGGGTAGCTGGTCTTCTCTTCTGGGCCTTAATGCACTTATTCTGGCTTAATCACTTCTGTTTTTTTAAAGCACCAGAACAGGGGAACCAGAAGACCCTAGTGCACAGCCAATATGTAGCACTTTACTAATCCTCGGGGGCTTTTAGATGGGATCTGCCCAGGACCACTGAATTTCAGGGCCTCCTCCCCCTCTAGCCAGGCAGCACCAGGCCCTTACACTGGGACACTCTGCTGCTCTCCAACCTGCTAGGAAATCTCAACTGGCCAGAAACTCCAACCATCAGAAAGCTCAAGGGAGCATACCCTCTAGCCAGACACACATTTTAAGTAGCCAGACACTTTAACCCAAGGAACATACAGAATATCCTTTACCTCAGCACCTCCAGCTAGCCAATAACTCTTTCCCATTGGGTTAAAAGCTGGGGAAGTGGGCTGGTGAGTTTCTGCTCTGATTCCGTGCTTTTATTCTTCTACACACTTCTAACTCTTTTCTTCTTTGTTTAAAACGGGTCGAGGGGAAATTTTCCAAGCTCCTGCTTGAGGGACTGACTAAAAGGCTTCTTTTAATTGCTCGAATAATGTGGTTACTGCCATTTTGTTAAGAATGATCATTCCTGCAGCGGAATCAGAAGCGCTCTAGACAGGCCGGAGCCGACAAAAATGTAGGATTTGACGTTAAAAGCTAAATGGGAAGCTAGGGCGAGGAAGGTAAATTGATGGTGGATCTGGCTGTCAGGGCTCAGCCCCAGACTGCGTTGCTGGACAAAACCCTGATAACCCTGGAGCACCGGCAAGCAAGAGTTGTGGTAGAGCAGGCGAGAGTGAGTGTGTGTGTGTGTGTGTGTGTGTGTGTGTGTGTGTTTCCTCAGATCCATTCGAAGCTTGGGAAAGCATCTCAGAGAGGAACTCACCATCCTCTCTACTCCCAGACTCAATTTCCCAGGACTTTAACTCCCAACCGGGGACTGACAGCAGCTTTGAGGGAGAGTTCAAGAAGACAGAAAGACCATTTAGGGTGTCTGCTTGCCTTCAAATCTCAGAGCCACACTGGAAAAGCAGGGAGATGGGGAGTTCTGGGCTCAGGGCAGTCTGGTAGACCCAGAGGTTGCAACTGTGGGCCTCCCGACTTAAGCAGCCTTCTCAGGTGTAGAAGGACCCACATGGTCTGCTAATTTTGGCGACCCTCGGGAAATGTCTGGGGTGGAGGATGGCTCTGCTGCCCCAGGCTGCTGGGCTCCTGCCACATTAAAGTATAGGGATAGCCGCAGCTGGGCATAGTAGGAATTCCGATTTCGAAGGAAGAGGTGTGGAAAATGAGAGCAAGTTCAAATGCAAAGCCACAGAAGGAGGTTTATGGGCTACTCCTGAGAACTAACTTTGAAGTGAGAGCCTAAGCCAGGGCCAAGGGCCTAAAGTGTACACAGAGGCAGCAAGCAGAGCAAACTACCGCGAAACGAGTCTACGAAGTGCGGAAAACCGATCGGGTATTCCTGGAACTTTGACCAAAAGTGGCTTTTGGCATGGTACACAAAGCTTAGGGTTTTCTCGTCCACAGTCCTCTTGCTTTGTCCTAGCTTTTCTCAGTGTGTGAGTAGGACCCACGCACCCTGAATAGGAAGAAAGATTGGCTGGTAGGTGCCAAACACTGGCAGTTCTTTGAAGGACCAGCACACTGAGTCTGGGCCCCGGGCCTGCCATCTATTCAACATCTAAGAGAACCGGAGAGAACCCATTTCCCCAAAGGTTGAGCTCTTCTGACCCAGATCTCTACAGGAGGGGGGGAGCGCCAGATCCGAAAGATACCTGTCTGTCCTAGGCGCTAGGATCTCTGATCTCTAGGACAGACAGTCCCTCAGACTGGAGGCCCCAGCAGCCTTAAAAGGCTCAGTGATTGCAATGAATTGCTGCCAAAGAGATTATCGGGGTGACGGGGGAACACTGGATATTTTAAAAGACACTAGGTATTTAAAAGAGGGAGGGCAGCTCCAAAAGAGGAAACCAATCCCAGGTTGGGGGGGGGGGGCGGATAGCTCGAAGAGTACCGCCTTACAACTTAGCCAGTGTGCAACAATGCACAGCAACTGTCTTCCGGGTTCTAATAAGCCCAGAACTGCTCAGCGGCTTCAGCCCGTCGGCCCATAGAAGTTAAAGTAACAGAGATCTAATTCACGTGCGCACATAGTTAACAACTTTGTTCCCCATTCTGACCGATCCACCCAGCCACAGACAGCTCTCAACCGGGAGCACGACTCCAATCCCGTAACGCACACTCACTCCCTCCAAATTTCTCCCCGCATTCGGGTCGCTTTGATGATCAGATGGTAGAACTCTGATTACAAATTTATTCCCTGCCGCTGGGTCTGTCTTTATCTCTGCTATTAGGGACATCTGGTAGTGATTAGTGCCGCGCCCGCGCCCGACTGCGCTTGCCTATCTCGGCGCGGCGGGGCCCAGAGCCTCGCTGACGTCAGGGCAGACGGCTCGGAGCCATCCCAGCAGACCTGGGTGTAATCGGCGGCTGCGCGGCCAAGTCCTTCCTGGGCCAGGCCGGCAGCTGGAACGCGCCATCTGCCTGCGCAAAGGGACTTTCTAAATATGTATTTTTAGCCCGGAACCCTTTTTTGTTTTCCTTGTTTGGGGTGAGAAGGGGCCAATTGGCGTTTCTAACCCCCCCCCCCACTTTGAATCTTCCAACCCTCTAGGTCTGGTGCATTCCTCTGGGAAAAGCCTCCCGGGATTGGCTCCCACCGGCGGGCGGGCGGGCGCTCTTTTGCTATCCCTGAGCCAAAGCGCTCCTCTCCTACACCCCCAGCGGCAGCCTGGGGACTGAGTGCCAGTGCAAAACTGGGACCCGCCGGGGTACGAGTCGCTGTTAAGCGCTCAGGAAGTTTTCAAAGCAGTTTTAGGGGGTAACTACTCCTCCCCCACCCCCAGCATTGGCACTCGCTTGCCCTACATTCATTCCCCAGGACCCAAATGGTAGCAATTTCTGCCTAAGAGAGCAGCCTGGCAGAGGTTGATTATCTTACCGACCCTCTTGAGCCGCCTACCGAGCTGGCAGAAGCACCTCTGCACCTGCTGTGGGAAGCTAAAAGATCTATTGAGCTGCCGCGCCAGAGACACCTCTCTAGGATATCTGGGGTCAGCTTTGACTTACAGTGTTACAATGTTCTGAGCAGAGGACAGTTAGGCGCGCCAGACCTCTGCCTCAGACCACCTGTCAACGGACAGAACAAGTGCTGCCTTGGACCGGACATCCGAACTCCGGGTTGGGAATTCCCATTCCCCAGAGAACTTGATAAAATTACAAATCCTCCCCCTGTTTCACCCAGACTGCACCAAACATTCAGATGGAAGAGGCCAGGGACTTCGTATCAGAGCTTGCAGTTCTCAAAAACACCGGCAGGGGGTTCTGGAACACAGCCTTGAGGCCAGACCCACCTACCACAATTAGTCGCGCATCTTGGACAAGGACGGCTTTATCAAAGATGAGGAAGGAGTGAGCCGAGTTCTCCATTATTAAAGGTTCCGCCGGTGGAGAGAGAGTTCGCTGCTCTGGGGATTGTAATGTAACTAGGCGATGCAAAGATTCAAAGCACAGGGCTTGGGGGAGTGGCTCGGTGGCAGAGGGTTGCTTGGCTGCTATTTATTTCCACATACACTCACTAAACAGGGCAAGCTGAATGTTTAGTTAGAGGCTATACTGAATTTAGAGGGAAAAGAAGACAGCCCGTGGCTTGAGTGCAGTGGCATCTATTTGAAGGGACCAAGAATATCACAACTAACCTGGGAATCCTGCCCTGAAAACTTCCTAAGTTCTTTTGCAATCATTTGAGGGAGCTCTATACAAACCCCACAGTGTCTTCCTATAACCTAGAATGGAAAGGGGGCATTTCCGCCCAAGTCAGAGAAAACGTCGCACTCAGAGCTTGGCTTCCTCCTCCCACCCTGGGTTCCTTATCCTGGGGGTTTGGGGAGGGGGTCATCAAACTCTGTGCCTGTGTGGTTTGAGGCTAGGGATGGAGAATGGAGGCTTTGAAACAGTTGTATCCTTGATGGCTGTAGCACCCTGGTCTGCCTGTGCTTCTAGAAGAACAGGCAATGGCTGTGCAAAGCAGTTTTTAAGGTGCTGCTAACTGGATTCTCCTGTGATCTGCCTTAATAGTCGTCTGACTGGCAAAGACAATCAGACCACTAAAACTCACAAAAATCCACACTATTTCAGCCTAGAGTGCCTTCCTGCTCTGACTAGAAAGGAAGTTCTACATGAATTAGATGGGGTGAAACTATAATAGGCTACAGACCCAGAGATTCTCAGTTTATGTCCCAAGCAAAGACTGTAGACTTATAGGCAGCTCTGCCTTTCAAGTAAAGGATCTAGAGATACTCACCAATCCCCAAATCCAGCCAATACCTCAGCAGCTTTCTCAAGTAGTATTGTATTTTCAAAGTGTGTGTGTGTGTTTGTGTGTGTGTGTGTGTGTGTGTGTGTGTATCTTGCTACTATAACACAGGCTGACCTGGGACTCTCTATAACTCATGCTAGCCCCAAAATTTGTCAAAATCCTCCAACCTCTGCCTACTAAGTGCTGGGATTACAGTTGTATGTTACTACTCCCAACTTCAAATAGTATTTGTAATAACCAGACCCACCTAACCCAATCCTTCTCTATGAACACATGGAGTGTTTCAAAATATAATTCCTTACTGTAACACCAAACCGTCTTTCAATCCATTGGTCACCAAGAACTGGAATCAAGGAGACCTGCAGATTCTTCTGTAGAAACACATGACTTGGTCTTCTAATGGACCATGGCAGAGAGTTTTCAACCTTCATTAATTACATTACCTAGAAGAGGCCAGAAAACTACTAGTCTAGATTAAATGGTAGTACTTTGTGAAAAGATGGAAGGCAATGTCCACTAATGCCAATGCATGCATGCCTTCTATTTAACATGGGTCTAAGATGTCTGGAGCTGACATTTTTGTCCTTAGGATAAGACGCAAATTCATTCTCTCTCTCTCTCTCTCTCTCTCTCTCTCTCTCTCTCTCTCTCTCTCTCTCCCCCCTCTGTGTGTGTGTGTGTGTGTGTGTGTGTGTGTGTGTGTGTAGGGTGCCTGCAGCTTTTGTTTTAAAAACGAAAACCTGAAAACGAAACCTAAGTTTGTAACTGGTAGTTGAGAAAGCAGCAAAGCGGATGGGGTTTAATAGGGGGAACGTGGCAGTCAGGCCGCCTGACCATCGCCTTCCCTTGCAAATCTGGTTTTCATATTCTCGCTCAGTAATCACTGAAAGCCATAACTGTCTCTGAAATTATTCATTAAAGTCATTTTCAGGGATTCTCACAGGATGACTCTTTTACGTTTATGATCTTCTGAGGGCAATGACATCAGCCTCTGTCTCCTTTCCGCTTTTAATTAATGCTCTGGGAAGAGGAGAGAGGCCGAGGCTGTGTGAGTGGGGAGGGGGCGGGAGGGGGGTGCACAGGCTGCTCTACTAGGCTCCGTCAGCTGAGTGCCGCCCCAAGACATCCTTTGATTAAGGAGGGTATTTCTGGGAGTACAGGCTGTGCAGAAGATCGCGGCTGTGCCCTGTGGTGCTGTCAGCAGTGACAGATCCCAGATGGGGCCGCTACTGTATGGCAGATTGAGTTTCTCAGCAGAAAACTCAACCTTCCTTTTAAACGTCTTCAAAAACCTTCTCCAGATACTCTAGGTCGCTTCGTGTGAAACTGAAACACTCCAACCCCAAAGTTGGTTTTGAGTGCATGTGTATACGTTGGTTTTTATTTTTTTTCTTCCTTCCCCTTCCTCTTTTTCTCTGTACTTCCTCCTTCCTCCTCTGAGCATCTTCGACTCGCAAGGGCCACTTGCATAGATGTTGTGGGCCTGGGCGTTCCTGTTCACCAGGCTCGCAGCGCCATGCTGTCGACCCTGCAACGGAGGGCAATCGGTCAGGTAGACGACCTGCGCTGGGAACGCGGAGGCAACTGAAGAATGCCTTGGGAGGCCGGAGTGGACCCCTTGAGCTACACACTCTAGTATAGAGAAGCTGGGGCGACGAGGGTGGGAGATAAAAGCGGAAGCAAAAGGATACTCTGCTCCTTCTCCAACCAGCGTCCGAGAGAGAGAGAGAGAGAGAGAGAGAGAGAGAGAGAGAGAGAGAGAGAGTTGGAGTCGGGGTCAACGTGGGTCTCTACCGCCTGCAGGCGCCAAGGAAGGTCCGGGAGAGGAGAGGCTATGCTATGGAGATCGCAGATCCAGCGGCGATAGGAGTCTCAAGGATGGACCCTGGCCTCCTCAAGGTGAGAGGGGTCGCGTGGAAACCAATTTCTACTCCAATACTCCCCCAGCCTGGGTCCCGAGTTTCACATTCCTGGACATTCTTGGGGTTGGAAATCTAGCTGTAGAAATGTGGGTCCATTTAAAACTTTTCTTTAAAAGTAATTTCAGAAATGCCTCGAACCCTTGCTCCCTGGTAGCAGCTGAGATTCGCCTCCTCCTGTGGAAGAAATGCCCTGGCCAGCTTCGGGCCGGTGGCAATGGCCTGGAGAGAGGAATGGATGGCTGGGAGGACCTGGACTCCGAGCGGGACTCCAGGCCCCACCCATCCCTGCCTCCAAGGTCTTCTTAAAAGTGAATCTTGG
The DNA here is from genome assembly GCA_009823505.1 of Rhizomys pruinosus. Classification (NCBI taxonomy): domain Eukaryota; kingdom Metazoa; phylum Chordata; class Mammalia; order Rodentia; family Spalacidae; genus Rhizomys; species Rhizomys pruinosus. The sequence goes on along the minus strand of VZQC01000152.1, from coordinate 1,449,773 downwards.
AGTGTGCTAGAGGATACAAAACCAGAGACCTGGAGGGAGAGGAATCTAGAGAGAGCGCCGTTATGTTCAATTTTAATTAAAAAATGCAGTCTTTCCTTCTAAACACTCTCACAGCCTCCACGTCCTCCCCACAACTCCTAATAAGACAGCCCAGAGCACTCAGGTTCCGCCACAACGGACCTCCTGGGAAACAAAAACTACAGCAAACACCAGGCCCAAAGTACTGGAGCACCCACCCACCAGCCCTGCAGGCTGAGGACCCTGCCTGGGAGGAGGCCCTTGCGTTCCTCACCCCCGACCAGACCAGACAGGACTCCCACCCCAGCTGTAGGGTCTTTGCCTTTTTTGAACCCTGGACCGAAGCCTGGGCTAGGTGACGAGGCCACACACACCGGAAGACCTGGCCCGGACTGGAGTCTTTCGTGGCTTTGTTGTTTACACTTAAAGCACTGTTGGTCAAATCTAGATGCCACACTTCGGACGCTTTCCTATCTGACCCTTTGCAGACTCAGTTTTTGGAAAGAAAAGACCACTAGACGTTGCGCCTGCTACCAGCAATGTGGTCCTGCCCATGGTCTCCTGCAGTTTGTGTTATAAGAAACAGGGACTTGAGCGCTTGCTTGCAGTACCACGACCGATTTGGGGGACCTATGAACCCTTATTACAGTCCCCAATCTTATAATAGTTCTTTCCCTCACAATTCCACCCCCAGTTGTCGGGGAAGCCTGCAAAACTCTAAACAAAAACAAAACACGCTGAACTGAAAACTGCCGATAGCCTCCTGGAGAAGGCAGCTTTTATTTTCATTGCCCATGCTGGATGAAAGTGGTTTATTTTTATTTTTTCCCCTTGTACCACATGCCTTGTAAAGCGTTCCTGTGCGCGGGGCCTAGCCCCCCTCTGCTGACCGCAGGGCCTCGCTTCCAGACTGCAGTCCCCACCACTTGGTTTTAAGTCCACGGCTGGAGCCGAGGTGTAATTGTGACCCCGCCCGAGCTGCGATCCTCCCTGGGGGGTGGGGTGGGGGGCTCTGGGTTGGCCGGTGCTGGTGTAGGGGCTGAGACCTCCCAAGTGGCGGCCCTGGCTTCGGGAGCCACTCGGTCCTAGCACTCCCACCCTCCTCCCCTTTCCCTTCCCTGCCGACTTTGCCTGTTTTGCCTGGTTCTGTACTTTGCTCTAGCCCCGGCACAGAGAGTAAATCTCTTCCTCTAAACCCACCGTGTTTGCTTTGTTTTGTTATCTTTTTTCTTCTCGGGCATCTTATTAGGACTCTCTCCGCCGCCTTCATACTGAAGCCCCAAATCTACAGAAGCTAAGTAGGGCTTGGTGGAAATGTAGGGGGAAAGAACTAGGAGCCTGTGGCCCCCTCTGAGCCTCGGCGGAGACGAAACCGGTGAGCTTCTGCGTAACGTCAGCGCGCCGGGTAATTTACCTTCCCTGCGCGTCTGTCAATATGACTAATTTCCACCAGGGTCAAAAAGCCTTTCTCTGGCAGTCCATCTTGGAGCTCTCTCTTAACGCGGTGGACGGGGGTGGTTGTTTTGTTTCCAGCCCTAGAAATAAATACTCTTGGGGCGTCCCTGCCAGGGCAGCCCAAAAGGAGCAGGGGAATATACACCGTGTCAATTAAAGGCAGTTTGCCTTGAACTACGAACTGTGATTGGGCTTCTAGACAGCGACCTGCTTGCCTTTTAATACACATTACCTACCTTGTCCTTGATTCCAATGCTTTCTTTAGAAGCATTTTTTTTTTAAGAGGGAAGTAATTACTGCTCCAATTCTTTTCTACCGGGTGCAGTTCCTCAAAGAAACATTTCCACAATTCAGGGTCTGTTTTAAACACGGGATATGAGCGCGTGTCTCCCTAACTGGCCTAGACAGATAATATGTCATCCAGTGTTTTTCAATAATTTAAAAACTACTATTATCATCTAAGTGTGAATCATGCTCTGGACAGAAGCGGCCAGAAGATGCTGGTGGCATAACCCAGACCCACTTTGAGAAATATGCTGAAAACAGCCAGCACGACTAGCGAGACAGGACTATCCCTTGGCGGTAGAGTCTTCTCGCCTCTAAGGGCACCCAGTTGGCCACATTGGTCCCTGCAGTAGCATGTATTTTGCCTCACCAATCAATGAACCAACCGGGGTGCATGGAGAACTGAAAAGGTTCAGTCAGTGAGGATACAAGTAATAAAATTAAAACCTTAACAAACTTGAAAACACACACACACACACACACACACACACACACCCCTACACACCTTTAGGCAAGTAACCCCTAGACTTGGAGAACTTAAGCATTTCATCCAAACCCAAAGGAACCCTAAAACTAATATGAAAGGGAAGCTTCACCATGGCTACACCCTAGTACTAGAATCCCACTTATAGTCCAATCCACACTAAGGCCTCAGCAACCATACCTGAAGCTAGGATGGACACACACACACACACCACCACCACCACCACCTTTTCTTCTCTCATCCCTTGGTGCATTTATGGCCTAATGAAAGTATATCCTTTAGGGAAAAGACTGTCTATAAAACTTGAAATATGAAGAACCCATTGGATAGTCCCAATCCAGGCCCAGCCTGGTCTTGAAGGTTTTTTGTTTTGTTTTGTTTTTTTAGTACAAACACCTTGACTCCTTCTGTGGCTTCATAATCACCATGTTATTTTTACTAAATGATGAGGACTTGTTCTAAGTGACCTCTGTTCATTCCACGTGGAAGGGGAAACGACTTCAGCCTGAAGACTTATCTTTATTTGTGAGGAAGGCATTCTTTGGGGGGAAAAGGAATTTTACTGTCTCTTTTGTCATCTTTGAAAAGCCCTGGCACCATATGTTCCAACAGCTGGGGGGACCAAGGGCTCTTTCAACTCCCTTTCATTTCCTCCCTACCCCCTCGGGTTCCCCCAATTTCTACTTTTTGGGGATCTCAGGAATATAGGCCCAATCTTTTTCCTATATGAAATCCCTCCAGCTTCCAACACAGCCGAGACCCCTGCAGAAATCACATAACCACCTGTTTTGTGGGAAAAGACAACCTGATTTTTTGTTTGGAACAGGATCTCTTTATTAACATAAATGGCTAGATCAGAGATTATTCAGTTTGGTTTGCTATAGACCATACCTTTACATAAGACAATTTGGGTGGTTCATTTTAAGTCTCTTTCATTCTGCAACTTGACCTTTGCCATAAGAGCAGTTTGAGCAGTTTAGGTTGTTTGCTAGGCTAGACTGTGCAACATGAAAAACTGCTGGAGACATAAACATCAGGGCGAGCCTATGAGCTGAATCCTTCAGCTAGGTGTGTTTGTTTATCTGCCTATTTCTTTAGCCTGTGAGCTGTGTCCTTTGGCTAGGTGGATTTGTTTATCTGCCTATTTCTTGAAGATCACAGCAGTTCTAAATTAAAAATATTTTGGGGCATGCGAGGGCTCTTTAATTACCTGGAAGTAATGAAGGCAAAAATGACTGTTCAACTCCAAATTTACTTGATTCCTTTTCTTTCTGAGTTTTTTCTTTCGTTCACCTTAGTTGTGATGTTTTATTTCTCTTTTCCTAGACTTAGGTTTGAGTCATGCATATTGTCAGAAGCTTTTATTCTCTGAGCATTTGAGAACTGAGTGTAGCAGGACCACCAAAAGTTCCAGGCCAGGTTGGTCTGCACTGTCAGTTCCAGGCCGGCCAGGACTGTATTTTTTGTTTCCAAAAACAAACAACAACATTTTTTTTTCAAAGTTTTAAAGCATGATGTTTTTCCTGAGTAGTATTTTCTTAACAAGAACTTTCACCCAGTTAGAGTTCTGGCAAAGGGATAAGTGTACAGCCCACCCTGAGCAATCTGAAAGGATGTGACCAAGGGGAAGCCATTTCCAGGCAAGGATTTTGTCCTTGAAAAAGAAGTGGTTCATTTTGAAGCATCTTTTAGAACCTGTCGGTCTCATCAGATATGCACTCCTGGATGTCTGCCTTCCCAATGACTTAACTGGAGCAGCAAGTGGCTTTAAGCTGAATGGTCCCCGATTTGGGAGGATGAAAGGAGAGACCTGTGCCTTTGCCTCACTTAAAACTTCATTCTTCTGCACACATGATTCTGGTCAGATTTCCAACTTAGGATGCCACTAAACAATAAGAAAAACTTATTGCATATTTTGAGATAATAGATTCTCAGCACACAATAACTGCTGCTTCCTCAATATGTGACAGTGTATCTAAATATATTTAACATCTATCACATATATCTTGATGCCTTATTCTTATTTCTGTTTGCTTGTTTGTGTTTAAACATGAGATCTCCCTCTGTAGCCCAAGTTGGCCTTGAAGTAAACTTACTTTCCTGCAGTGTCCATCTTCTGAGATTATAGTGAGCACCATCACAACCTAATGACAGTTATTCTTAATGAAAAGTCATGTTTCTGTAAGTCAAAAATACATACAAAATATACAAGCAAGAAGTCTTTCCAGTTACTTTCCCCACTGTTATTCATTACTTGCGCATCTTCTCTGAGCTTCCTAATGAATGGCAAAGTACAAAACCAATATCATTTCTAAGGTCTAGAAGGATGCAAATCACTCTGGTGATTTCTGTTGGCTAATGGGAGTGGTGCAAATGGGGGAGATCCCTGGAGACTTTAAAGAGACTCGCAGCAAAAACAGTCTAGTCATGGTATAAGATATCTCCTGATTGTAATTCAAAACACAAGAGTACATGTAGAAAAAATAATCACTAAGGCTCCAAGTTGGATTGTATTTTCTCTGTGAGAGATGCCAAAGAATAAAAAAAGGGAGAGAGAAAGGGAGAGAAAGAAAGGTAACTAGAAAGATAGAGTTATAAGCTTCTATCTAGGATTGTTGGAGTGGCTTTTCATGCTTTTGTGTGGCCATCCCTTCGGCTCAAATTAATTTCGTGTCATTGCTTTGGGTGCTGAGATTTCAGACCAAGGCCTTGCACATCCCAAGAATCCCTTTCACTACCAACCTACCTCTCCATCCCTCCAAATTAAAAATAACTAAATTGTTATGAATCAAATAAGTCATGAATAGATTTTCCCTTATTATATGAGAAGTTTTACAATCCCCTAGTCTGCAATTCATTTGTGTAGGCTATAAAATGGATGAGAGGGATTAAGGAATACATATTTACTCTAAAATAATTGAGATAAATTCTGCAATATAATAAGTATGTGGACTTTGTTATTTAAAACTCAACAAAAAACGAAGAGTTGAGAGAGTGCACAGTGCTAAAGTGCTTCCCTAGTATGCTTGAGGCCCTGGGTGAGGCCCTGGGTTTGATCTTCAGCATCACATACTGGCCCATACACATAGAACACAACACCACGTGAGACAAAGAAGTCTTTCCAGTTACTTTCCCCACTGTTATTCATTACTTGTGCATCTTCTCTGAGCTTCCTAATGAATGGCGAAGTACAAAACCAATATCATTTCTACGGTCTAAAAGGATGCAAGTCACCCTGGTGATTTCTGTTGGCTAATGGGAATGGTGCAAATGAGTTCTTCTAAAAAGCACATCTTTCACACTTTACAGAACATATAACACTTTCACGGTGGTCCTGGGAAAGGTTGAGGCTCTTACTCCTGATTCTAACCTAGACAGTGACTTATCTTGAGTACCTCCCATTTGAGAGTTAGATATGAATGGAGAATAGGACATATTTGCAGGGGAAAACTGTCAGGCGTGGGGAACTTTGCACGAGGTGGAGCAGTTCTGTTTTCTGGACATTCTGTGATTCCTGGTACTTGTCCAGAGTTGCAGTTCAGTTGGCCAGAGCCCAGCTCCTCCTCACCATGACTTCCTTTACTTATCCTTGTCCTTTTTCACTTTGAACTTTTTCCCACCCCTTAGTCACAATAATACTGGAAGCAGTAGTTACAACAAAGGCTGTTTCCATTTTCCAGTAGAGTTTTGCCCATTGTTCTTAAGGAGCCAGTGCCAGGGTTTTGTTTTAACTGCTGAAATTAAGTTTAGCTACCCCCTCTGAAGTAGACGAGTTTTCAGATAATCTGTTTTCAACTGATGCCTTGGTAGGACCAAAGGGCATTTGGTGGTGAAAGGAACCCCAAACCTTCTGCCTCCTGCAACCCTGAAGTTGTTCATCGGATTAGAAGGCAAGGCCCATGTCACTCTAATTGACAAGTGCATATGTTGGCCAGTGTTTTGGCCAGTTTTATGAGGTTTCACTGGCAGGGTCAGAGGGTCTGCTGCTAGTGTTCTCATGAGGATTAAGGACCCTAATGAATCATGTGACTGTGAATAGACCTGGATGGTGGCTTCATTTAGGAGACCTACTTATCTACCCCTAAACCTCAAGCTTTCCACCCTGGAGGTCTCTTTCTAGCCCCCCCCCCAGAAGGGAAGACTAATCCTCAGGGTCCCACCAAAAGGGATGCCTTCAGAAGTTTTAAATGTTTTCCTCAGCAGCATTTTGGTAGAAATCTTACAAATATGATATCTACACACATGTATATATTCTTGAAACTGTGGACATATATACATATAAATACAGAAAAAAAAATGTTGAACTTTAAGTGGGAGTGCTGAGTTCATCTGGTCCAAATACTTCTCTGCATATGAGGTCTGGAAGATGTTCCCGGTATCTGGCCAGCAAGTCCCATTAATTAGTGAAACTGAGAGTGGTGGGTTTCTTCTGTTGTCAGTTATTTCCAGGAATCTCTTGTTTATGAAAGATAAAAGGATAAATAAATGGGAAGTTTCAGCAGGAAATGTTTTATGGGGGAGTCAGCATACAGGGATAGGTGGGAAGGGAGAATGACAATCATGGGGTCAGATAATTGAACAGGCCTAGCCCACCATTTCCTGAAAGGCCTTATTCTGCTCCAAGACAGCTGTTAGATGCTGGTGTTTTCACACCACAGGTCATTTGTCTTGGTTAATATTTTTCTAAGCCAACCCAGGAGAAGAGATTTGTCTCTCCTGGGGAAAGGGAATAGTGTTTGCAAAAAAGAAAGCAGCTCTTATCCAAAGCTGGTGGATCTGGTGACAGCACAGCACGTGCTTGGTTGAAAGCTGGACACTGTGCCACTAGCTGAGGTGGGATGGGGGTAGGTGGCCCGGAGGACTGCCTGGGTGAGACCCCTAGCAGATCTGTGAGACTTGTTCCTAGGTTAGAGATAGATAGGTTATAGGCCTGCTGAGGACTAGGGAAGTTTCATAAGCAACTGTAGGGGTAGGATGTAGAAAGAGGAAATGGCAAAGAGGAGAGGCTGGAATAAACGGGGCTTCTAAGTCTCCAGGGAGTCTTTCCAAAGGGATACTTAGAGGACCACTATCGAGGAGACCTAGATGTGCCTGGCTGCCTTTGTGTATGAGGAACCACCAAACTTATTCTGGTTTTGCACGAATTCAAACGTAAAACATTTTTCCCCGGGGGTTTCAGTGGACAACAAGGTCTGAGTTGCCCTGCCTACATAAATTACCCTCCTTAACTAACCATCACTTGTCTTTCCTTGGGCCTTAGAATAAACAAAACAGGGCAAAAATTAAAGTTAGCTAAACAGCTCCACATACACCAGCCTTCCATTACTGGGAAGCAGGGTTTTGGCCCCCAGCGCTCAGATTTGAAATAGTGAAAAACGGACTCAGATCCTGTATTACACTCAGGGGACAGCGTTTTAATGTAAATGTAAAATATGCTTGTAATAATCACTTGTAGACCCTGAAGCGCCACTAGAATCTCTGTTTAATTATAGGGCATGAGAGGAGTATTACCAGCTAATTAAACCGAATCCTATTTGTAATTCTCCCTCCGGTACTGCCGACTTTTAAATGCGAAATTGCTTTTTTAATGTGCCTACATATGAATTTTAAAATCATGAGTGAAGTAAAGTGCAAATCGGGGATGGGGGTGAGCTGAGCGGGGAAGCAGGAAAAAAGAAGGAGAAGTGCAGGCCCTGGCAGAGTCAAGCCGGCACCCAGAAAAATCGCGTAGGCCTCCTCGGCTTCCAGTCCCTGCTGGAAGAAGAAAGCATTTCCTCTGCGTCAGGAGGTTTCCATTTCCGCTTTCTTCCACGTGGAATTTCACTGGATTCCCCGACCTGCGTCCAGAAAACGCACCGGGCGGGGAAGGAGCGAGAAGGCTGGCTCGGTCACCGCGCACCGCCGTGCGGGAGCGGGTTCCAGGCTGGAGAATGAGCGGCGCCCGGAGGAAGTGAGCTAACCCGGAAGGGAGGAAAGGGAGCAGCGGAGTCTGCCGAAGCTTCGAGCCGAGACGCGACGACCCCCCCCCCCCCCATCCCTCCACCCCTCCGAGGAGGCCCCTCCGCTCCGGACTCGCACGGTTGGTCCTTCGCGTCCCCCGGAGCGTCAGGCCTGGAGGACAGAAGTTGGAGCCTCAGGACTCAACAGTTTTATCCGCCCCCTCCGGCCCCAGCACCCCCCCCACCCTCCTCCGGAGTGAGCTATTGCTGCAGATTCTCCACCCGCACTGCTCCTCGCACCCTTTCTTTTCATGAAGCAGAATCTAGGAGCCTTTATTTACTGTTAGATAAATTCTTTGCATGAGAAAGCCTGTGGCTGGGGCCCTTTGGTTTTGAACATTCAGTACTTGTGAGGTAGAATAAAATGCGGTGCAAGCCACGGCATCCTCACCTGGCTGCTCTGACGCAGTCTGATTTATAGAAATGTTCTTAAAAGAAAGTTCTGCAGTAAAAGCGAGAGACAAACGTTTGCAAATTGACAGCTCCCGGAACCAAGGCTCCGGTGACTGACACTCCGGGAAGCATTCGCATCCCGGCTTCCTCAGCTGAATGTGGAGTTGTCACCTCCAGACCCCTGAGCGAACTCCTGTTTAGAATGCGGCTGCGACGTCCTGGGACGCGGAAGGGATGTGGGCGTAATTCCATTCTGCGCCTGGAGGATTCCGCCTTCAGCCTTCTGCGGGTGCTTGGTCGAGCAACGGGTGGGTGGTGTGCCTTTACCCAGAGAAGTCACTAGGGCACCTACCTCTTTAGGATTCCGGTTGAGTAGTGGGAGGTCTGGCTCCCCCTGTTGCCAGAAGACGGAAAAGTTCGAACCCCTACAAGTTATGTTGGAGGTGGGGGGATTCTTGTTAGAATACGAGGGGGCCTTGACTGCTGGGTTTGTGCCCTACAGATCTGAAGTTCAACTTTCACCACCAACTGGGGAACCGTCCACATACCTTCTGTCGTGTCTCCCCCTCCCCCCAACGGGGAGTTGATAAGTTGCTTAATAGGTAAAATCTTATTTTCATCTTTCACACACACACACACACACACACACACACACACACACACACTGCAGAGTCACATATATTTTACTCTCTAATCTTGCTCTCTACGTTCAGAAGTTCTAGGAGTTCTAGGAAGCAGGCCTGGGAACCAGCAGAGGTTTTTGCAGCTGTCGGCTGGGTCCCCATCTGTCACTAGAGTAGTCTTAATGCACACGTCCCCTCTTCCTTCCCTTTTTTCTCACTCTCCCGGATTTTCCTTTTCGTTTCCTCTTCCGGGAGCAGCAAGTCCTGGAGCCCTCCCAAGGGCCCTTAAGGATGTGGGTTCCTCTAGGCCAGCCAGGGGAGGGGCCTTGTTACCTGCTTTGCAAACTCTCCATTTTCCCACAGTATTTCACATTCCTATTACTTTTCACACCCTGTTAGGCAATAAAGGCCCCGAATCTGCTAAGTACTTCCATGCACCAAGCCAGGCCTCCCACAGCTGTTCCAAAGCTTGAGGGTTGTTCTCTCATCCTTAGAGACCTTTGGTTTCTTTCTTCTCTCTTCCTCAGACTGCATCCCAGAGCTTAGTAAAATGGTGATGTAGTGGGCAGTGGACTGGGCACTTGGGTATAGAGAAAGTCCTAGTGCTGCTTTTCAGAGGGGATTGGAGGGGGAGCTGGGGAACCAAAGGGTTGGGGGAGGGGGGAAGGTCCGACTTCTCTTAACAGCCTGAGGTTAGATTGGTGATTTTTAAAAATTATTTTTTTATTTGTTATGTGTAAGTGCACCTGTGTCCTGTGGTGCCTGCAGAGGTCAGAAGAGGGTGTCAGATGCCCTGGAATTGGAGTAACAGATGACTGTTAGCCACCATGTGGGTTCTAAGGACTGAACCTGGGTCCTGTGCAAGAGCACCCAGTGCTCTTAACCGCTGAGCCATCTCTCCAGCCCCGGACTTGTGATTTTTAAATGATAGCCCTAGGGTTATATCTCAGAGGCAAAGCACTAGCTTGATATGACCACAGCCCTGGCTTCTCCCCCAGCAGCACTAAAAATATAAATAAGTAAACAAACAGGGCCACGCTCCAAAAGTTGTTCAGGGCATGGAGCCTCGGCGTCTTAATTAGCACAATTTGTGGCCTTCCTCTCCCTTTCCTTCATGGGCACCAGGCCTGATGAGTAGCAGTTGGGTACTGGGGGGACTCTGAGACTGCAGCATGCAATATTCCCCACCCCCTCCGATGGTCTCCATCTGCCAGAGCAATGAGGGCTGGGGGATGGGGACTCCTCTATAAACTCAAGGGACTAAGGGATGGGGGTAATTAGATCCCTGCTCTATGGCAGCGACATTCTCAGAGAGCCCTTTTCAGTGCACTGAGCCTGGAATGGAGCACTAGACATCTCTATACTAGCCCTTGCCTTCTAAGGGGAATAGAAGACCTCTGAGCCTGGGATTTTGATAGCACTGATCTGGTGGTACTGGGACTTCAATGCAGAACTTTCAGGGAACTTAATGGTCCTCTGTGGCTCCTACACAACCCTATGTTAGTTCTTCCATCAAGAGGAGTAATAAAAATCTGCCCACCGCCTACCTCCAGGACATGAGGGAAAGGAACTATTTAATGAGTGCCTATTAAGTGCCAAACATTTTACAGGCTCTCGTTGTTTAATCTTCACAAACAGCATGGAGGGCATTTCTAAACCCCTTCTGACTGCAAGGACACTGAGGTGTAAAGAGCACAGAACTGGTCAGAGCCATAGGTCTGTGCCTCCAAATAAACTCCCAGCTTCCTAGGACTAGATGGCTTTCAGGTAGGTCCTGTAGCCTGGACTAGAGATCCTGGTCACCTGGCAGAGAGTATTGAATTGCGTTCCCTGAGCCTCTTTTGCATGCTCCTAGAGTGTGGTTTCATTAATGGGAACTCTTGTCCTAAGAACTTACAGTTTTGAGAACCATTTTACATTGGAGTTCCTATGTATCTATTCTCTAAAATACTCGCTGGGGACACTAGCTGCTCTTCAGAGGACCTGTGTTCAGCATCTATCACCCACATGGCTAGCAGTCATCTGTAGCTCCAGTTCCAGGGGATCCAATACCTTTTACTGGCTTCCTCAGGCATTGCACCACATGCACCATATGTATACAGCTATATGCACCATATGTATACAGCTATATGCAGGCAAAACACTTATACACATAAGTGTTTTGCTTATAAGTGTTTTGCTTGCACATAAAAGAAAAATTTAAAAATTAAATACTGATGGGGAGTCATCCAGCTCTCTCATCAGCTAGAAGAACACAGCAACACTAAAATGGGTCCCTAATTTCTACTTTAAAAAAAAAAAACAAAACTCTACCTCATAAACTCAAATTCATTGGACTTGAGTTTCTGTTCCTACCATTTATTTTTTTATTTTGTTATTTTTATTTTATGTGTATGAGTGTATTGCCTGCATGTGTGTAAGTACACCCATGTCATACAATGCCCATAGAAGTCAGAAGAGAGTGTTGAATACTCCTGGAATGGAGTTATGAATGGCTGTTAGCCACCATATGGTTGCTGGGGATTGAACCTGGGTCCTCTGCAAGAGCAGCCAATGCTCTTAACTGCTGAGCTGTCTCGCCAGCCCTGGTTCTTACCATTTAAGGCAAAGCTCCCTCTTCAGCCAGGGGCAAGGGCAACTCAAACTTTGGGAAGTCTAAGAAGCAATTAATTTGGTTCTGACTTGCAAATGCTACCTTGACATTTCTTCACCTGTCCTGGGGGCCAAGAGCTTGTTGGATAAGCAGAAAGGACCCCTGAGCAGAGAGAAAGCTGCTGAGTGTGGAGCTTGGGAAGTAAAGCCAGGGGACTGCCACCTCCTAGACACTGCCACCTGCTAGACACAGCTACCTGCCAGCACCCAGTCAGTAGCTGCTTCAAGAGGTCACACACCTCTTTCTTATCCAGAGAAGGTGTCTCTGAAGATAATACCTTAGGTTTTGGATTTATCTGCAGAAAGCAAGAGGGATGACAGAGCAGGCAAAGCTAGGAAGCAGACAAAGTGTGCAGGGCTGTGGGGAGAGGCGTGTGTGATGCAGGGATTGCTTGGGGGAGAGTGCCCCCTCCCTTATTTCCTTTTCTACAAAGTCCGTAGACAGATCTCCATTTTCTGGCCATCACCCACCAAACTGGAGCTGTTTGTGTCTCTTGGAGCCCGAGCTGGTCTAGTGATTCTCCTGCTTCTACCTCCTAAATTCCAGGGGATTATGGGTTTGCCCTACCCCTGCCAGCTGCTTCCCCCTTTACTTCACTCCTGATGTTGCTGCCTATGGGGCAAGAGATCCCTGGCACGGAGAGAAGAGAGCAAGGACCAGAAGGACTGTGGACCTTGGAGAGCGTGGCCACTCACAGTCAGGACTGAGGACCTGGAGAGCGTGGCCAATCACAGTCAGGACTGTGGACCTGGAGAGTGGCCACTCACAGTCAGGACTGAGGACCTGGAGAGTGTGGCCACTCACAGTCAGGACTGTGGACCTGGAGAGCGTGGCCACTCACAGTCAGGACTGAGGACCTGGAGAGCGTGGCCACTCACAGTCAGGACTGAGGACCTGGAGAGCGTGGCCACTCACAGTCAGGACTGAGGACCTGGAGAGCGTGGCCACTCACAGTCATCTCTTTGGACCAGTCAGCTGAACAGGTGGGCATTAAGGACAAATTATTTTGAAGAGTCCCTGAAGCCAAACTCTTTCCCACTTCCTTCCCTTGGTGTGTCACAGTTATTTCTAGAGGGGGCAGGGTGCATTTCCTAAATTTGTGGCTAATTTCAAGCCTCTGGGTCCCAATTGCTCCTGGAGAACTAAGCCAAACCTTGAGGTGGTTAAATGAGTGGTCATTTAATATGAATTTGTAATGATACGAGGGTATATTAATTCATTTTATAGTTTCTGTGGTGAGAGGAGAGGTATGGTGATTAATTTTCCTCAATCACAGATGTTGATTATCCAACTCAGCAGTGAAAATTTAGGCTAACTAGCCAGCAAATGAAAACGGAAATTCAGGAAAGGATAAAGCACCCACCCATCTCTTATCTTCTACAATAGTTTCGGCAGCTGCCTGTCTGTGGTGAGCTGCACTCTAGAAACAGAGAAGCAGCTAAAGAGACACAAGGCCGCTGACTGGAATTTCACTGCCAGTTTAAATTAAACTTTGTCTCCCCTCCTCTCCCATGAATTCTCATAGGGACTCCAGCTGTCTGGAAACTAAAAATCAAGGCTTTCAAGACGGGAATTTAAAGAAGATCAAAAAAAAAAGAAAAAAAAAAAAAAAAGAAAACAATTGCCCCCCAAATTTGATGTGCCAGAGAAATTTTGCCGCGAGTTTCCGTCAGTGTACTCTGGCTCCTCCGCTGCACCGTTTTTCTCCACGCGCTTTCTAGAGCCCAGTTTCCTTGTTCTTCCTCTCCGGAGTTCTTTGCCTGGGAAATCTGCACGTTTACAGACTCCCTGCAGGCTCTACCCTCAGGCAGTAGCTAGGGAAATCTGGAGCTGGCGGCGAGACTTGAAGGAGCGAGCCAGGCGGCGCCCGCAGGTCCAGTCTCCCCTCGGGCTACCGCAGGAGCGTGCTGAGCCTCTGCCCAAAGCCGAGCCCCTGGGCTCCTGGCCACGAGAGTGGCTTCAGCCAGAGAGATCTTATTGTATTTATTAATGACCAGAGAGAATTTTCAAGCCAAGGCCCTAAAGGAAGGGATCCAAATAAGAAAAACAGTCACAGCTCCGGCTCTGGGGAGAAGCTGCAGAGTCGTGTCGGCTTGCAGTGTGGTTTGCTTCTTGTGCACCCACAGCAGGTGATGACCGCTTGTGGACTCCGGAGTGGAACGCGGCTGGAAGGCAGTTACTTGAACCCATTAGAGTATATGCTGCGACAGGCAAGCAACAGAAATTAGAAGACACTTCTGGCATATTTCAGAAAACTTAATACTATGTTTCCTCCTTCGCAGCAAATTTACTGTGGGTCTCGATTTTATTAAGGGTGACAATGTCTTAAAAGCCATAAGGAGTTTGGACATACTGGCTACTCTTGTAGAACTGGAAACATCTTTGAGCCTCTCAGAGTGGCTGAGTGGCCAGCCCTGGGTGCGATTATGAGTCGCACACCGGAATTGGTCTTGACTTCTGCCCTGACTTTGTTAGCTAGCATCTTGGCCTCTCCGTCTTGCCAAATGATTCTTAAAGCTCCCCCCACCCCCAATGGCTATCCTCTTTGTACATCTTAAGAGAACCTCGCATCTCATGCTGAGGTGTCGCTTGCCAAACCCTAAGTTCTTCAGGCCTTCCCCAACCCTTGATATGAATTTCCTTCTCAGGGTCTCACTAGCACTCTCACCTTGCTGGGCAAGGTTTAATCTTCAGCCAGTTCTACCAATCTCCTGCTGCACTTCTAGGAAGTCCATGTTCTACTGACCCAAAGGGAGGGTGGTCCCTGGAAGCTAGCTGGAACCTACTAAAAACTCTGAGATATGACATGAGTTTTTCATTTCCACCTGACTCTAGGCAAAAGCACGAGTAGAACATAAGGCTGAGCTGGCTACAGGGATCAAGCAGTGACACCTGCCCTGGGAGCACAGAGAGTCCCAGGCCTTGCAGGCACCACCTAGGTCTGAACTCATCTGCCCCAAGCCCCTGCCCCCGCCCTATCCTGGTAGAGAAGAGTTCAAAGCCCACAGGTATTGTGCACATCACTTCGCAAAGAGTTTTCTTTGAGCACCAGACCAGGTTTCCTTTTTATTTTTTCCCCTGGTAAGGAAAGTAAACATCTTGTATATATTTCCATAGTGGTCCGACCCTAATTATGTTTGATTCCAGAAACATGACTGCGCAGCAGGAAGGCGCCGGCTGGGAAGAGGCTTGGAACTTCACATAGATTTTTTTTTTTTTTAAGTTTGGAACATTGGGGAGGATCAGGAACAGGCTGGTAGTTGGAAAGGGGGGCAGTCTTGGAATCCCTATTCAGAAAACAAAGACCTTGGTGATAACTGGTAGGTGAGGCCTGAGAAAGTCACCCAGCTGGTCCCTGCAGAATGAACTCAGTCTCAACCTACAGGACTTGCGCCCCCCCTCGACCCTAACCCCCCCCCACATACCTTCGGCCAGCATCACCATTCAAACAGACTCTACTAAAATCTCCTAACCATGTAAGTCTTGTATGTGTGGAGGTGGGGGGAACCAGGCAGCTGAACTGTAGGAACATCCTCCTGGTCACTTGAACTGTATTGTAGATCGGGAAGTTGTCTAACAGCTGCCGAAACTTCTTCCTCCAGTGCTGCAAACGTTGACTGTTTCTCACACCTCACTACCCAGTTTTGAGTCTGCTGCCTTGGCGGGGGGGGGGGGGGGTATTCAAATTTCCCATCCTTTTTCAGCATCCATCTATCCCCACCTGGCTAGTTGCATTTGCAGATGATTTTCCTTTTTTCGATTCGACAGACCATGTGGTTCTCATACTTACCTGGGCTAGTGGTTTCGCCACCACACTCCCCATAGGGGGAATTCCAAATCTCCTGAGGAAGAAAGCCGGGTTGAGGGAGGGTCAGAAAGAGGAAGCTGAGCCTGAAGTCCTGGCATACAATATCATATTCTCTATGTGCCTTTGATTCATTCCAGGAAAGATATCACAGGAAAAGTAATTTTTAATGAGTGCCCTCCCATCCTTCCACTAAGGCACGAATTCGGCGAGGCCTGAGCCTTGCTCACCCAGGAGCCTGACGGTCTCTGGCCTTACCCCTAAGGGCCTGGCAAAGATCTGAGAACAGTAGGCTAAGACAATGATCCTGGTTGACAGTTGGATGTTAGAAGGAGAAGGGGAAATTATTGGAGACAGAAGGGAAGCATAGGCCAGGGTGCATCTCAGCTTTTCATGCAGTTCATTTCATGTTCTCATAAGAAATGAGATCATCTCGGGAGCATCCTCTCCCCAACCGGAAGCACCCCAAACAGGCTATTCTTTTGAATAGCCCCCAACTAGGCTTAGGGGGAGCATGCTCTGGCTAACTGGTTAATCATCCGGGGCATTTCCTGACCCTGAAGGAGGACTCACAGGCCCAAGTACAAGCATAATCTAGATGTCTAGGAGAGACTTCTCCAGAGGCCTATGAGTAGAAAAACCATTCGTCTTGGCCCAGTACATTTACTCTGGGTAAAGAATCCAAGATTAACCGCAAAGCCAGCCACGGTGGGTGCAGGGGCCCTTGGCTTTGCAACTTCCAGACCCTCCCGGCCCAGGTAGGAAATCTCCAAGCCCAGAGGCTAAAGTGCTTAAGCAGGAGCTTCTTCTCCAGTAGAGATCTTGTGTGGACTACCCCTACAGCATTGTGCAAGGCAGAATGAGCCCTTTGAAAGCAAATCTTTCCACTCATGACGTATGATTATCCATCCTGAACACGGAGGCCAAGCGGAGAGATGCAAATCCCGGAAGTGCTTGCCGAGACCCGGAAGCACCTGAAGCTGAACGCCCTACTCTCCAAGATGCCAGGGCCACCCCATCTACTTTAGGGAGACATTTGTGTGAAGCCTCTGCCAGGTCCCTAGTGTGTGTGTGTGGGGGGGGGGGGCAAGTTCTCAGTCCCTGGTTCCCGAGTGCCTGGAGAAACCTTAGATGTGGGGAGAGTTAGGCCCTTGGTTCTAACAGTGGTTAGGAGGCGAAGGAAGGAAAAATTTATAAAAGATGCCCGAGTGATTTATAAGCTCCCCACGGACTACAGTGTGAATGTACTAGGGATCTTCGGGTGGGAACCATCATTCCGCACATAATGAAACGTCCCCTGTGCTCCCGCTCTCCGTGTCCCTCTCTGCGGGCCGCTCCCAGCAAGCCTGGGTGGGCGCTAGGAGGCTGGGGAGCAGCTCGCCAGGGAGCCGGGCTCGCGGGCGCGTGACCCCCTGTCCTAAGAATGCTTCAGATCCAACCTGGGCTCGTTTCCGTGACACAGGAAACATCTGGGGAGTTTTCTCTTGGCGTTTGGGAAAGTACTTACTTCCGAACTTGGCGCTAAGGTGTTCAAGGATCCAGACAAACCCTGGTCTGATGGGGGGTGGGGGGGCGGGGGAATATGACCTCAAGGATGGCAGCCTGGCCAGCTGCCTGGGTGCAAACTGGGAAGCTAACTGGTGGCAGGCACTCGGTTGAAGGACGAATTAAACACTTAGACCCGCGTCCTCGCCTTCTGGCCTCATTGTTTTAATGTCTGTACTATTTAGCCGCAGTTTGAGAAAGAATAATGCCTTTACATTCAGAAAAACATCAAAGACCAAGGCTTGCTCAATATGGAGCACATATGGTAGTCTCCGAAGGCCTTGTCTGCCAAAACATGTTTCTCAGTATTTTTCTCTTTTCTTTTCTTTCGATCCTCCAACCCCCACTTTTTCCCTTCCCAGATGGGAGGGAACCTCTGGCTCAGGTTACCTAGGGCATCTTGCGTTCACGTGAGGCAGTTGGTGGCTATACCAAGGCGGTTCAGGAATATAATTTAAACTAGGAGCGAGCTTTGAGGGTGAGCAGGCTACTGGGACCAGGTAGAGAGGTTACCAAAAGGGACTGTAGCAGAGTTGAAGCATTAGCAGGTTTAGAGATACTAAAATATGGTGCCCTTTTTCTGCAAATGCACATTTTCCCGTTGGCACCAACTTCCTTAATGTGGTCAAGATACATTGTATTTCCTTACCTCATCATGGCTCCCCAGGTAGAGGGCACTCCTTAGTGAATATTGAACCAACTAAATGAAGGCAACAACCTCTTAACCCATTTTCTTTTTTCTTTTTTTTTTTTTTTCCTGGTCTTTTAGAGACAGGGTCTCCCTTTAGTCCAAGCTGGCCTGGAGCTATGTAGATAAGGCTGGCTTTGAACTCACAGAGATCCCCCTGTCTCTGCCTCTTAAGTTCTAGGATTAAAGGCCTGTGCCACCATGCCCAGGCAGGCAGTTTCTAATCTTTAGCTAAGAAACATCAGTTCAAAACTCTTGCTACAATTATCTAGACAGCCATCCTAGTTTTGTGTTTTGTTTTCTTTTGTTTTTAGTTATCTAACAGAAGCAAATAGCTGACTGAAAGTTTCAGGATTTTCTTCAAGGTAAAATCTTAGAATGATAAAGTTCATTAACCTCATCTAGTTCAGCTTCTGAATTTTCCTGCAGATCAACTGAGACCCAAAAAGGTAAAGTTATTTTCTCAAGGCCCACAGCTAGGATGGAGTTGGTGACATGGCCTCCTTCCCAGGCCTTCCGCAGGCTGGGCTCACTATCCCACATCATTGTGGTGGGAGAATATGCCATATAACTTCCTCTTCTTTAGCCTCTTCCATTAAATGGACTCTTTTCAGCACCTCTGAAAAATGATCTCAGAATATTATCCTTCAGCAAATTTACATGCAGAGTTAGTATTAAAGGCAGGGGTGAGTTCTTAGGACTCCCATTTAAAAGAAGATTCATGCTGTCGCCAGAACATGCAGCTTTTTCTAGCACAATATTGATGGCAGTGAGGAAGGAAGCACCGCACACATGGAGCTGATTAACCATGGATCTTATCAAATCTCCCAGCTCTCCAGTGACATATATGATATACACAGAGACCAGTGGGCAACTTACCCAGCCAACAGTTAGAAAACCTCTACTCCTGGTTTTGCCATCGACCTATTGTTATTACTTGGCCAGCCACTTTGTCTAAGTCTCTGTCTCTCTATATATGTATGTGTATACATGCATTTAAAATATTTACACATTTATGTATAAATGTCAACTTCTAATCTAGGAGATCTATTTGGCCTATAGATCTGACTTCTGTTCTCATTTTCTCTGAGAATATATATATGTATATATATATATATATATGTGTGTGTATCTATATATCAGCATTCAATAAACCCCTTACCTATACCTGGTGGAAGCTGCAAACCCAACACTAGCACCATGCTTATTCTTATATGAAGAATGGAGAGTGTTACAGTTAGAGAGGGTTTAGAGGTGTTTTGCCCCTTCATCCAATAGATAGATAGATAGACAGACAGTCAGACTGGAGCCCAGAGACTTTGACTTCCTTGGATCACAAAAGTTAAAAGCTCAGGTTGGCTTCCTATTTAATGCCATATTCTTCTGAAAAAGTTACTGTAGAAATGAGGCCCCCACCAGCTTTTGGAGCAGATTTATGTCATTAGATCATGTCTTTAGGCTGTCTCCACCTGCCACCTCAATAATCTATAGGCCTCACTTTGCTTTCTCTTTCAGATTATTAATAATTGGAGAAGAATGTAAGAGTCTTGGATTCTGGAGCATGAGCGAAAACAGAACTCAAGATCAGTACCATTCTGCTCGGGTGATGCATCTTTAAATATACTAGCTCTTCTGTGCAAGATGTGAACCTCTAAGATCTCTGAGACAGGATTATGAGTTTTCTAACAAGAAATACAGCAGTAAATCTCACATTTTTAAAAGGCTTAAGTCCAAGGTAAGAAAGACAGAAATCCCTAGTCAAGCCAAATAAGGAGGCAAATTACATAGAATAACGTCCATAATAGTATTCAATTGACCTTTCCCCACCACACAACAAATTTCCAAATTATCAATACTGGAGGCAATTGGAATAGCTAATAAGGATAATGATAATTCACCAGAAGGATAAGGCAATGAAGCTCCTCTGCTTGCTTTGGGAGGAATCCCTTCTCCTGATGCAGACACTGTCTTCCACATTGAAAATGAAATCTGGAGTACTTCCTCCTGCCTGATCATCTGGTCTCAATTGATCTTGACTAACAGGACTGATACTGCTTGGCTGGAATCCAGAGTGGTTCCGAGAACCTGTTGGGCTGTGCACCAAAGTTATATTTAGACAAGGTTTGAATGACTCTCCTCAGCAGAGACCATCTGTACACCAAGAATGACTGCCCAGCTCCAACAGCCACTCCAAGATGCTGTTCCACTCATGACAGATATTGGGTCCAGCTACCACGCAGGCAGACTGGCTGCTTATACTGGCAGTAGAAGAACCAGTGAAATGATGGTGTGTTACTCAGCTCTTCTGAATTGTATCAGCCTCTTTGGTTTGTTTGTTTGTTTGTTTGTTTTACCTTCACATCTATATGCATCTTGCCTTTCTACTTGGACCATGCCTCCCTCCATCAGACCCTATTCTTCTTGTCTTTCAAGCCACCTTTCAGCCTAGATGGCTTTTATTTTTGGAATCCTTCATTAAGCCTCAGAGGAGTGTCATTTCTCTTTCCTCAGTTAGTGGAGTTCCTTGAGGATAACAGAGTATATCTTTTTTCTTTCTTCCTACCATGCTTTAGTGCTGAATGCAGAGTGGGTGTTCATCGTGTTTGTTGAGTAACTGAGTAAAAATAAACAGTAGGGGCTGGAGAGATAGCCTAGCGGTTAAGAACACCTCTTGCAGAGGACCCAGGTTTGATCCCCAACACCCACATGGCGGCTAAGAACCATCTGTAACTCCAATTCCAGGAGAACTCCAGTTCCAGGGTAATCTGAGACCCTCTTTTGACCTCTGAGGCATTGCACGAAACAGGTGCACAGACCTACATGCAGACAGTACATTCATACACATACAAAAATAAATAAAATTAAAATTAAAAAAAATTAAAATAAACAGCATTAGTTCTGTTACTTTTTATCAACATTGGGGTAGTGATTTTTCTGAACCTCAGTTTTCTTATACGTAAAATGGGGATTTACAACTGGCCCTAATGTTCTGAGGAGTAAAGGAAAAAAACTGAATGCAAAGGTCTTTTGTAAACCGAGTAGCAATGTATGTACAATATTATTATGATAAATGAAAACCTGAATTTCCTATGTGTGTATGCATTTTCATACCTAAACTTATTATTTATATCTGTATTTACACACCTATTATTTGCACCTGTGTTTGGTTGTGTTTCTGCATGGTATGATGAAATGGGAAGGCAGGATCCTAATGATTTTCTCTAAACTCTACCATTTAAAGGCAGGTTAAGTGGCTGGAGAGACGGCCTGGTGGTTAAGAGCACTGACTGCTCTTGCAGAGGACCCAGTTTCGATCCCCAGCACCCACATGGCGGCTGAGAACCGTCTGTAACTCCAATTCCAGGAGAACTCCAGTTCCAGGAGAACTCCAGTTCCAGTGGAATCTGACACCCTCTTCTGACCTCCACGGCATTGCACGGCACGGGTGCACAAACCTACATACGGACAGTACATTCATACACAGAAATAAATGAATAAAATTAAAAAAAAATAAAGGCAGGTTAATCAAGAAATATTTTCTTTTTTTTGCAGTGCTGGGAATTAATCCCAGTGAGTCATGCAAAGTAAACACTCAACTACATGAGCTTTATCCCTAGCCCAATAATTACTTAAAATATTTTCAATAGTTTATTATTTTATGTGTACAAGTGTATTGCTTGCATGTTTGTAAATACGCCCCTGTACAATGCCTGAGGAAGTCAGAAGAGGGCAAGGGTGTCAGATCCCCTAGAACTAGAATTAAGATGGTTTGCTGCCATGTGGGAACCAAACCTGGGTCTTCTGCAAGAGCAGCCAGTGGTCTTGACCGCTGAGCCATCTCTCCAACCCCCCAATAATCACTTTTGGTACCTATTCCAATTCTGGATAAAACAGCCTGTACCTTCCAATGAAGTCATTCTATGAATCCATTACATGCATCTACACAAATACAAACTGCAAATTTATAAGGCACTAGATGAGAAATAAAAACAATTACTGTTTCTCTGTGACTTAAATCTTTCTGCCATAGTAGTAATGTTGAATATACTTTCCCTCCACTTTTTCATTTAACTTCATTAGTCTATTAGAACGATTATGGAAGGCATTGTCCCCATTTTATATGTGAATTGGCTGAGGCACAGTGTGGAGTTGGGGGGTGGGAATTCATGAACCCTGACTCCTTTCCAAAGTAGCGAGTGAATGGCTAACTGCAGAAGACCCTAACCACAGGTTGCCCCTTTCTTCTGGCCTTTTTTTTTTTTTTTTTTTTGTATTTTTAATATTTTCGAGACAGGGTCTCCCTGTAGCCCCAGCTGACCTGGAATTCGTTCTGTAGACCAGGCTGGCCTTGAACTCACAAAGATCCGCCTGCCTCTGCCTCCCAAGTGCTAGGATTAAAGGCGTGCGCCACCACGCCGGTTTCTTGATTCCACCCAAGGTTATAGAAGTTTGTGCCCAGAGCTGGTGTGTCATTTATAATGCTTTAACTACCACAGTTACTCCTGTGCTTTGGACCTGCCTGAAATGCTGAAGTCGTTATTCTGACATCAGTGGAGAGATTCTTCCCGAAGTTTGAGGTCTCCAGCTTCTGAATTCGCTCCAGAGCAGGTAGCAGACACCTGGCTGACCCAGGATTTGAAAGGAAAACGCCCAGCTCGTTCCTCCCTCACAGGCCCTCTTCGACCTCCAGCTCCCGCCTCTTGTTCTTCTTTAAAAAGCCAGGTGGCGCTAGCTCTCAATCCCTGCCGGAGCAGGAGGAATCCCTTGCTTGAGCAGAGAGGAGCTAGAAGAGGGTGGATCGGATCCGCAAAGCTCCGCTGGCTTGGCGCTTTTTCTCTGCCTGCTGGAAACGCGGATTTGCTTTTTGCATTTTTCTTCTTCCGCACCCTTAGCAAGATGCCGACAAGCCCAAAGGAGAGCGGAGTGTCCTGTGTGCCACATGGAGCTTGAGGAAAGGAAATGATTAAAGCCGTGAGGTTTCCTGGCTCTTCGCGGTGTTTACGGTGGGTTTTGATTTGGGAAGAGAGCGAGGAGAGGTTAAGGCCACTTCCAATCTGCCAGCATCCTGAGTCAGTCTGGGTAACAGATGACAAGTGGGGCCGGGTGGGCACGCACGCCTCCGTGTGCACATTCCGAGGGGTGCAGGACCAAGTGTCGTGTGTGATGGCCCAAGTGACAGAATATATGCATGTTTATAAAGAAGAAATCGTACCAGCTTTGAGGTTCACACACATGACATCCGAGGGTCTGCATCTGTTCTAAAACTCATACGTTTCTTTTTCAAATCCCATTAAAAAGTTCTTGAAATGTTTCCAGTCTTCGAATATTGCATCTTAACGGGGAGACTGGAAAAACTCCATCATTAAGCAATTACATTGATTAATTTGATTTAAATCAAACTCCACTGAGTGAAAAATGCTTGTTGAAACTTAGAAAATTATTACTAATCTTGTCATGAAAATTTGGCCGTTGCTGCTATAGACAATCATCACCAAGTTGGAAGTTAAGACAAATGCAGTGCAAGTATTTTTAAAAGTTATTGAAATATTATGGGAATACTTTGATATATGGTCTATAACAATCTTAAGATTTTAATGCAAATAACAGAAAAACACCAATGCATAGAGCACTCAGCAACATTAGTTAAGAACATGTGCTGTTCATGTTTGTTCTTTTACAACACTGGTTGTATGTTTATTGCAATGTGCACTGTGCTTTCAAACTGCAAGTTGCCAGCTATTAGTTCCTCTTGAGTCAAAAGTGTGGGGTTTGACTAGCACTTTAAACATAGAATACAACAGAGAATATCTGAAGAATGGTAAGAATAAGCTATCACAAATCCTTTCCTTATAAATATGTGGGCGTTAGATTGTCATGTAAAAGGTACTTCATGAGAACTACATTAGTAAGAAGTTTTAAAACTGATGAGAAAAATTCACGTTTGTCTAACAAAGTTCCTATTCATTGTATGCTGTTTGGGTTTGAGATAGGAGACTGGGGCCCTGTCTGCCCCTGCTGCCCTACACTGAATACAGTGGGTGTGTACAGCCCTCCTCTCCCTTCAACATCACCTCCCCTACCTCCCAAGCCACTTGACTCTGAGCATGTTCTTCAATGAAAATGAGATTGGCAGATAGGTAGAAGTTTTCAAGTCTCAGCAAAATAGGTATTTTCCTGATTCGAAAAATAATAGTAGAGTCTAGATCAAATCAGTCTTCAAGCTTTAGGAGGAGACTCCGTAGAGAAAATGGCACAGGGCTCCAAGCTAGGTGGGGACTGGTAGCAAGAGGATTATGAGCCCGGGAACCCTGGAGCAGAGAGCGAAGCAGAAGGGCTCGTTCGTTCACGTTAGATGAGAGAGGCAGTTCACTGAAATGACAGAAAGACACTTATGGGCACAGAGTGCTGTTGATTCTCTTAAAAAATACAATGTTGGTCATACGTTTATTACTTCCTCTTGCACTCAATAATGTAGGGAGATGTAGCTGGAGGCAGAAATTTTGAAAAGGGGCCCCCATTGTTTTAACAGGGGCTGGTGGAATAGTTCTGAACAATAGTGAGCACTTTCGAGGCTCCGTGTTTGATGTACGCCCTCAGAAACACTTCTACTCTTTCTTCCTCTCTGCTCCTGTCCAAGAGAAGAGGCACTGTTTCTGTTGTTCAAACTTCAGGATGTTGATGAAACCACATTTGCTGTGCTCTGGGAAGTTGACCGTCTGGATCTGACCTCAGGAATGTCAATTCCCTGTCTCTCTCCACCCCTCCCCTTGCATTCCAGATGCTAGGACTGCATAGCTGAACCAAGATCCAACTTGGGTGTAGCCTTCGGTCCTCTCTGTTAGCCTCCAAATATGCCCATGGCTTTGGGTTTCTGTATCATCTGGTCTGCCAGGGGGAAGGATTTGCATTAAGATGGACCTACCTGTATGCTCTGTTTGGGGTGTACTAAATCTCTATATTGAGGTATATTGGGTTCGCCCTGCTAAAAACCTGACACATTATTTCTCATATTCTAGTGTTCCAGAAATGTCTTATCCCTAATAGCACACATTCTTAAGCTATAGAAGGCAACAGAATTACCTAGATGGCTGGGGGCTGATGAGGTGGTTCAGTGGGTAAAGTACTTGCCACCAAGCCTGATGACTTGAGTTCAATCCCCATGACCCACCTTGTGATGTGGAATGCATACCTACACTCAACAAATGTTAAAAACAAACAACAGACAGCAATAGATGACTGGGATCCACCCTCATTTCTGATTTCACAGGTCTGAGGTGGAGCCTGAGCATTTGCCTTTGTAACCATTTCTCAAACAATTCCAAGGCTGGTTCTAGGGTACAGATTTTGAGAACTACTTCTCCATGTGTTCTCCTAAGAAAGGTGTGGAATGGGAATGTGAACGTGCTCCTAAATCCTCAACAGTCCTCTCAAGCTGAGGCTTGAGTCCTGTCCACTAAAAACTTTACTGGAGAGGAATGGAAGTTTCCAAAGGGATTTAGGTGCAGTGGAATTTTATCACTCCATGCATCTAAAAACTTGCCAGAAATAGAAGTATTAACATATCATAAATATGTTAATTTTGTCTCATTTTTGCATATTTTAAAACCTGCTGGAGGGAGATGAAATGGACATATCAAGACATTAAAATGGGAGTTTAAGCAACAGTAATTTGATTGTTATGTGAAGGTAATACTTAGCACTATGCTGTAACAGGATGGCCACTCCATATTAAGTGAAAACTGTGGGCCAAACATGATGAATATGACTGACTTCTGGCCAAGACATCCCTGGCTCCCAAAGCCTGGCTCCCATGGCTTCCTAGCACTGGGCTCTACTCTGGGTATTGGGCCTCAGAGGGAAATGAGGTTGTTGTGAAATCTGGTGTTCCTAATGAAGCAGTTCTTGAACCTGCAATGTGCAAGGAAATAACTTAAATGTGAGATGAGAAGTTGGTATGTTGAAAAGTTGTTGACCTTTCCAGGACAACTTTTAAAAGAATAGATCTGTTTTATTGACACTTTGGGAATGATTTTATAAAGCATAAAAGCCTCAAAAATTATTCACTTTGTTTCATGTTAAGCAGCCTGGAATATCTAAACCAAATCCCTGCATCATTATTGCTGAAATTTTGTTGCAAAATTTGGCATGGACTATTTTGAAGTGTCAGACTTTTAGGCGCTATTTCAGAATTGGCAAGAGTCAAGGGATTTTCATTGATTTAATGACATTTTTCCTTATTGTCCCCATAATCACCTGCTTTATGAACTGTGGTTAGAGTTGATGTTGTAACTGGTAATTTTCTTAGAACCCAAATTCATTTATATTTTTCTGTCTTTTGATTTTCACCATTTCTGGGAATTGTTAGTACACGGAATAAAAGGAGATACATTACAAACAATTAAAAAAAAAACCAAAACAAAATTCCTTGGACCTTTTACAGATACCACATATGCAAATAACCATGGCTCTGCATTCCAGTGCCATCCAATAGGGGTTACATTTTCCTCATTAACCTCTTTCTTTACCAAACAGTATTGTTCTTCAAGCATGTTTTTATCTAAATCCAGTTTGACATTTTAAATTAATTCACACCGACTCAATCCAGATGAGGAATTAGAATGTCTTCTCAATTTGAACCTAGAATTTGTGCGATCCTGGTTGAATTGCATCAAAATAAGAACACCTTCTATTTTAGAATTAAATCCGGTGATTGGCTGTATGGCCTGCACAACCAAAACCAAAACCAAAACCAAAACCAAGCATTAGAAGTAATGTTTATCTCCCCCCTGCATTGCTGAAGGAAGAAGCAGAAATCGTAATCCATGAAAAACACACCTCCAGTGTGAACATGATCTTTCTTCTCAGGAAAAACTATAGAGTGGATTTTTTTTTTTCTTTTTCAGTGATTGAGACTGAACCCAGGGCAGAATACATTCTATGCAGACACTCTACCACTGAGCTACAACACCAAGGCCTGGATACTTAGTTCAAAGTGAAGGAATATTCAGTGTGTTTTCTTCTTTAAAAAAAATTTTTTACATGTATGTATATATGCCTTATGCATGTCTGGTGCCTGTAGAAGTTAGAAGAGGGCATTGTATCCACTGGAACTGAAGTTACAGATGATTTTGTGAGCCACCATATGGGTACTAGAAACTAGACCAGGATCTTCTTCCAGAGTAAGTGCTCTTAACTGCTGCGCCATCTTTCCAGCCCCTCAGTCTGCTTTCAGTCAGTCATCACTGGTATTGTAGTTCCTTGGCTCTTAACATGAAGCAATGAGAATCTTTTCATTTCTCCAGGAAGTCAGCAAGGTTGTTTAGCAAGATGATACAATTTTACAGTATATAGCTCAGTACAAGGTTTGCATGTAACAAGGCCTTACGTTCAAAAGTCAGCACAATTAAGGTGGTGGAGGGAGGGGAAGAAAGGGAAGAAAAGAGAAGAAAGGAGAAAGGGAGGCAGGAAAGGAGAGAAGTAATTTTGCAGGAGCAGAAATGTAACCTGATTTTTAAAAAACTTATAAACTCATGCATGAATCTATGATTTTTGCCCCAGTGCAGAGCAAAAATATTGACACTGAAAACATTGTTTCCAGTATTGGTATCTGATGAATAACAAAGTGCTTGTGCTCAGTTAGGTATGTATGTAAAATAAAGGCATTAAAATAACAATTTAACTCTGTCTGAGTTAAACCTACCAGTTTTGGAGACTCTGTTCCAACTGTGTTTACTCTGTAGTTAGCTCTGTCTTATCTCTCATTGTTTTTATACTCCACCATCTTCTTATGCATTATTTTCAAACTCCTCTAATCCTAGCCCAAGATGGCATGAGTTAGAATTGAAAAGAGAATGAGCATTCTTTTTCTGAGTATACACAGTTTCAAAACATACCCTTTAATGTTATTTGACACCATTTTTCTACATGTGCTTTTTACTGAGAGTTTGCTGGATGAAACCATATTGCAAAACATTTGCAAAACTAAATTATTGACAAAATGCTTGTGATTCCAAAAGGGTGTGCTTGATTGAAAGCAGTTGCAATGTTTCAACATGAGAATGCTGCTTATCCTTTCTGTGGGTGTCTTTGAAGATTCCTACAGACCATACCTGTGGCCTTCGGCTGTCTCCACATACTGAATTAGAGCTGGAGACCATTTTGCTTCCAGCTTTTTGTTACCTGACTTAGCAGTCTGGAAAATCCTGTGTTCGTGTTCTTCTTTTGTTGTCTCTAGTCTATTGGAAAGTGATTTCTTTATGCATGCTAACCACGTCCAGCAGCACAGACTAAATTACCTAATCATACCTGGCCATTTCCAAAAATGTGCTTGATTGCCAAGATTCAGCAATGCTCTCTTCAGCATCCTTTCACTAGATGCTCATTTCAAGTCACAAGACTTCAGGGTGAATTTGTCATTTGTTCCTAAATGTCTCAATTTAGCCAACCTTTAGCCTACCTCTGAGAATAACATCAAAATCAGCTATTCCACTGACCAGAAACAAGATCATTTCTACTGAGAAAAGAGAAAACATGAATATATAGAAAACTGAATTTGTTATTTGATGATTGACCTACTCTGTTATGCTTTGCTGTAACAGAATGCCATGGACTGGATAATTTATAGTAAATGGGAATTTACTTGGCTTATGATCTTGGAGGCTCATAAGTCCAAGAGTGTGGTATTGGCACTTGTGCAGGGCCCTGGCGTCAGAGAAGGGTACATGTACTGTGTCATCTCATGGTACATGTCCAGAAGGGCAGGAGATCAAGAGGGCCAAACACCCCTGTTAAAAATTTATTTAAGTTTATGTGCATGTTTCACACGCATGTATGTAAGTCCACACATGTCATGAAGTGCCCATGGAGGCCAGAAGAAGGCATCGGATCTCCTGGAACTGGAGTTAACAGAGAGCTGTTAGCTACCATGTGGGTTGTGGGACTTGAACCTGGACCCTCTGCAAGAGCAGCCAATGCTCTTAATCACTGAAAAATGTCTCCAGCTCCAAACATCTTAAAAAAAAAAAAAAAAAGAAAAGAAACCTACTACTTTCATAACTAACTCAATCCCCAAATAACATTAGTCCATTCATGATGTCAGAGCCCCCCGTCAGGAAGGGTTCAAACCCATGAGCCTGGAGGGGCACATGCACACCATAGTCATGACAGCAGTTAGGACACAGATGTTCAGGTAGCTCTACTGTGTGTCAAGTGTGTGATAGAAGAAGTAATTTTTCAGACATCTAGTTTACCTGGCATGTCAACTGCCTTTTTAAAAATGACAGTTGGAGGATATTTTCTTTAAAAGATTAAATCATGAATCCCATAAAATAATTCATAAATGCATGAAAAAGATTTTATTTGACCAAATTATCTTATGACAGAACTCACCAGATGTTACAATTGGTTGAGAGGAGAATCTGAACAGCAGAGCACTAGATACAGGCAATCAGGAACACTGAAAAGAATGTTACATTGAGGTACACCAAATTCTATTTATATAAGACAAGTATAAGCTCAATGTTCTGAAAGACAGAAATGATTTTTTTTTCTTGAGGGAGAAAACATTCTCCACCATGGATGAGGAAGGCTATAGACAGAAGATGTGTGGTGTGCATGCACAGGCCGAAAGGAAACTGCAGGACATAGCGCCCGCCAGGCACTGAGTACAGGCCAGAGAGACCAACCTATGTAACACACGCAAGGCCAGATAAAGAGAACAAGGACTCACTAAGGCTCAGCCCCCAAGGCTTCCTCCATCAAGGTAGAAAGTAAGGATGACCCTGCTGCTCTTCAGCTGGTATTGCAATGCTAGCATTCACACTGAAGGGCGTGGAACTGCACACATGATGGCATATACATACATACATGCCTGCATATATAGTTTACATTTAACAGCACTTCATAGAGACTGCACCATGCTAACACAGAATGGAACAGACAGCTTCAGAAGGCTGTTCAGGAGGCCGAAATCTGGATGCTGCTGTCAACTTCCTTCCTCTTCTCAGCATCGAGGACATCGAGGACAATGAACACGGCCTTGGGGTGTCATGAGTCACTCATACGCTGGCAGACCAAATAGCTGGGGCTGGAAGTCCTCCAGGGACCTCAGTACCACAGTGGCCTTTCTTGTCAAGTCTTGGCTCATGTTCTCATCGGGAACCAGGACAGCCTGCATCCCTGCTGCCAGGGCCGCCTCCACTCCGTTGGGAGCATCTTCGAAGACCAGGCACATATCAGGAGTAGGCGCCGGAGAGAACCTCTTGGCACAGGCGAGGAATATGTCGGGGCATGGCTTGCCCCTCGTCACCTCGGGATCATCTCCCAGCACCATGTGGTCAAACAAACCGAAGAACTCCTTGTGTTTGGTGGTCTTCATTTTAAAAGACTCAAAGGCTGAGCTGGTGGCCAAGGCGAAGGGGATGCTGTGTTTCCGTAGATGACGGACCAGTTTTTCAGCCCCTGGCATGAGCCCAGCGTTGGGGTACAGCTCCTTCAGCTTTGCCTGGCTCTCCTTCACCAGCTCCTCTTTGGACATAGGCAGCTGCAGGAGTTCTACTATGATCTGGGCGCCTTCTAATGATATCTTCCCCATCACCTGGGACCTGACGTCCCAGCTGTACGTCTTTCCAGAGCGAGCACATATTTCCTGAAACACTGCTGAATACAGCCGTTCAGTATCCAGAAGTAGTCCATCCATGTCAAAGATGATGTGGGTGACTGGCCGTGGGGAGGGAGCAGGCACCGGTGTGGCTGACATGGTGCTGCCTTCTCAGCGGGGTGGGGGCAGGGCCAACTGCCTTAAAAAAAAAAANCCATGATGCGAGTGCACATACACATTCACACACACAAACACACACACAAATGCAGAATAAAAACTCTCATCACTGAGCCACAGGAAGCAGTATGTTTAGGTAAACTGTCAGAATAGAAGCTCAGGAAGGGACAGACAGCATCTCTATTACAGTGGTACTGTCTGTCATAGAGACTTTCAAACATCTCTCATGTGGCAACTTTGTAGAGTAGAAACGGAATTGGGTACATATCATATAGATGCTCTAATCACAATGTGGATGCAAGAACAGACTATTTCCATATATGAATGCTTCCATTCTTCTGAGACTAGTGAGATGGTGAGCCAAGTTTGAAACATCTGCTTGTCAGATGGAAATCAAGGCTATAGAGAACTCAATATTACCAGGTGACACTGTAAAGAAGCTGAGCCACGTGTCAATCTTCATGGAAACTGTGTGAGAATGCTCTGACTGGTGACCTTATTATATGGCATTACCATGTGCTCGGCAGTAGCACAAATAAGCATGGAAGCAGATGGCAAATTGTGATTGGCAAATGCAGCATCAATTAGTCATTTTTTTTTTTTGGTCTTTTCGAGACAGGGTCTCCCTGTAGCCCCAGCTGACCTGGAATTACCAGGCTGGCCTTGAACTCACAAATATCCGCCTGCCTCTGCCACGCAAGTGCTAGGATTAAAGGCTTTCAGACCACACTTGGTAAAACTTTTCTAAGGGCTTTTGCTGTTTGGCTTCATCTTGTTTAAAGATGTTAGAGCTGTATTGAGATTCATATCAACAATCAGAAAGTAGTATCACGGTTCTGGTTGTCATTATCCTGTTTCGACATGCTATAACTAGCCTGCCTGTGTTAAAATTTAATGGACTGGAGAAGAGATGCATTAAAAAAATCTTAATGGTGGAGGCTTCAGCTACTCAAGCATCTGACAGATGTCTCGTTTTCTAAATTCAGAACATGTGATAAATCCATGATTTCCTCAATTAGTGTTCTCAGCTTTGAAAGCACATTTCAATATCCCCAGAATTTAAAAGAAAAGAATTAAAAAAAAAAAAGAAGGATGAGGACATAGCTCAGTGGTAGAGAACATTCCTGGCATATGCATAACCCTTGGTTTGAGCACAGCAATGCAAAAATAACCAAATAAATCGAGTTATTTATCATGCATGTCACACACACTTGAGAGGTTGAGGCAGATGGATGGAGAGTTTGAGGATAGATTGGACTACATAGCAAGAGCCTGTCTCAAAAAATTAAAAGTAGGGACTGGAGAGATGGTTAAGAGCACTGGCTATGCTTCCAGAGGTTACAGGTTCACTTCCCGTCACTCACACGACAGCTGACAACCATCTGTAACTCCAGTCCCAGTGTATCTGACCCCCTCTTCTGGCCTCCATGGGCACTGCACTACGACAGTGCACTTCCACGCATGCAGGCAGAACACTCATACACATATAATAAAAATACATTAAGCCCGGCTTGGTGGCGCACACCTTTAATCCTAGCAGAGGCAGGCAGATCTTGGTCTACAGAGTGAGTTCCAGGACAGCTGAAGCTACAGGGAGACCCTGCCTTGAAAAAGACAAAAATAAATAAATAAAATAATTAATCAATTAATTAAAAATAAAAATAAAAATACATTAACATTTTAATTTAAAAAATCAAAATAAAAGGAAAAAAATGACAGGAAGCCTCAATCCCATACTAATTAAAGCAGGATCTCTCTGGGTGGGGCCTCATATGTTATTTTTCTAAGTGCCCCCAAGTGATTGGAATATGTGGTCTGACAGTCACTAACCTACATGAAAAGTTCATCTTTCAGAAGGGAGAGAAAGTGATGAGGAGGGTTAACACTCTGCTTCTAATTTTGGCCAATAAGGAAGCATGGAATGGAAAATCAGAAATGGCAAGAACCTGGAAGAGGGCCACCTGGCCATCAGAAAATTCCAGAACGATGTGGTCACCTCCAGACACACACTGCTAGTCTGAGCTTAAGGAATATCAGGCAATTATAAATGCTTGACTTTCACACCCTTCTCTGGGATTCCAGAAAGACACAGAAGATAGTCTTCAAAATAAGATTCTAATGCTATGGTTTCAAATGATCAAAAGCAACAGGAGCCGGGTACTTGGGAGTCAGAGGCAGATGGAACTTTGTGGGATCAAGGCCAACCTGTTCTATATAACATGTTCTAGGCCAGCTGAGGCTACCGGGAGACACTATTTCAGTCCATCAATCAATCAATCACTCAGTCTTTCAAAGGAAAGGATGAGGGCACAGTAAGGAGCTAACAAAAATAATTTAGTGTCTTTCGTCAGGAAGCTGTCTGCTAAGTTCATATCCGTAGATGATATGTATAAAGTATGAAAGGTGATGGGGCTGGAGAGATGGCCTAGCGGTTAAGAGTGCCGACTGCTCTTGACAGAGGACCCGGGTTCGATCCCCAGCATCCACATGGTGGCCAAGAGCCGTCCGAAACTCCAATTCCAGGAGAACTCCAGCTCCAGGGGAATCCGAGACCCTCTTCTGACCTCTGCGGCATTGCACGACATGGGTGCACAGACCTGCATGCAGACAGTACATTGATACACATACAGAAATAAATAAAAAAAAATTAAAAAAAGAAAGGTGACACAGATTTTTTAAAGCATCAATACAAAAAAAAATCTGTCATGAATATGTGAAAAGAGCCAAAAAAAAAAAAAAAAATACCACCAACTAAATCCAGAAGGCAGCTAGCATTTTAGTTGAAGAGGACTCTTTGAATTAAAGGTAAGGAAATCTAGGATCCACACACACCTCTGCTAATGTTGCGTCTAAGGTGAATGAGACAAGGAAGCACCCACAGATGTAGGCTCTCTGTAGACTCCAGAAGGGGTGGTAGGGCAATGTTCTAAGAAGGAATTAAAGGGTTATATCACTCATGAGCATGCCAGCTACCCTAAATAAGTTCAAAGGCGGGCCGGGAAATAACGAACTGGGGTGTTAATAGAATTTTCAGATGCAGTTGCTTTAATCTTTGAAAAATATGGAGAATGAGAGTTTCCCAGACACTGCCCTACATTTTTGTTTTTCAAGAGCAAAGTAGGAAAAAAAATCTTGGAACCGAAGGCTGAAAGTCCTGCTGATTCTTCAGTTCAAAAATGCTAAGATTTACTTTAAAATGCTGTTTGAACATAAGACTTGCTATGCTAAATCATTACTATGACATAGTTGATGAAAAAAGTAGAGATAAGAAATCATCAAGGGGCTGGAGAGATGGCTCAGCGGTTAAGAACACCGACCGCTCTTGCAGAGGACCCGGGTTCAATTCCTAGCACCCACATGGCGGCTAAGAACTGTCTTTGACTCCAGTTCCAGGAGAATCTGACACCCTCTTCTGACCTCCGCGGCACTACACAACACGGGTTCACCAACCTACATGCAGACAGTACATTCATACACATAAAAAATAATAAAAAGAAAAAGAAAAAAAAAATCAAATGTTAACTCAGCTAATTGAAATTCTGTAGTTCATAACCTTTGAGGATCAGATAAAAGCAAAGTGACCTTTTGAAGTAGTCAGATATTAGGGTACATAAAACCATCTCCAAACTTGCTGACTTAAAACAATCTAATGGAAAAGTCCAAGCTCCAAAATCCTAGACTTTTGGAGCACAAACATGATGCCATAAGTGGAAAATTACTGTGCTTAACCTCATGGGATTAAAGATAGCAAATCAGTGCAGACACATTACATATATTAAATAAGATTACCTTCAGATACTGTACATAAGATGTATGTGAAACACAGGTGAATATTTTGTTTATATTTGGGTCCTATCCTCAAGATACCTTGTTATGCATGTGCAAATATTCTAAAATCCAAAACAATTCTGAAGTTGGAAACATTTCTAATTCTAAGATTTTTGAATAAAGGATATACAACTCGTTCCATTAATTTGCTCACAGTTCTGCAATTGTGGGCCAACTTGGACAGTTCTTCTGCTAGATTTTTATGGGATTCCTTAGTCATTTTCAGTTATCCAATGGCTTAAGTGAGGTTGAATGATGCAAGTAGCCTCCACTGTGTGTTTGGTGGTGGTGGCTGGCTGGCAGCTGGGCCTTGTGTCCCCAGCGGGCAAACAGCAAACTGAAGCAATTTATTTGGTGGCGGCAGCATTCCAAGAGCAAGCAGCCAGGCTTCTGAAGGTCCAGGCTTGGAAGCCACATAATATTTTTCTGCCTCATTCTTTTGATGGAAGGAGGTCACAGAATCAGCCCAGACCAGTGGACAGTGAGAAAGCAATACCTTCAGCTGGGAGTTGCAGCAAAGATTTGTGACCTCAAATAATTTATGACACATCTCATAAAAATGCTTGTACATGGATTATTTAATTTCAGCGGATTCAAAGATCCAACTCAAGCAAAGAGTTTTCATTATATTTTAGCTATGGATATACATTCTTAATTTTCATAGACATTTATTTTGTGTGTATGCATGTCAGCGTACATGTGTGTGCCCTCATACACATGGGCATGCATATGCCATGGTACATGTGTGGAGGTTAAGAACAACTCCAGGGAGCCAGTTCTTTCCTTCCACCATATGGGCTCTGGCGATCAAACTCAGGCCATCGGACTTGACGCCAGCTCCCTTTACCTACTGAGCAGTCTCTGTGGCTCTCTGGATATGTTTAAATGAGGAAATGAGGACTCTAAAGCCTAAAGAAACTAAAGACTTGCCCAAAATCAAATATGTATTCATAAGTATTGCCCATCACCCAGGTCTCATAACTCACCATTCCATGCCATTTCTTATATTCAACTGAGACTCACTCAGCTCATTACTGCATGAAATCAATTTCAGCAGTTATATAAATTATCAGTCAACTAAGGAAAAGTTACACCAAGTGTATACAGAAAAATACAAATATGTATTTGATTGATCAGACCGAACATTCATATTCAGACAGGAAACCAGCCAAAACTAGATGAGGAGAGTAAATGATTTCTGCAAACTGGCCCAGCTGTGAGCAGATACTTAAGTCTGCTTCTCTTATTGCTTGCAGTTTCTTTTTTGTTTGTTTGCTTGTTTTGAGACGGGGTCTTACTATATAGGTCTGGATGGCCTGGAATTCACCTTGTAGACCAGGCTATCCAAACCGAAAGGAATCCTCTGCCTCTGCCCCTGGGCCTCCTCTGGGATGTTGGGGATTATAACTCTGTTGGTTGAGTGCTTGCCTATCAAATCTGAAGTTGGAAACACTTCTAATTCTAAGATTTTCGAATAAAGGATATATAACTCCTTCCATTAATTTGTTCACAGTTCTGCAATTGTGGGCCAACTTGGACAGTTCTTCTGCTAGATTTTTATGGGATTCCTTAGTCATTTTCAGTTATCCAATGGCTTAAGTGAGATTGAATGATGCAAGTCCACTCTGTGTTTGGTGGTGGTAGCTGGCTGGCAGCTGGGCCCCGGATTTGATCCTCAACATACACACACACACACACACACACACACACACACACACACACACCAAGTCATACATTGATAAGAAATTGATGTATATTAATTTTAATTTACATGAAATCCAGGAACTGCCCCAATTCCATTTTTTTTCTTTCATAAGATGAAAACAATTGAAATACAATTGATGAAATTTAGTTTAGATTACTTCCTTTTTGTTGTGGGTGTATTTGTTGCCAGTAATGGGGTTTTATGCTACAAGTCCCATTTTATTTTTGTTCTGTGCTTTCATTTGTTGAGACAGGGTCTCAAACTCGTGATGCTCCTGCTTCCAGGTGCTGGGATTTAAAAAAAAAAAAAAA
>VZQC01000152.1:1296727-1412176 GCA_009823505.1 Rhizomys pruinosus | reverse complement strand
GGGGCTGGAGAGATGGCCTAGCGGTTAAGAGCGCCGACCGCTCTTACAGAGGACCCGGGTTCGATCCCCAGCACCCACATGGCGGCCGAGAGCCGTCTGAAACTCCAATTCCAGGAGAACTCCAGTTCCAGGGGAATCTGAGACCCTCTTCTGACCTCCGCGGCATTGCACGACACGGGTGCACAGACTTGCATGCAGACAGTACATTCATATACATACAGAAATAAATAAAATAAATAAAAAATAATAATAATTAAAAAAAAAGAAAAAGAAAAAAAAGAAAATAAATAAATAAAATTTTAAAAAATTTAAAAAAAAGAACCCTTTTCTCCCTTAAGTTGCTGTTGTCAAGTATTTGGGGACAACAATGAGAAAAGTCACTAATTTGTTAGTTTGAGCTCACTTTGTTTTTGTCCTGCTTGCAGCACTGCAGGGAAGACGACATGGCCTCATGCATGCTGCCCAAGTGTTCTAAAGATAGGATGTTTAAAAGGCTTCTTATCAAAAACACCCAAACATGAAAGCAAAGAAATGCAGATAAATGTAAAACTGGTAAATGAACACCTAAGCCCAAACCTGTTCCCACAATTGCTATCATTTTGTCATCTCTGCTTCATCTAGCTGTATTTTTTTCTTGTTTGACCATTTTAAAGTCAGTCACCCCAAGTAATCTGCATACTCCTCTAGATCATGAGAACACCCTTGTTTATAACCCGCATCTACCACTTAATAATAATTCCTTAATATTATAGGAATTATGAATTCATATATATGAATTATGTTCATATTCAGATTACCTTGATTTTTATAAATTTTGTTTCTAATCTAGGATCCAATTAAGCAGCACATATAACAGTTGTTATGTTACTAGTCTATATCAATCTAGAACAGCACAGGACCCTATCTCACTTTCCCATGCCATGGACCTTTAAAATAGAGGCCAGTCCAGTTGTCGTCAGGAATGTTTCAATTACAGACCCTTTGATTGCTTCCTCATGGTGGTTTAATGTGTTCATCCTCGTGTGGTCCAGTTTTCTAAAGTCCTGACTGGACTGAGGTTATACACTCTGAAGAATGCTTTATAGTGAAGGCTGCCAACTTCATAGCAAACCGTGATGGAACCACACAAGCCTGGTGGCTAACCAGTGTTTTCTAAGGAGTTTTCTGATTCTTTTAAAAAAATATTGTGGAGATCAGGAATCTCCCAAGACCACCTGAAGCACAGCTAGGAGCTGGAACCAACCCAGTGCCCCTCAACTGACGAATGGATAGAGAAAATGTGGTACATGTACACAATGAGTTCTATGCAATGGTAAAGAAAGACGACATCATGAGTTTCGCAGGTAAATGGATGGAACTAGAAGATATTATGTTAAGTGAAGTAACACAGTCCCAGAAAAACAAGCGACAAATGGTATCCCTCATCTGTGGATGCTAGTGCCAATTACCTAGTTGTAAGTATCTCTTGTGCACGATTCCTTGAGCTTTTGTCCAAGCAGTTGGGAGTGATGTATATTGGAAACAACAACAACAACAACAGAAAGGACTGCATCAAAGAACTGACTGAAACGGTGAACTTCTGCTCAAAACAGTCAACTTCCACATGGAGAATTTTGAGAAAGAGATGAAAAGCATATTTGGCAGAATGCATGAGGGGGGTAGGGTGGGGGACACGGGTCTAGATCTGATTAGTAACATAATCTTGTACAAAAATATACATAATAAAAAAATAAAAAAGAATATTGTGTTTTGTCTATTATTATTATCAGTATTACTATTTTGTGGTGTTGCACGGAATCTATGGCCTCATACATGCTAAGTATCTGTTCTATCACCTTGACCATGATTTTATCAATGGACTGTACTTTGTTTTTTTCAAAGCTTCTTCAAGCTGAGGAACAGTCTACTTAAAATTATGAAAACAAACATCTACTTTAAGCCTTAAGGCAATTGTTTATTTTCTGCTCAAATCTTTGTATTGTTGTTTGGTGCCATTTTGGTTTATAGTAGTCATATACACATTAATAGTGAATTGGGGGGGGGCTGGAGAGATAGCCTAGCGGTGAAGAGCACCAACTGCTCTTGCAGAGAACACGGGTTCGATCCCCAACCCACATGGCGTCTAAGAACCGTCTGTAACTCCAATTCCAGGAGAACTCCAGTTCCAGGGGAATCCGACATCCTCTTCTGACCTCCGTGGCATTGCACAACACAGGTGTACAAACCTACATGCATACAGTACATTCATACACATACAAAAATAAATAAAATTTAAAAAATAGTGAATTTGGGCATTAGTGGGTTCCCAAAGTGAGTTCTTTTTCCATTCATTTCATGATTGTTACACTCTATGTTCACAAATGTAGCAACATTCTCCAACATATTTTTTCTTAGAAATGAATGTTGTATGTAACAAAATGGGATTAAAGATGTACCCAGTGTATCAAGAAGTCAAGCCTCACTACATGTTGGATGGCTAGTAGACTCTTACTGTGAGGTAATTGAGACTCACACTGGAATTGAAATGTGGCTTTCTTGAAGTGACTTCTTTGTTTCCTTTTTTAAGCAGGTCAAGAGATGTGAGTGAAAACATACCAATAACCAAACATGGTGGTATCAGGTTAATTAGGAAGAGAAAATAATTTCTAAAGTTTGTGTCTGTTCATTTTCTTTATTTCATTTGTTTTTGTTTCGAAGTCATCTGTGATTCATTTGCCTTTCGTCATCTTCCACAATGGCTTCTGCAAGAGTATCAGTCTTGAAATGTACGGCATGGCTAGCACCCACTTCAAACACTGTTTAAAATCTCATTTATTATTTTGTACTGTGGTTGCACTTAAAAGCCAGTGTTACTGAGACTACAGAGCACATGTCTTTAATTCCCAAAGGGAAGAAGGGAAGAGAGAGGGAGAGAGAGAGAGAGAGAGAGAGACAGAGACAGAGACAGAGACAGAGACAGAGACACAGAGAGAGCTAAAGCTGTGAGACAGCCCACAATACAAATATGAGGAAAACAAGAATATTCAGAAGTCATATAGGCAGATGAAGTCTCTAGACACCAGAGAACTGGAAAATACCCAAGCTTGGGCTTAGTGCAGTACAGAACCATGATAAATACCAGGGCTGGTATCTTTTTTTTTTCTCAAGGAAAAGTTACTTACTTAAGGACCACATTCCCGGGATTACAAGGATTTCCCTGAATAGTCCAGGGACCATTTATCCACAATAGGATAAGAAAAAGGAAGAGATGGGAGTCCATGGGAACCACCTATTCCATGACACTGTAGTTGTAACTTGAAATTTACACTGGGCATAATCATATTACATTTATATCGGCAGGTGAAACCTGTATCAAGTAAGAATTATGTTTTCCCAATTAAATTACATTTTAGATGCCAAAGTCCAAGTGCACGTTCAAGCCAATCCCAATTAAAACTCCGTATAGTTTAGCATTATTCCTTTAAAGAAAAACAAGCACAAGACCATGTGCTGAGAAGATCTCGTGCCAGCAGCTCACTCACATGCAGTGGACTCATGTTCCTTCCTCCACTTCCAAACAGAAAGTAGTCACCTGCTCTTGAAAACTGCCTGGGCGTGGGCTGAGCTGGCCCAGCTCTCTATAAGGATACGTGCTGTATTGATAAGCACCCAGTCCAGTTTGGGACGGACAGGGGTAAGGAGTTGGGGTAAAAGAATCTACCTAACAGGAAGGAGAAGACGATAGGATGGAAATCTCCCCAGTCCTCATGTACTGGATTCTTTTTCTTCCATTTTCTAACTTTTAAGTCATACTTTATATGAACCACACCTATGGTCTAGGCAACTAACTACTCAGCAACTGACTGCATCAAGGTCTCTTCATTCTGGAAGCTGCAGTGAGAATACGCTCTGAGATAAAGGAGTAACAAGCTTTGAGTGTTTCTTGCTGAAGGGAGCTTGGCTAGAAGAGCCAACAAAGGCAGTTTCCCAAGCTCCCAATTATTTACTGCTTCATTTGGACATGTTCCTCCTCTGTGCAGTGCTGCCATTACCAACCTCAAATCCTCAGAGATTGGGCAGCCAGTTCTTTCCTCCTTTTCCAGGTAAAATAAAGACTCTGCAAATAAGTGTCTTAGAGTGATGTTCACTGAAGCCTCTCATGATGAAAATTTTCATTCAAGTGAGAAACTTACTATGGAATGTTAACATGAAGGCTCTCAGTGTCAAAGCAGCAAGTAGAGAGTGTGTAGAAAGCTGGTCACTGGTCCAGACTCAATCCTTCTGGTGTCGCCTTCAGCTCCATTAGCCTGCCCCTCTATCCACATGAGGCTCTCTCCGCAATGCCCTCACCCTTTGGGGAAATACAGTAATTTTTCTGTTCTTCTAACTAATGTGGACTAGGAACGTGTGAGGCTAAGACTTAAATAATCACATGACTAATCACGTGGCATAACACACAGCCTGATATTTTCCCTTTAGACTATTTGCCATTCTTGGGGCTTTATTGAAGAAGTGAGGCCCAAGTTGCCTCCTTTTGAGGACTGGAAAAGTTTTCCTCATTCTTTAAGAGAAGAACGCAGGATCCTCTCTCAGAAACCCTCACCGTGTGCCCGTCATGCTCGCCTCTAGTCCTCTTTTATTAACCCAAGTAGAAAAGATTTGTTTTCAGTATCAGGTCCTCTGCACCTCTCCACCAATGATTTTTTTTTTTTATCTTTTTGAGACAGGGTCTCCCTGTAGCCACAGTTGGCCTGTGTAGACCAGGCTGGCCTTGAACTCACAGAGATCCACCTGCCTCTGCCTCCTAAATGCTGGGCTTAAAGGCATGCACCGCCATGCCTGGCCACAATGATTTTTTTTAAACTGGGAAACACACCTAACATTAAACTTACTATTTGGACTTTTGAGGGGTTGACATTGAAGACGACCTTAAACTTCAGATCCACTTGTCTCCACCTCCTGAATGCTAGGATTACAGGCACAGGCCACCATGCCAAATTTATGCAGTTCTGATACTGAAGATAGAACCCAAGGTTTTATCCATGCTAGACAAGCTCTCTCCCACTTGACCAAAATCCACTGCCCCACTTTAACCATTTTAAATCATACAGTTCAAATATTCACACTGTCGTACAACCATCCATCTCCAGAACTTTGTCTTTTCCTC
Source organism: Rhizomys pruinosus (assembly GCA_009823505.1). NCBI lineage: Eukaryota > Metazoa > Chordata > Mammalia > Rodentia > Spalacidae > Rhizomys > Rhizomys pruinosus. Next base: position 1,407,030 of record VZQC01000152.1, on the reverse strand, counting down.
AAACTGAAACTCGGCATCCATTAAACACTAAAGTATATTCTCTTCTGCCCCAGGCCCTAGAAAACTGACATTTTACTTTCTGTCCCTGTGAATTTGACTATTCTAGGTACTTCATATAAATGGAATTGTACAATATTTGCCTTTTTTTGCTTCTGGCTCATTTCACTCAGTGTACTGCAGTCAAGGTTCATCCATATTTTTGAAGCATGTGTCCTGTTTCAAGCTCACAATATCCTGTGGTATAATAAGTATACCCTGATTTGTCTGACCTGTCTTCTCATGATGAAAATGTGGGTTTTCTACTCCTGACTGTTGTGAATGATGATGCTCTGAACATAGCTTCTGCGCGAGTCCCTGCTTTCAATTCTTTGGGCTTTACACCTGGAAGAGGACCTGCTCAGTCCTGTGGTAAGTCTATGTTTAACTATGTTGTTCTTAACAGCCCTTCCCCACTTCCTGTTCCCACCAACAATGTTCACAGGTTGTATTTCCACTGTCTTTGCTCCCATCCCCAGAGAGTTTTTATTTATTTATTTATTTTTTTTATTTATTTTTTTTTTTTGGTCTTTTCCAGACAGGGTCTCCCTGTAGCCCCAGCTGTCCTGGAACTCACTCTGTAGACCAGGCCGGCCTTGAACTCACAAAGATCCGCCTGCCTCTATCTCCCAAGTGCTAGGATGAAAGGCGTGCGCCACCATGCCCAGCAAGCAGTCAGCACTCTTAACCGCTAGGCCATCTTTCTGGCCCCAGATTTTCTCATCTTTTAAGGAAAAAGCTGTCTGGTTTTGTTTTTACATTTCTCTGTGATCCATTGGAAATTAAGCTTTGTATAAGGTTTCAGACTCAGATCAAAGTTCCTGTTTTTTTTTTTCCCCTTCTTACCCTTGGATGTCCATTTGCTAAGTAAAGCTGGTTTTACACCTCTGTCAACAATTATTTAGGCATATTTGTATAGGTCTGTTTTAGGATTTTCTGTTCAGGCCCACTGAACTACCTGTCCTTCCACTAACATAACACAATTTTGAATATTGGTCATCAAAGCTGTGTTGTGAAGGTAGAATAGATTGATTCTTCTCCATCTGTTCCTGTTTTTTGTTGACCTTGCTTGTGCTAGGCAACCACTCTATCACTGAGCTACATCCCTTGCCTTCTGTTCTTTTTAAAAGATTATTGCAGCTCTTCTAGTTCTTTTGCTTTTCTAAATTTTAGAGTAATTCCATGTGTCTACAAAATGTCCTGCTGGGATTTGGATCCATGTCCTGTTAAACCTATCAGTTGGGAGAAAAAGTGGCATCTTTACTGTGTGTAGTCCCTGAAGAATCTTATTTCTTTACATGTTAGGTTCATTATTCCAGGGTTTTGTAGCTTTTAACATAACAAATTGTGTGTGTATATGCACATATATATATATATATATACATACATATATATATATATATATATGTGCATATATACACACAATTTGTATGTTAAAAGCTACAAAACCCTGGAATAATGAACCTAACATGTAAAGAAATAAGATTCTTCAGGGNTATATAACATGTTCTAGGCCAGCTGAGGCGTTACCGGGAGACACTATTCAGTCCATCCAATCAAATCAATTCACCTCAGGTCTTTCAAAGGAAAGGATTGAGGGCACAGTAAGGAGCTAACAAAAATAATTTAGTGTCTTTCGTCAGGAAGCTGTCTGCTAAGTTCATATCCGTAGATGATATGTATAAAGTATGAAAGGTGATGGGGCTGTGGAGATGGTGCCTTTAGCGAGTTTAAGAGTGCCGACTGCTGCTTTACAGAGGACCCCGGGTTCGATCCCCAGCATCCACATGGTGGCCAAAGGCCGTCGAAACTCCAATCCAGGAGAACTCCTAGTTCCATGGGAATCCGAGGACCCTCTTCTGACCTCTTGCGGCATTGCACGACGATGGTGCACAGACCTGCATGGCAGACAGTACATTGATACCATCATTACAGAAATAAATAAAAAAAATTTAAAAAAAAGAAAAGGTGAAAAAAAAAAAAAAAAAAAAAAAAAAAAAAACAAAAAAAAAAATCTGTCAAGAATTATGTGAAAAGATCGGCCAAAAAAAAATTAAAAAAAAAAAAATACCACCAACTAAATCCCAGAAGGCAGCTAGCATTTTAGTTGAAGAGGACTCTTTGAATTAAAGGTAAGGAAATCTAGGATCCACACACACCTCTGCTAATGTTGCGTCTAAGGTGAATGAGACAAGGAAGCACCCACAGATGTAGGCTCTCTGTAGACTCCAGAAGGGGTGGTAGGGCAATGTTCTAAGAAGGAATTAAAGGGTTATATCACTCATGAGCATGCCAGCTACCCTAAATAAGTTCAAAGGCGGGCCGGGAAATAACGAACTGGGGTGTTAATAGAATTTTCAGATGCAGTTGCTTTAATCTTTGAAAAATATGGAGAATGAGAGTTTCCCAGACACTGCCCTACATTTTTGTTTTTCAAGAGAACAAAGAGGAAAAAAATCTTGGGAACCGAAGGCTGAAATAGTCCTGCTGATTTTCTTCAGTTCAAAAAAGCTAAGATTTACTTTAAAAATGCTGTTTGAACATAAGACTTGCTATGCTAAATCATTACTATGACATAGTTGATGAAAAAAGTAGAGATAAGAAATCATCAAGGGGCTGGAGGAGATGTTCTAGCGGTTAAGAGCACCGGACGCTCTTGCAGAGGGACCCGGTTCAATATCCTAGCACCCAACATGGCTGGCTTAAGAACTGTCTTTGACTCCAGGTTCCAGGGAGAATCTGGACACCCTCTTCTGACCTCCGCGGCACTACACAACACGGGTTCACCAACATACATGCAGACAAGTACATTCACATCGTACACATAAAAACATAATAAAAAAGAAAAAAGAAAAAAAAAAATCACATGTATAACTCAGCATAATTAAATTCCTGTAGTTCATAACCTTTGAGGATCAGATAAAAGCAAAGTGACCTTTTGAAGTAGTCAGATATTAGGGTACATAAAACCATCTCCAAACTTGCTGACTTAAAACAATCTAATGGAAAAGTCCAAGCTCCAAAATCCTAGACTTTTGGAGCACAAACATGATGCCATAAGTGGAAAATTACTGTGCTTAACCTCATGGGATTAAAGATAGCAAATCAGTGCAGACACATTACATATATTAAATAAGATTACCTTCAGATACTGTACATAAGATGTATGTGAAACACAGGTGAATATTTTGTTTATATTTGGGTCCTATCCTCAAGATACCTTGTTATGCATGTGCAAATATTCTAAAATCCAAAACAATTTCTGAAGTGGAAAAACATTCTAAATTTTCTAAGAATTTTTGAATAAAGGATATACAACTCGTTCCATTACATTTGCCTCACAGTTCTGGCAATTTGTGGGCCAACTTTGGACAGTTTCTGTCTGCTTAAGATTTTTATGGATTCCTTTAGGTCATTTATCAGTATCCAATTGGCTTAAGGTAGGTTTTGAATGATGCAAGTTAGCCTCCCCACTGTGTTTGGTGGTGGTGGCTGGCTGGCAGCTGGGCCTTGTGTCCCCAGCGGGCAAACAGCAAACTGAAGCAATTTATTTGGTGGCGGCAGCATTCCAAGAGCAAGCAGCCAGGCTTCTGAAGGTCCAGGCTTGGAAGCCACATAATATTTTTCTGCCTCATTCTTTTGATGGAAGGAGGTCACAGAATCAGCCCAGACCAGTGGACAGTGAGAAAGCAATACCTTCAGCTGGGAGTTGCAGCAAAGATTTGTGACCTCAAATAATTTATGACACATCTCATAAAAATGCTTGTACATGGATTATTTAATTTCAGCGGATTCAAAGATCCAACTCAAGCAAAGAGTTTTACATTATATTTTAGCTATCATGGATATACATTCTTAACTTTTCATAACATTATTTTGTTGTCGTATGGCATGTCAGCGTACATTGTGTTGCCCTACATACACATGGGGTCATGCATATTGCCATGGCTAATGTGTGGAGGTTAAGAACAGACTCCAGGGAGGCCATGTTCTCTCCTTCCACATATGGGCTCTGGCGATCAAACTCAGGCCATCGGACTTGACGCCAGCTCCCTTTACCTACTGAGCAGTCTCTGTGGCTCTCTGGATATGTTTAAATGAGGAAATGAGGACTCTAAAGCCTAAAGAAACTAAAGACTTGCCCAAAATCAAATATGTATTCATAAGTATTGCCCATCACCCAGGTCTCATAACTCACCATTCCATGCCATTTCTTATATTCAACTGAGACTCACTCAGCTCATTACTGCATGAAATCAATTTCAGCAGTTATATAAATTATCAGTCAACTAAGGAAAAAGTTACACCAAGTGTTATACAGACAAATACAATATGTATTTGATTGGATTTCAGATCCGAACATTTCATATTCAAAGCAGGAAAACCAGCCAACAAACTTAGATAGAGGAGAGTAAATGATTTCTGCAAACTGGCCCAGCTGTGAGCAGATACTTAAGTCTGCTTCTCTTATTGCTTGCAGTTTCAATTTTTTTTGTTTTGCTTGTTTTTGAGACGGGGTCTTACTATATAGGTTCTAGATGGCCTGGAATTCACCATTTAGACCAAGCTACTCCAAACCGAAAGGAAATCCTTCTGCCTGCTGCCCCTGGGCCTCCTCGGGATTGTTGGGCATTTATAACCTCTGTTGGTTGAGTGCTTGCCTATCAAATCTGAAGTTGGAAACACTTCTAATTCTAAGATTTTCGAATAAAGGATATATAACTCCTTCCATTAATTTGTTCACAGTTCTGCAATTGTGGGCCAACTTGGACAGTTCTTTCGCTAGATTTTTTTATGGGATTCTTAGTCATTTTCAGTATATCCAATGGCCTTAAGTGAGATTGAATGACTGCCAAGTCCACTCTGGTGTTGGGTGGTGGTAGCTGAGCTGGAGCTGGCCCCGGATTGATCCTCACAGGTATACATCATCACACACACACACACACACACACACACACACCACACCATATGTCCATACATTGATAAAAATTGATGTATATTAATGTCTTCTAATTTTACAATGAAATCCAGGAACATGCTCCCCAATTCATTTTTTTTTCTATTTCATAAGTGATGAAATACAATGAGAAATACAATTGATGAAAATTTAGTTTAGATTACTTCCTTTTTGTTGTGGGTGTATTTGTTGCCAGTAATGGGGTTTTATGCTACAAGTCCCATTTTTATTTTGTTCTGTAGGCTTTCTTTTGAGACAGGGTCTCAAACTCGTGATGCTCCTGCTTCCAGGTGCTGGGATTTTAAAAAAAAAAAAAAATTTACCCAGCCCGGGCTGTGTGGCGCACGCGCTTGTAATCCAGGCACTCAGGGAGGCAGAGGCAAGCGGATTCTTTGTGAGTACGCAAGGCCGAGGCCTGGTTTACAGAGTGATTCCAGGACAGCTCGGCGCTGACAGGGAGACCCATGTCTCGAAAAGACCAAAAATAAAATAAAAAAAAAATAACCCAAATTAATAAAAAAAAAAAAAACCAATTACATTTTGTGTGTGTGCTGTAAATGTGTGTTGCATTCTTGCCAAGTGCATGTGTGCCTGTGGAATCAGAGAACAAACTTGTTGGGCTCAGTTCTCTCCTTTGCCCTTGGATCCTAGGAATCAAACTCAGGTCATCAAGCTCATGCAAGCATCTTTCCCAACTCACTGGCCCAGTTACTTTTTAAAAAAATTACTACTATCTTATTTTTAATTTTAGAGTGAACTTGGCAGGTCATTCTCACCCAAATGAATGGAAAATAACTAATTATGATAATGTTATGATTCTGAAGAGAAAATCACAATGTTAGATTGGTTCATGGTATTGATATTGAATGCTAATGCCCACCCCACTGTGGGTAGTGCAGTTTTGGAAGGTGATGGAACATTTACAAGGCAGAGCCTCACTGGAAGAAGGGGGCCTTTGGGAAGAAGCCTTAGGGTTTGATAGCCCAGCCTCGCTTCCTGTCTATTCTCTGCTTTCTGTCTATGAATTGAAGATGACCAGGACCCTGCTTCCCTGTCTACCCTGCCATGGTAGACTGTATCCCCTTTGAACCATGAATGCCAATAAGAGAAACCTTTTTCCTGGGCTGAGAGATAGCCTAGTGGTTAGAGCACCACTGCTCTTTCTGGAGGTACCCCGGGCTTGTCGATGCCCGCAGCGACGCCATTGGGACAGCTAGGTAACCGTCTGTGTACTCCAATCAGGAAGAACCACAGTTCACAGGGAATTCTCGACGACCCTCTTTTCTGATCACTCCGTGGCATTTTGCAAGACATGGGTGCACATAACCTGCATGCAGACAGAATTCATAACACATAGAATAATACACATAAACTAGGGCTGGAGAGATGGCCTAGCGGTTAAGAGCGCCGACCGCCTCTACAGAGGGGACCTGGGCTCGATCCCAGCACCCACATGGCGGCGAGAACAGTCTGAAACTCCAATTCCAGGAGGAACTCCAGATCCAGCGGAGGAATCTGAGGGTATCCCTCATTCTGACCTCCGCGGCATTGCACGACACGGGTGCACAGACTTGCATAGCAGACAGTACATTCATATACATTACAGAAATAAAATAAAATAAAAAAAAAATATAAATAATTAAAAAAAAAGGAAAAGAAAAAAAAAAGAAAATAAATAAATAAAATTTTTTAAAAAATTTTAAAGAAAAAGAACCCTTTCTTCCCTAAGTTGCTCATTGTCCAGTATTTGGGACAAACAATTGAGAAATAAGCACTAATTTGTTAGTTTGAGACTCACTTTGTTTTTGTCCTGTATGCAGCACTGCATGGGAAGACGGACATTTAGGCCTCATGCATGCTGCCCAAGCACTGTTCTAAAAGATAGGGGATGTAAAAAGGGCTTCTTATTCAAAAACACCCCAAACATGAAAGTCAAAGAAATGCATGATAAACTGAAAACTTGGTAAAATGAACACCTAAGGCCCAAACCTGTTCCACAATCTTATCATTTGTTCATGCTCTGCTTCATCTAGTCTGTATTTTTTTCTTGTTTGACCATTTTAAAGTCAGTCACCCCAAGTAATCTGCATACTCCTCTAGATCATGAGAACACCCTTGTTTATAACCCGCATCTACCACTTAATAATAATTCCTAATATATATTAAAGGAATATTATGAATTCATTACATGAAATTATTGTTCATATTCAGATACCTTGATTTTTTATAAATTTTGTTTTCTAATCTAGGATCAATTAAGCAGCACATATAACAGTTGTTATGTTACTAGTCTATATCAATCTAGAACAGCACAGGACCCTATCTCACTTTCCCATGCCATGGACCTTTAAAATAGAGGCCAGTCCAGTTGTCGTCAGGAATGTTTCAATTACAGACCCTTTGATTGCTTCCTCATGGTGGTTTAATGTGTTCATCCTCGTGTGGTCCAGTTTTCTAAAGTCCTGACTGGACTGAGGTTATACACTCTGAAGAATGCTTTATAGTGAAGGCTGCCAACTTCATAGTAAACCGTGATGGAACCACACGAGCCTGGTGGCTCCACTAACCAGTGTTTTCTAAGGAGTTTTCTGATTTTTTTTAAAAAAAAATATTGTGGATGAATCAGCGTAACTCCCAAAGACCACCTGAACAGGCACATCTAGGAGCTGGTAACCAAACCTCCAGTGCCCCCTCAACTGACGACATGGATAAGAAGGAAAATATGGTACACAATGCAGTTCTATTGCCAGCGGTTAAAAAAAGACGACTGTCATGAGTTTCGCAGTTAAATGGATGGAACTAGAAGAATCTGATGTTAAGTTGAAGTAACACAAGTCCCAGAAAAACAAGGTACGAATGGTATCCCCTCATTCTTGTGGGATGCATGTGCCAATTACCTAGTTGTAAGTATCTCTTGTGCACAGCCCCTTGAACTATTGTCCAAAGCAGTTGGGAGTAGATGTATGTTATTTGGAACAACAACAACAACACAACAGAAAAGGACTGCATCAAAGAACTGGACTTCGGAAACAGTGAACTTCCTGCTCAAAACAGTCAAACTTCCACATGGAGAATTTTTTGAAAAGAGATGTGAAAAGCATATTTGGCAAGAATGCCAATGGAGGGCGGGGGTAGGGGGTTCTTGGGGGGACAACGGCGTACTAGGATTCCCTGTTATTAGTAACTAATCTTTGTCACAAAATATACATAATAAAAAAATAAAAAAGAATATTGTGTTTTGTCTTATTTATTAATATATCACGTATTACTAATTTTGTGGTGTTGTTACACGGAATTCTTATGGCCTCATACATGCTAAGTATCTGTTCTATCACCTTGACCATGATTTTATCAATGGACTGTACTTTGTTTTTTTCAAAGCTTCTTCAAGCTGAGGAACAGTCTACTTAAAATTATGAAAACAAACAGTTCTACTTAAGCCTTAAGACAATTGTTGTATTTTCTGCCTTCAAATGCTTTGTAATTGTTTTTGTGCCATTTTGGTTATAGTAGTCCAGTGATCAACACATTAATAGATGAATTGGGGGTGGGGCTGGAGAGATAGCCCTAGCGGTGAAGAGCACCAACTTCTCTTCAGAGGACCCGGGTTTCGGATCGGCCAACCCCACATTTGGCGCTTAAGAAACCTGGTCTGTAGACTCCAATCCAGAGAACGTCGCAGTTCCAGGCGAATCGGGCGGACATCCTCTTCTGAAGCGCTCCGTTGGGCGATTGCACACTACGAGGTGACAAACTAACATCATGCAGTAGCATTCATTTAACACATTACAAAAATAATGAAAATACAAAATAGTGGAGATTGCGATTAGTGTTTCCCAAATGAGTTCTTTTGTGCCATTCATTTCATCGATGTTACACTGCTATGTTCACAGAATGTACAGACATTGCTCCAACATATTGTTATCTGTAGAAATGAAATGTTATGTAAAAAATGGGATTAAAAAGAGACCGCAGTGTTACGATCAAGAATCAAGCCGTCACTACATGGATGCTAGATAGACTCTTAGCGTGTAGGTTAATTGAGACTCAGCAACTGAATTAATGTGCTTTCTTGAAGTGAGCTGCTGTTGTTTCCTTTTAAGCAGCGAAGATATGGTGAGTGAAAACAGTACCAAATAAACCAAACGATGGTGTATTCAGTGTTAATTGAGGAAGGAAAAATAATTTCTAACAGTTTTTTAGTGCTGTCAGTTTTCTTTATTTCAGTTGTTTTGTTGTCGAGAGGTCATGCTGTGATTCATTTGCCTGTTCGTCATCTTCGCACAATGGCTTCTGGCAGAAGTATTGCAGTCTGTGAAATGTACGGCCATGGCTAGCACGCCACTTCAGAACAGCGTGTTGTAAAAATTCTTCATTCTATTATTTTGTGTACTGTGGTTGCACTCTAGAAGAGCCAGTGTACTGAGATACAAGCAGCATCGTTTAGAGTTTCCCAAAGTGAAGAGAAGGGAAGAGAGAGAGAATGAGAGAGAGAGAGAGAGATAAGAGACAGAGACAGAGACAGAGAGCAGAGACACGAGAGAGAGCTAAAGCGTGGAACAGCCCACAATACAAGATATGAGAAAGACACAGAGAGATATGTCAGAAGTCGATTTATAGGCAATGAATTCTCTAGGACACCAGAGATTTACTGGAACAAAAAAAAAAAAAAAAAAAGAAAGAAAAAAAAAAAAAAAAAAAAAATTACCCAAGCTGGGCTTAAGCTGGCAGTACAGAAGCCATAAAAGAGGAATACCAAGGGCTTGAGTATCGTTTTTTTTCTCAAGGAAAAGTTACTTACTTAAGGACCACATTCCCGGGATTACAAGGATTTCCCTGAATAGTCCAGGGACCATTTATCCACAATAGGATAAGAAAAAGGAAGAGATGGGAGTCCATGGGAACCACCTATTCCATGACACTGTAGTTGTAACTTGAAATTTACACTGGGCATAATCATATTACATTTATATCGGCAGGTGAAACCTGTATCAAGTAAGAATTATGTTTTCCCAATTAAATTACATTTTAGATGCCAAAGTCCAAGTGCACGTTCAAGCCAATCCCAATTAAAACTCCGTATAGTTTAGCATTATTCCTTTAAAGAAAAACAAGCACAAGACCATGTGCTGAGAAGATCTCGTGCCAGCAGCTCACTCACATGCAGTGGACTCATGTTCCTTCCTCCACTTCCAAACAGAAAGTAGTCACCTGCTCTTGAAAACTGCCTGGGCGTGGGCTGAGCTGGCCCAGCTCTCTATAAGGATACGTGCTGTATTGATAAGCACCCAGTCCAGTTTGGGACGGACAGGGGTAAGGAGTTGGGGTAAAAGAATCTACCTTAACAAGGAAGGAGAGAGACGATAGATGGAAATCTCCCCCAAGTCCGTCATGTATCTTGGATTCTTTTTCTGTCCATTTTTCTAAGCTTTTTAAGTCATACTTTATATGAACCACACCTATGGTCTAGGCAACTAACTACTCAGCAACTGACTGCATCAAGGTCTCTTCATTCTGGAAGCTGCAGTGAGAATACGCTCTGAGATAAAGGAGTAACAAGCTTTGAGTGTTTCTTGCTGAAGGGAGCTTGGCTAGAAGAGCCAACAAAGGCAGTTTCCCAAGCTCCCAATTATTTACTGCTTCATTTGGACATGTTCCTCCTCTGTGCAGTGCTGCCATTACCAACCTCAAATCCTCAGAGATTGGGCAGCCAGTTCTTTCCTCCTTTTCCAGGTAAAATAAAGACTCTGCAAATAAGTGTCTTAGAGTGATGTTCACTGAAGCCTCTCATGATGAAAATTTTCATTCAAGTGAGAAACTTACTATGGAATGTTAACATGAAGGCTCTCAGTGTCAAAGCAGCAAGTAGAGAGTGTGTAGAAAGCTGGTCACTGGTCCAGACTCAATCCTTCTGGTGTCGCCTTCAGCTCCATTAGCCTGCCCCTCTATCCACATGAGGCTCTCTCCGCAATGCCCTCACCCTTTGGGGAAATACAGTAATTTTTCTGTTCTTCTAACTAATGTGGACTAGGAACGTGTGAGGCTAAGACTTAAATAATCACATGACTAATCACGTGGCATAACACACAGCCTGATATTTTCCCTTTAGACTATTTGCCATTCTTGGGGCTTTATTGAAGAAGTGAGGCCCAAGTTGCCTCCTTTTGAGGACTGGAAAAGTTTTCCTCATTCTTTAAGAGAAGAACGCAGGATCCTCTCTCAGAAACCCTCACCGTGTGCCCGTCATGCTCGCCTCTAGTCCTCTTTTATTAGTACCCAAGTAGAAAAAATTGTTTATTCTCAGTTATCAGGTCCTCTCTGCCCTCTATCACATATGATTTTTTTTTTATCTGTTTTTTTTTTGAGACAGGGTCTCCCTGTAGCACAGTTGCCCTGTCGTAGAACCAGGCTGGCCTGTTGAAAACTCACAGAAGTCCACCTGCCCTGCCTCCTAAATGCTGGCATTAAAGCTGTGCACCACCATGCGCTGGCCACAATGGATTTTTTTTTAAACTGGGAAACACACCTAACATTAAACTTACTATTTGGACTTTTGAGGGGTTGACATTGAAGACGACCTTAAACTTCAGATCCACTTGTCTCCACCTCCTGAATGGCTATGATTACAGGCACAGGCCATCCATGGCCAAATTTTATGCAGTTTTCTGGATACTGAAGATTAGAACCAAGGTGTATCCATGCTAGGACAAGCTTTCTCTTCCCACTTGACCAAAATCCACTGCCCCACTTTAACCATTTTAAATCATACAGTTCAAATATTCACACTGTCGTACAACCATCCATCTCCAGAACTTTGTCTTTTCCTCAAACTGAAACTCGGCATCCATTAAACACTAAAGTATATTCTCTTCTGCCCCAGGCCCTAGAAAACTGACATTTTACTTTCTGTCCCTGTGAATTTGACTATTCTAGGTACTTCATATAAATGGAATTGTACAATATTTGCCTTTTTTTGCTTCTGGCTCATTTCACTCAGTGTACTGCAGTCAAGGTTCATCCATATTTTTGAAGCATGTGTCCTGTTTCAAGCTCACAATATCCTGTGGTATAATAAGTATACCCTGATTTTGTTCGACCTTGTCTTCTCATGATGAAAAATGTGGGTTTTCTTACTCCTTGACTTGTTGTGAAGATGATGCTCTGAACATAGCTTCTGCGCGAGTCCCTGCTTTCAATTCTTTGGGCTTTACACCTGGAAGAGGACCTGCTCAGTCCTGTGGTAAGTCTATGTTTAACTATGTTGTTCTTAACAGCCCTTCCCCACTTCCTGTTCCCACCAACAATGTTTCACAGGTTTGTATTTCCACTGTCTTCTGCCTCCCTATCCCAGAGGAGTTTTTATTTATTTATTTATTTTTTTTTATTTTATTTTTTTTTTTTGGTTCTTTGTCCAGACAGGTTCTCCCTGGTAGCCCCAGCTGTCCTGGAACTCACTCTTGTTAGACCAGGCGGCCTTGAACTTACAAAAATCCGCCTTGCTGCTGGCCTCCCGAGTGCTAGGATCAAAGGCGTGCGTTACGAACTTGAGGTTGCCCTTTCTCCTTTCCTTCGCTCTTCCCTGGTTCCCCTTCGCTGGCTCCTGCTCCATAGAATGTGCTTACCCAGTTGTCACGCACAACATGCATTTTCGAAACGTTCCCTTCATTAATGATATTGGGGTGCGGAAGGAGGGACATAGTTGCCCAGCAGAGGCCTCAGTCTGTGCAGCAATCGTTCCTGATCCCTTTGATGGTTGTCTGTAAAGTGAGCACTTCTTGGGGAAGAGGCTCTGTCCTTTTCTCTATCCTTGTTACATCCCTTTTCTGACTCAGTAGCGCTGGAATGTTCTTAAATTAAATTGCATGGAGAGCAAAGGGGAATGGGGGAAGGAGGAGGGAATAATTTTCAAAATAGTAACTTACCACACAAGATTTTTCTCATTTTCTCCCTTGAGAGAAAAAATTCCTCATTTTACTCTTTTGAGTAACCAAGCATTTTTGTGAAATTTATTTTCTCTTCAGACCAATTTCAGATTTTTTCTTTTATTTATTTACTTTATATATTTTATCATAAAAAACACTCAGGATTTTTCTAAAAATGCCTTAGACTTGCATTGCCTCCTTCCAAAACCAAGATGAAATATATTAGAAAAATTAATTACGAGTGTATTTAACGTACAGTTCCCGCCTGAATTCTATGCTGTTACTCGTCTGTCTCTTGCACCGACGCTTTAAGCGTGTCATGTGTTTATGATGGTGGTTAGAACTTCAGGTTAACTCCAAAGGAAAAGTAAGGAGATTTCCATGTTTCAGTGACTGCCATCTATCTCTTAAAAATCAGTGAATTAAATTATTAAGTGAATCTCAAGAAGTTTGCATGAAAATTGGAAGCTTTTCAAAATGGTACGATTTTCTTTTCCTACTTTTATTTAAAATCTACCATATACTATTGCTTTTCCATTTTTTAAAGTCTCCGATGTTCAAATCATCTCCTTCTTTAAAATGGTTTTTGAGAGGAGAGACCTTGTTACTTTCTAATCAAGCTACCCGATCTCTCTAAATCGCTCTCCTAAGAGATTTGCTCAGTAATTCAATCCCTAAGAAGTAGTGATTAATCCTGGGTATAGTGGCACAACCTATAGGATGCCATGGTCACTATTTTTTTTTTTTTTTTGGTCTTTTTGAGACAGGGTCTCCCTGTAGCCCCAGCTGTCCTGGAACTCACTCTGTAGACCAGGCTGGCCTTGAACTCACAAAGATCCGCCTGCCTCTGCCTCCCAAGTGCTAGGATTAAAGGCATGCGCCACCATGCCCAGCAATCCCAGCACTTTGAGATGAAGGCAGAGGATCAGGAGTTTAAGGGCAGGTTCAGCTCCATAATGAGTTTGAGGCCAGCTTTAGTTTCATGAGACCCTGTCTTTAAAAAGCAAAATAAGGGGCTGGAGAGATGGCTCAGCAGTTACGAGCACTGGCTCTTCTTGCAGAAGACCAGGGTTCAAATCCTAGCATCTACTAACAACCATCAGTAACTCCAGTTCCAGGGGATCCAGTGCCCTCTTCTTCTCTCAGAGGGCACTGCACAACATGGATGTACTTATACATATGCAGGCATAACACTCATATACATAAAATAAAAATTTAAAAAGCAAAATAAGTAAATAAATAAAAGAGGAGTGATAACTAATAATGCTTAAATTAAAATACCTTTCTCAGAAAAGAAAAACAAAAAAATTCCAATTGGCTAGAAAAATGGTATTTAATGCTTCCCCTCCCCTCTTTTTGTATTTCGTGAATTTGAACAGTTAATCAGCAGTATAAGAGAAAATGTTGTCATTCAAGTAATCCCTTTTAAATTATGAAAGGAAAAGTGTAAATACTCTGTATTAGCCTAGCTCCACTATTCTAGAACTTACCTGAAGCAGTCTTTTGTACATAATTCTGTTGTAACCTTTGATGTTTGGGATCTTTAATTTGGGGAGCTTTGTGCTGTATTTTTCTGAGCATCTATGGGAGATAGTGGGTGTCCACTGGACTCTTTTTCAATTCAACCTCCATTTGGCTCTTTTAAAAAAATTTAATTCTCACTGCTTCTTTATCTGTGGGATTCTGAGTTCTGAATGTGATTCTTCAGTCATGATTTCATCTAAAAAACTGAAAAATAATCCCTGATGAAGGGACCAGAGTGCACCAGCTGCTCTTGTAGAGGACCTGGGTTTGATTCCCAGAACCCACATGGCAGCTAAACCATCCATAACTCTAGTTCCAGGGTGTGGTGGTTTGCATGAGTGTCCCCCATAGGCCGTAAGTATTCAGACATTTGTCTCCAGTTGGTGGCGCTGTTTTTGGAGGTCTTAGAAGGTGTGGCCATGCTGGGGGAATTGTGTCCCTGGGGGCAGGCTTAGTGAGTTTTAACAAGCCTCTGTGGTCTACAGTTGCTCTCTCTTTTTCCTGTGCTCTTTGCAAGATGTGACCCTCGGCTTGCTGCTCCAGATCCAGCCGCCACGCCTCCCGCCACAATGGACTCTAATTCCCTGGAACCGCCAATCGTAAGCTCAAATAAACTCTTCCTTCTATAAGTTCCTTGGTCATGGTGCTTTATCACAGCAACAGAAAAGTGACTAATACACAGGGGAATCTAACTACTTCTTTTTCTGTGGGCATTGAACAACACTGGTGCATTTACACACATGCGGGCAATACACTCATACACATAAAATAAAATTTTTTGTGTGTGCGTATGAATGTACTGTCTGCATGTAGGTATGTGCACCCATGTCGTGCAATGCCGCGGAGGTCAGAAGAGGGTGTCGGATTCCCCTGGAAATGGAGTTTTCCTGGAATTGGAGTTTCAGACGGTTCTCAGCTGCCATGTGGGTGCTGGGGATCGAACTCAGGTCCTCTGCAAGAGTGGTTGGCGCTCTTAACCACTAGGCCATCTCTCCAGCCCAAAAGAAAAATATTAAAAAAGAAAAATAGAAAAATAATCTCTGATGAAGCACATGAAGTCACATAATTTCAGGATGACCTCAGTATGACAACAGGGAGCACCTGTCTGAGAAAAGCTGCTTGTAAAGCTCAGGTGATGAATGACTAGTGACAACATCAGAATCATTTAAGAAATGCTGTTAAACGTGCTAAATTAAAATTATTGCATATGCTTTTTTAAAGATGGGCATTTTTCCCTTCTTTCCTTATGCTCCAAACTCACTAGACTGGAAGAGACTGATATCACACTCTCCTCAAAAGACTGTTGTGAGGAGTAATGAGGCAATGATGCAGGCTAGCCTTGGGAGTACCTTAGCAACCTAAGTATTCCACGTAGTATAAGTTGTGCACGCACATCTTCTAATAATACACTTGGCCACCTCAAACTCTCTCCTGCACATATTGTGCGTCTATACACATCTCTAAATCATGCACCTAGCAACATGTTAGCATCCTAGGTGTCCACCAGCATCAGGCTGTTCTCACACCCTCCTCTGAACAACAGAGTAAGTCTCTTCTCTCCTTAACTACCATCAATCTTGGACAAATTCTATTCACTCTTACTCTACTTATGTCCATGTACAGGTAAGAAGGACAATTTGTCCTGAACTGGTTTGGAGTGCATGAACGATAAAGCAAAAATAACTGTGGCTAAGTGAACTTTTAGGGAGAGTGTCCTGTTGATAATTTTATGCCTATGCATGTTGGGTGAAGAGATGATTAAGATCAGATGCATCATGGGAAGGGACTGCCTAACCCAAGCCTATCAGTCAACATAGAGAACCACCCACACTACACTCCTTAGCGATCCTTCTCTTGAATCCCTTAAAAAGAAACCCCCCAGAATAATTAGGCTGGGAGTCTGAGAAATGGCTCAGCAACACTTGTCGTTCTTGCAGAGGACCCGGGTTCAACTCCCAGCACTCACATGGCTGCTAACGATTGTCTGTAATTCCAGTTCTCAGGGATCCAACTCCATCTTCTGACCTCTGCGGGCATTGTGCACAATGATTGCAGGCAATATATTCATACACATAAAATAAAAATAATAAGTAAAACATTTTAAGAAAACAATAATTGGAGCTGTGGGTACTTTCTCACTTATGTAGCTCTCTGCTCACTTACCAGGTATTCTGACCTTTAATATTGCTTTGCTCTGAATAATTTCTTGATGACAGGTGACAAGAACGTATGTAACCTGCTCAGCTTACTGACTAGAACTGAGTGATCATTCTCCAGAGTTCTGAAGTTGTGATGGAGAAAATAAGGATGTCAATAAATGTATTTTCCAAATACACTTAGGAAAAGTTCTTTCAAATGAATAAACAATGAGGCACTGAAGTTTAAATGGACATTTCCTAAAACTGTAAATCTCACCTATTATCTGTCATTGCTCTGGTGTATGTCACCATCACCTACAGTGTATGTTTGGGATGACTTTGACTTTGCTGCCCTCCTAACCCTTTGGCACCATGCCCCAGGCATGCCAGCTTATCGACGGTTGTCGCACACCCACTACTGAGCTCTGCTTCTTTGCCCTTGCCTATAGCTCCTTTTTTTTTTCACAATAATCCCTTTTCTTTCTCATCCCCTAAATAGTACCCTTATTTTTCACTATAAATTCCAGAATTGAGGGCCTTCCTTCCCTCAACAGGTAAATCAGCCTCTCCGTCCAAGGATATTCCTACTGTATTTTCTAGAAATTTCTTTCACATTTCCTATAACCTCCTGGCTTCATAATTTTTTTTCTGGTTTTATGACACTTCTACAAATAATAGAGAACTATTACTTAGTAGGTTAGAATGATAAGTGTAAAAAATATAATAGAATACATGGTCATCTTACTATTAATGCCTTATTCCCTCATTTATTTATTTGGTTGTCCCTTTTTACCAGAGAGTTGGCAGAAGTTTTTCTTCTTGATGTCTGGATGTTTTATGTCTGGCATAATCCCAGGAATATAGTTAATGTTCACTGAGGTTTCCTCAACATACGAAAAGTTAGATAAATAGATTAATAAATTAAATGCTGGTGTTTTTAGAGTAGTTTTCATTTAAGTAGTAGGTTTACAGATAGCATTGCTAACTAATTTTTCTTTGAAATAGCTCATCATGTCCATTTCATGTTTTTAGATTGAGTGACTTACAAATAAAAGAGATTTATAGTTCTAAAGAGTGGGAAGTCCTTGCTGGGCGTGGTGGCCACGCCTTTAGTCTCAGCACTCGGGAGGCAGAGGCAGGTAGATCTCTGTGAGTTCAAGGCCAGCCTGGTCTATAGAGTGAGCTCCAGGCCAGCTGGGACTAAAGAGAGACCTTGTCTCAAAAAGACCAAAAGAAAAAGAGTTGGAGCTGGGCATGGTGGCACACGCCTTTAATCCTAGCACTTGGGAGGCAGAGGCAGGCGGATCTTTGTGAGTTCAAAGCCAACCTGGTCTACAGAGTGAGTTCCAGGACAGCTGGGGCTACAGGGAGACCCTGTCTCGAAAAGACCAAAAAAAAAAAAAAAAAAAAAAAAAAAAAAAAAAGAGTTGGAAGTCCAAGTTCAAGAGGCCTGGATCTAAAAGGACCTTTTGGCTGCACTATAACCTGGGGGGAAGACAGCGCTTGGTGAGAACCCAGGCAGCTGGCTATCTCAGATCACTTCTTAGATATCCACTAATCCCATCTCCAGTCCTCATCCTGTTGGTCTCATCTAAGGTTAATTATCTCCCAATGATTCCGCCTCCAAATAGCATCAATGTATGGCTTCAGAGAATAACAACATATAAATCTTTGGAGCACACATTCAAATCATGACACATCTTCAAATGGCCTACAACCAAATACCTGGACTTACAGCAAAGCACAATTGTTTGCATATAAATTTATCAAAAATTGTTTCAGTTTGTAAACAAAGCTTACTAGATATGATGACTAATTGGGTGTGGGTGTGGGGGAGCATATGTATGTAATCATGTGGGTGCGTGTGTATATGTATGCAGGTGCACGTGTGTTCTTATATATGTGGACACTAGAGGTCAACAATGGTGTCTTCCTCTATTGCCGTCTGCCTTATTTTTTGAAACAGGGTCTCAGCTTCATCAGTTCATCTAAGCTACCTGGTTAGTGAACTCCAGGGATCCACCTGTCTCTGCATCCCCAGCACTGAGGTCACAAACCCATCACTGTGTCCACCATTTATGTGGATGCTAGGGATCTGAACTCAGTTTCTTATGCTCACCATGCAGGAACTTCCTGACAGCCATCTCCACATCCTGTGATGGATAATTTTAACATGCCAATGTGACTAGGCCACAGGATGCCCGAAGGTTTGTCCAACATTATTCTGGGTTTGTAGATGAGAGTACTTCTTGATGAAATTTGCATTGAGCTGATAGACTAATTTTGGTGGGGCTCTCCTAGCAGAAGGTCTGACCAGAACAAAAAGGCTGACTCTCTTTCCAGGAAGAGGTAATTCTTTCGGCCTGTTTGTTAGAGCTGGAATATCAAGGTTTTTCTGCCTCTAAACTCAAATCTCAGTGCTTGAGCCTGTCAGCTGCTGAACGCAAACCGATCTTCTCTCTCGAGTCTCTAGCTTGCTGACTGTGGATCTTGGGATTTCTCAGCTTTCTACAATCATGTGGGCCAAATCCTTATAATAAATCTTTCTATACTAGTTTGTCTCTCTACAGAGCACTAATATACATGACAAAAGGAAATATAATTTTATCAAGTTCAGCCATGGAGTATGCAAAGCTTTTCATAGAAGTAATGCTTGTAGGGGCTGAGGAGGGGGCTTAATGCTGCCTGATGTTCACAAAGCCCTGGGTTCCATCCCCCAGTACCACATAAAACTATATTGGGAGCACCCCTGTAATCTCAGCACCTGGGAAACAGAGGCAGAAGGAGCAGAGTTGAAGTCATCTTCAGCTATATACCAAGTTGGAAGCTCATCTGGAATACATGAGACCCTGTCTCAGAAAAGAAATGCTTCTAAAGTGAAGGTACTAGATATAGAGCTGATGAAAGGAACGTCGTTCTCATCAAGGTAAAACATATAAAGAGACTGTGCGTGTTGGCTTACGTCTTATTCATGTGTTAAATGTTGACTTTTATTTCTCTTTATTTTTCTCTTTAAAAGAAAAAAATCCATGATGCAGTCACTAAATAAAAGCTAAGATGTTTGAGCTAAATTGTGGGAAGAACAGAGTAAGAAAATGAAGAAGACAGGTGGTAAGACATCCCTAAAATGTTTACTTTTGGTGCTAAATCCCTGCCCCTCACCCATCAGGGCTTACTTCCTGCTCAGGGTTGGTCTGCTCAGAGGTCATCAGAGTGACCACCAATATGTTGATCAAGCAAATCTACAAATGGGTTTGCCTGAATTTTTTAACTTTTATTTTTTGATAAACTAAGTGCTCATTTGAATATGAAACTTGTGGGCAATGGAGGAGAGACAGAGCTGAAGAGAAGACTTGTCCAATCTCCATCTGGTGAGCCATCTCAATGGAGGAGAGGCAGAGCTCAAGAGAAGACTCGTCCAATTTCCATCTGAGAAACCATCTCACAGATGAAGTGCTTGTTGTCTAGAGTCCAGGAAAGGTATGAGTCCCAGCAGAGGCTTAGCTGTAATGAAGAGGCCAAGAAAATTCCAGAAGACATTTTTTGTTTTCCAACTCCTAAATGCATTGTTTACTTCCAATTATATCTAGCATTTATTACAAAATTGACATGTGCTTGCCATTATATAGGACAATTTTAATTCTTCAAAAGACTGGAAATTATCCTCATAAATCATTTCAATTCTTTGAGTCTACATGCAATTCTAATCTCAGTATTGAAGAATAGTCAATTTAAAGCATCTCTTTTGTCTGGGCTGTGTTACTTCATTTCAGGAGAATTGCCATATTTCTTTTTTTTTTTACCTTAGAGAGGGAAATTTTAGTTTACTTTTTTTTTTTTTTTTTTTTTTTTTTTTTTTGTCTTTTCGAGACAGTAGTTCCTGTAGCCTCAGCTGTCCTGGAACTCACTCTGGAGACCAAGCTAGCCTTGAACTCACAAAGATCTGCCTGCCTCTGCCTCCCAAGTGCTAGGATTAAAGGCATGCACCACCACACCCAGCTAGGTTTTTATTTCTTCCTAAATACTTAATTTTTTTTAATCTTTTTGAGACAGGGTCTCCCTGTTGCCCCAGCTGTCCTGGAACTCACTCTGTAGACCAGGCTGGCCTTGAACTCACAAAGATCCACATGCCTCTGCCTCCCAAGTGCTAGGATTAAAGGTGTGTGCCACCACGCCCAGATCTAAATACTTAATTTTTTTTTTTTGAGACAGGGTCTCCCTTGAGTCCCAGCTGGCCTGGAGCTCACTATGTAGACCAGGCTAGCCTTGAACTCACAGAGATCCACCTGCCCCTGCCTCCCAAGTGCTGGAATTAAGGGCGTGTACCACCATGTGGGTGCTAGGAATCGAACCCAGGTCCTCTGCAAGAGCGGTCAGTGATCTTAACCACTGAGCCATCTCTCCAGCCCTCATAAATACTTAATTTTTTAAATTTTTTTAAAATTAATTTTATTTATTTATGTATGTGTATGAATGTACTGTCTGCGTGCAAGTCTGTGCACCCGTGTTTTGCAACGCCGCGGAGGTCAGAAGAGGGTCTCGGATTCCCCTGGAACTGGAGTTCTCCTGGAATTGGAGCTTCAGACGGTTCTCAGCCGCCATGTGGGTGCTGGGGACGGAACCCGGGTCCTCTGTAAGAGCGGTCGGCGCTCTTAACCGCTAGGCCATCTCTCCAGCCCCAAATACTTAATTTTTAAAAACTAAAAAGTAATAGGACTTTTTCTGTTTCAGTTTAATTCATACTTTTTGATCATTGGGGAAAATGTGTTTAAATTTCTGTTGCTCAGAGAGGATTTTTTAAAGCTTTCTAGAATGCACTAATATTTCATGAGATTTATTTATTTTAGTCACCTTTTGTTTTTCAACCATGAACATATCTACCATTTAAGTACTACTAAATGTATTTATACTCCATTGCTAATAGGATGATTATAGAAGTTTCCACAATGCTAAAAAGAAAATAACAAATCACAGTCCTTAACTCAGAAAATTCCATTGAGATGTAACCACATTAAGCTGTAACTACATTAAATAAATAAAGAAGTCATTTGGATTCATTAATATATAAAACAAAAATTCATGTGAGTATATAAATGTCCTTATAAAGTACATTTAAAGAAGAAAATGGTAAATCCAATTTGAGTCTTTATTATTTAATTTGCTTTGGTGGGAGAATAGTTTGTCTTTTTCATAGGAATTATTATTGCATGCTCAACAACAGAAAAACTACAAAACAAAGCAATGTCCCTGCAACACTAATGTACCTAAGAGCTTATTTCAGCTATTTACAGTAAATTCCAAGAAGCAATGAGTAAGCCTCTCTACTAATACATATCCTTCTCTCTGACTTAAAGTCTGTTGCATATCACAGATGCTCACTGTAAATTTCTGTACCTGTTAAAAGTCTTGCTACTCGTATTTTCTATGCCTTGGCCAGCTGTGCCCTTCTGTGTGCATAGCACTTTGTTGCATAAGGAAGCTTCACTGCTGAGAGGTGAGGGATGTATTAGTATTCTTTCTACCTGTTCTGTTTCATGAGCCTTAGGTATAGAGGTTCCACTGTAGATGTGTCACTTAGTGTGGGCATTGCTCAGACATATATGCTTTGTGTATGACCAATTGTGAACTCTGCAATAGCCTCCATCTGTTTCAAAAAGAAGCTTCTTTGATGAGTGGCATATGGTATACTTCTCTGTAAATATAAAGATCCATATTTAGCACACAATAAGAAATTTCACCAGGCGTGGTGGCACATGCCTTTAATCCTAGCACTTGGGAGGCAGAGGCAGGCAGATCTTTGTGAGTTCAAAGCTGGCCTGGTCTACAGAGTGAGTTCCAGGACAGCTGGAGCTACAGGGAGACCCTGTCTCAAAAAGACCAAAAAACAAAGAAGAAGAAGAAGAAGAAGAAGAAGAAGAAGAAGAAGAAGAAGAAGAAGAAGAAGAAGGAGAAGAAGAAGAAATTTCATTTGTCTAAAGGTAGACAGAGATAATGTTTTCTCCAGGATCTATGACCTCTCCAGCCATGTATATTTGACTATGTTTACAATGCCATCCATGAGTTGTCTCCCATTGAGAGGGCTTTAAGTCCAATTACATAGCTGCTAATAACCCCTTAAATAAAAGTGTTACTACTACAGCACAATAGTTTGTTGTGCTGCTCATTGTTGTGGTTATTAGGCTTTAAAGCTGGGGTTGAAACATTTATTGATTTTTTTTTCTCTTAGCAGCTTATATAGTATTCCTGAGAACTGTGAGAGCTAGTATTCAGAGAAGAGGCTTCCAGGTCAGTTTCAGTTCCATAGCTCCAAGTCCTGTGCCAAAGTATCCACAGAGTCCCCAGATAGGACTCCTATATTAAACCTTATCCATCCATGGCTCAAGGAACATTACAGAAAAGGGGTCAGAAAGATTGTAAGAGCCACAGTTGGTGCATAAATATAAGGAAACAGGTTTCAGACCTCTGGGCACCTACTCATATGAACTTGCAACAAAGGTAACAGTGTGCACAAGACCCATGCTGACTCAGACAAAAACCCAGCATAAAACTGGGGAAATGGGCAGCGGGCCCCAACCTTATCCAAGGAGCTATTTGAAGGAGAGTTGATCTTCTTTAAGGAAGTGACTCTAGACAGGCTGACTAGATGCCAGCGGATGAACTTGCACTGAGGAACATCTGGATACAAATACTTGATCAGATAGGCCTCACCATGTATGACAGAATATGAAATCCAGTGGGGGGGTACGGGTGGGTGTATATGGTAAAGGAGATCTAAATTTGATTAAGATCTATTATATGAAATGCACAAAAACCAAAAAAAAAAAAAACCTTGTTACTGCCTGTGATGGTCAGTCTTGATTGTCAATTTGATGAGATTCATAATCACCATGGAAACAAAACTCCAGGGAAGCCTACGAGGTATAATCTAGATGAGGATACTTGAGGTGGGACATCCACTTTCAATGTGGGTGGTAGATTCCCAGACTTCATGAAAAGGAGAAAGCCAGCTGAACATAAACATCCTCTCTCTGCTTCCTGGCTGCAGGTACAAGGAGCCCAGCCCCTCAAGCTGCTGATGTCATACCTTCCCCACTACGATGGACTGTTCATAGGAGCAGTGAGCCTAAATAAACCCCCTTTTCTTAAGTTGCTTTCATCAGTTGTTCTGTTCCAGCAACCTGGAAAGCAACTAATACACTGCTTGTTCTTATGACAGCTTACACTGCCTGGCAAACAAAACTGAGATGCTTACCAATGATACCTTAAAACAGACAAGCCCAAAACTCAGAGAGGAGAAGGAACCAAGGAGGGAGGAAGAGCACTAATATGAACTGTTCTCCTGCCCCACCCATTCTGTCTGGATTTTCTTCTGGCTCCCAGCAGAAGGCAGGCCATGGAAAGGCTGTCACACTCAACCTGGAGAGAGAAGTGAAATCTGTGCGCACAGTTGGGCTCTGGCTAGCTCATGCCTCTGTAGTGGAATATAGACAGCCTTATCCAAACAACAGTGCTGTAATGTAAAGACAGACTGATGGAGCCAGAAAACCATCCTTCCCACTGGTTTGCCCAAGTCCTCCTATGTAGAGAATCCAGAGTGGAAGCGGGATTTCTTCTCCTTCTTGAAAGTTATTTTTTTTATTTTTTTTAATTTTTGTATGTGTATGAATGTATTGTTTGCATGCAGGTCTGTGCACCCGTGTCGTGCAATGCCGCGGAGGTCAGAAGAGGGTCTCAGATTCCCCTGGAACTGGAGTTCTCCTGGAATTGGAGTTACAGACGGTTCTTAGCCGCCATGTGGGTGCTGGGGATCGAACCCGGGTCCTCTGCAAGAGCGTCGGTGCTCTTAACCGCTAGGCTATCTCTCCAGCCCCAAAAGTTATTTTTTGAGGCCTTATGTTAAGGAGGAATTCAGCTAGTGAACATTTATTATTGTTTCTTTTGAATTTTTCCTTTTTGAGTAAAGGGTCTTACTGTGTAGTCCAGGTTGACCTTGGACTTGCAATCCTCTTGCCTCAGCCTCCTGAATACAGACATTGCAAGTATATATCCTCAGGTCTAGCTCATTCTTCTTTAGACACTGTTTTCCCTCTAAATGAAAACTATTGCTCACATCTACAAATCACCTAATTCTAAAACCCAGTTTCAATGGGGAGTTTATAGAACTTGCTTCCTACCAAATTCTTGAATAAATGAAATCTGATATCTTGCCAATTTAATGGATTCCTAATAATTTTTAAGTAGCACATATAATTTTTCTACTTTATACAGTTGGAAAGTTGTTGGATAAATTGGCAAAGTTTCTATTTTCTTTAAAAATTACATTCATTACAATGAAGTATTCTACACTCATTTATATTACTATTTTGGCAGCTTTTATGACAAAATTATAAGTCTGTTATATTGTTTGAATTCTTAAATATTCAATCAATTAGAGAAAAATGTATTGGACAAGTACACTTTGTCCTTTATTCTCTGGACAATCTGAGCTTTTAAACTTAGTATTAAAGGACCTAATTTATTTTTCATGGGCCATCATCAGTGTCCAAGATAGTATTCCATTTCTTACTTCTACAGTCAGCCTTGAGTGACTTCCAAACAAAATAACATGAAAATACCTTGGGTAGTCTGAGTTTATATGTGATGGCAAAATGAGGCTATGTAGGTCACTGCACTGGAGCCATTCTGAACACACATCCACTTCCTTCACTCCAAATGAAAGATTTTTTTGAGCACTAACTCTGAGCAAGAGACAGAGCTGTAGATGCAAAGATGGATAGGATTTAGTCCCCAATTTAATGGTCTTTGTTGAAACAAGATTCCGAACCTGTGATGTCTCTGCCACTAGATAAAAAAAAAAAAATTTGCCTTTAACAATGGCTCTCAAAATAAGGAAGAATTGAGTATAAGCTACAAACTCTTTCATGTGCTTGGACTCTCCTATGTCTAAGATCCTGCTCTAATGTCAGTTGATTGCAGATGACAGAGCAATGAAATTCTCCAAATCATTCTGATTACAGTCTCTTCCTTGGGACAGTGATGGTAGAGAGACCACTGTGGTACTTGTAGTTTCTGTGCTGGTTTGAGCCGTCTAGAGATGGAACTACAGGCAGAGAAAAACTCTTTCTTCATGTCCCTCACACACCCATGCTGTCTATTGCCCTGTCATATGCTTGGTACATGGCACATATTCAGCAATTTTCCATTGGTTCATGAATAAGGCCATGATTTATGAGCTACAACATGTAAGGAACCTCTGTCTTACCTAACAGTTAGACATCACTCTACCAAAATCTTTCCATAATTGCACATTTCAAAGCCTTATTTCCAGTTGGGTCTAATTACTTGCAGAACACCTCCTCATTCCCTACCCACTGTGTTAGAATTAAAATGCATGGTCTCTATTTTTATTTCAAAATCTCCTCTTCTACTTAATCCCAATACTTGCTATCTTGCATTTATCAATGTGATTCAACATAACTGGGACATCAGAGCATGTGGAGCTTAGAATCCAGATAAAATGAGGATGAGGCAGATTCAATTACTCTAGAGATACTAAACCTCAAAGGATCATTTTACTAGACATATTCTGAGGCTTACGTTTGGCTCCATCTGGGAAGGATTCTGAGAAGTATAGGCAAATGTTCAAATTATCATTTTTACTAAATTGTTTGGCAAAATTCCTACAAAACAAGCCAAGACAAAAATCTGGCCCATGGTCGACTAGCAATTCTTGTCAACAAATTCAGTCTTTTCTACCCTCCCTCTGAGCTCATGAACCTGAAAGGCAATTGTCAGCATGTCTAAGATCACCTCCCTCCCCTGCTTGCTCAACACCTGGATAAATTCATTTGGTTTTAATTTAATGCATTGAATATATTTATATTAAATTCTGTTTAATTTGGTGGAATAATATAAAGGTGTCTATATTCTAGACCAATACCAAGAAGCAAGATAATATGATTCTTTACTACAATAAGAAAATACACAAAAAAGAAAATACCTTTTCTAGCCCCAGTGAGATGGCTTAGCAGCTAAAGGTGCAGACTGACCATTAAGCCTGAGTTCTAATCCCAGGACCCACATGGTGTATGGAGAGAACTGACTCACACACATTGTCCTCTGACTTCCATGTGTGCACCATGGCATGTGCACCCACACATTCATGAGATAAAGAATAAATGCTTGGGCTGGAGAGATAGCCTAGGTTAAGAGCGCTGACCGCTTTTGCAGAGGACACGGGTTCAATCCCCAGCACCTACATGGCGGCTATCCAGTTCCAGGGGAATCCAAGACCCTCTTCTGACTTCCACGGCATTGCACGACACAGGTGCACAAACCTACATGCAGAAAGTACATTCATACACATACAAAAATAAATAAAATTTAAAAAAAGAATAAATGCCTAAAATATGTTTTATCAAAAGATTGTTTACAATGCTTGGGTACACTGAACATGCCTATCACCCAGCATTGAAGGGGGAGGGACAGGAAGATGATGAAACCAAAGTCAGCCTTGGCTACGTGGCAAAATCCTGCCTCAAAGGGTGGGGGCATTATTTACTGACATTCAAACAATGGCATAGAAGAAATTAACACGATAAATGAAGAAAATAATTGTCTTTAAATTTTTCACTTTAATTGGCTTACAATCCATCAGAAATTTAAAAAAAAATCAAGTGATCTGGGAAATTTTCAATTTCTTACTTTTCAATTATTGATGTATTTGTTCCCTGCCCCATTAATGTGAAGCCAAATTTGGACTAAAGAGAGAAGAATGCATAGCTGATAACATTCAGAATCAGAGAAATTAGTTTATAGCCTAATTCATTTTGTTACTATAGACATGCATGGGCAAAGTGGCTACATCACTTTGGTTGACTCAAATAGAATATTACCGTATCTTTCTTCAGATGACATAAATGAACATAGCATTTCAGAATTATAAAATTAGCCCCCATCTATAGTTATACCACCCTGAATGTGCCTGCTCTCAGATTTATAAAATTTTACATTTTAACAACAGTATCACGTTCAAATCAATTATAATTTAGTATCCTTTCCAGCTTTCAGTCTCAAGTGCATTATTGTGTCAAATATTATATGACCCAATGTTTTAATAGTATTGTTAGAAATTCCACTCACGGGGGCTGGAGAGATGGCCTAGCGGTTAAGATCTCCAACTGCTCTTGCAGAGGACCCGGGTTCAATCCCCAGCACCCACATGGCAGCTGAGAATCGTCTTTAACTCCAGTTCCAGGGGAATCCGAGACCCTCTTCTGACCTCCGCGGCATTGCACAACACGGGTGCACAAACCTACATGCAGACAGTACACTNGATGCAGGATAGTTATGGCAGAGTACATGATCTGGGGTGAGGTGGGGGGAAGGGAAAGGGGAATATGTCTAAACTAAACTGAGAAATGATGTCTGAAATAAACAAAACATCAATAAAAGCATTATTTAAAAAAAGAATGTCTTTTTCCATCCAATGACATGCGATGTAGGCACAACACACACACACACACACACACACACACACACACACACACCCCATCTCACTTTTTTGAGAGAAAAAAAACAGTGTAGTCATTAATTATAAAGTACAAATCAACTCATAGCTTCATTGCCAATACATATTGCAATATATACAGCTATATATCTGCCCAATCTGGTTAAAGGTTAGTTTGCTTCCACAATGTTGATTCATTCACTGTGTGGAATTGTTAAAGACCAATTCCAAAATGGTTTTAAGAAGAGAACAGTAAGTTAAAAATAACTGTGCCAATGAAGAAAATAAAGATAATTTAGTGTTACTGATAAGGTTTAAATGAACAGAATAGAAAAATATGTACATATATATATATAGCATCTCTATGTTTAGATCCTAAATTGTCATATACTTTGTCTAATGCTATCTGATTTAAACATGAAACATTGACTATGAACATATTCACATGTAATTCACTTCCTGCTGCATGTTTGCTATAGTCAGGGTGTACATTTATGCAGACATAGAATGAGCACTAAGTGCATAAACAAAGAAATGTGTGAGATCTACAGCTTGACTGCTTCTGGAACTCAACAGTGTCATACTTCCCTGATTCAAAACATAAATATTCAATTTTATGCACTTCAGAGTAAGTAAGCATATATACTGTTTACAAAATGCTCATAACCAATCTCCCATGTAAATTGAAATAATTAGTAAAGTTCAAGGACAGGTAAAATGTCTCCACATCAAAAGACTTAAATAGAATTTTGTGTACACACTGAGTATAACAGCAAGCATACAGGAGAAAGTAAGCTACATGAGAATATGTCCATGGTGCATTCACATTTATATAAACTAGCATTAGAATGACAAACATATATAACAATTAATATAAACATAGAGATGTAAAATAGAAGAGGTTATAATTATGGTAGGCTAAAATTACTGTAGTAATTGTTTTGTAGAAGCAATTTTTTGCCATCAAGATGGCATTTTTGACAAAGTACCAATAACAATGGTTCAATTAGCTATAGATGTATGACACAATGCATTTATGTGGTAGAGAAATGACACATAAATTGCAGAGATTGTTCAGGAATATATCAACTGAATTTTCTGATGTAATTGTCCAGTGCTTAAACTGTTCAGTGAAATTTTCTCACATCTCTGGAGCAGAGCCATTGCAGAACATTCAAACCATTACTTCCAATTTACATCATCAGCTTTGGTCCATTTCCTGAGTGGTGAAATCATAGCAATTGATTCTTCTGAAGCTCTGCCAATTCTACCCCATATAGTTTTTCCAGAGCATGTTCATCCAGCTGGGTGTTATTTTATGCATTATCAAGACTCTTTAAAAGCTAGGATAGGTTAAGAATAAAGTTTGTAATTTGAAGGTCTGGAATTTCTCCTATTGTGTTGATGTACTACATTGGTAAAGAGAATATTCCCTGGACCATTACAGTGAACTAAGTTAAGTGGCAAGTTTTCTGGTCTTACCAATCTGCTCCACAAACTCCTTCCTTTCATACTGCCAATGGATTGAGAATGGAAGATACATCATTAATTAAAAAATGGTGGTGCTTCAATGCAAACACTGTAAATGTTAACAGAATTTGAATACTAAAAATATTTTTGTGTGATTTTATGCAATGTAACTTGACAAATACATGAAGTATTGTTAAAACATAAATTATATACCACAACTAAACACAAGCTGAGAATTTCATATGAACTAATAAAATTCTTTTTTTTTGTATCTTTGAGACAGAGTCTCCCTTTAGTTCCAGCTGGCCTAGACCTTGCTATATGGAGCAGGCTGGTCTTGAACTCACAGAAATCCACCTGACTCTGCCTCCCAAGTGCCGAGATTAAAGGCCTGTGCAACCATGCCCAGCACAAAATTCAATTCTTGATTAAAGCATAATTTAGAGAATATTCAAAGCATAAATGAACTATCTGGTAATTTTCCACCATTTATGAGAAAATAATGCAGATTATTGCAACCAATCCTCTCAGATAGAAAAAAAGATGAATTCCCTTCATGAGGTCAATATATGTAGCATTTATATGAAGTAATATGGTTATGCATTAATAAAGAGCCTGAAGCCAGGCATGTTGTGGTAGGCCTTTCATCCCAGCACTCATAGAGTAGCGAAAAGGAAGGCAGATCTCTGTGAAATGGAGGCCACATAGTTCTATAAATTCCAGGAGAGCTGAGGCTACAGGGAGAATCTGTCTCAAAGTAAGAAAGAAAGGAAGAAAGAAAGAAAGAAAGAAAGAAAGAAAGAAAGAAAGAAAGAAAGAAAGAAAGAAAGAAAGGAAGGAAGGAAGGAAGGAAGGGAAAAAGTAAAAATAAAGACCATCTTAAATAGTATATGCTTACCCCCCTCCCCCCAAGGGATCAAATCCAGGGTCTTACACATATGCCAGGTCAGTGCTCTACCATTGACCTGTACCCCAAATTCCACCACTCATATACTTTTTAACTTTTGAAAGCAATACTTTGACAGAAGAATGATACTATTCTAGTAGTGTTTCTTAGCACAGTAATTTGTGGTTAATCTGGTTGGTTTATTCATTGAGACAGAAGAGTTAGTCCTTCTACCTGAATCTATTAACTCAGGCATCTTGAAACTACCAAACACCTTCTAGTGCTATTTTATTGGTAGTCCTAACCTGTGGCTCTCTTCATTTTACTCCCTGTGATGAGTAGGTAGGGTTAAAAAGAAGGGCCATCTCTCTAGATTTGATTGGAAATTTTGTATGAAATGCACAAAGGTTCAATAAAAATTGGCTTTGAAAAAACAAAAGATGGGCCATCTCTAGATTTTTTATGAAATATACTAGGTAGTTAAAATTATTTTTTATTTTATTCTATATGAAATTTCAATTTGCCACTTTGTGGGTTTGGTGAGTCTAAATTTGATGAGTCTAAATGGAAGACTAGTTTCAGATTCTGACAAAATCATTTGAGACATTCCCCATTCCTTTCCTTCCTTGAATTTCAACAGTTTTAAAATATCGTTGGGGCTGGAGAGATGGCTCAGTGGTTAAGAGCACCAACTGCTCTTGCAGAAGACCTGGGTTCAATTTCCAGCACCCACATGGCAGCTAAGAACCCTCTTTAACTCCAGTTCCAGGGGAATCTGACTCTCTCTTCTGACCTCCAAGGCATTACACGACACGGGTGCACCAACCTACATGCAGACAGTACAGTCATACACATAAAAATAATAAAATTTTAAATTAAAAAATAAAATAAGCTGGGCGTGGTGGCGCATGCCTTTAATCCTAGCACTTGGGAGGCAGAGGCAGGTGAATCTTTGTTAGTTCAAGGCCAGCCTGGTCTACAGAGTGAGTTCCAGGACAGCTGGGACTACAGAGAGATGCTGTCTCGAAAAGACCAAAAAAATAATAATAATAAAATAAATAAAATAAAATATCATCATATATGTTGATTGATGGCTGCTCAAATCAACATTTACTCCTTTGCTCATTTAATTGTGATGCAGCTACCTTTTTGGCACCAATGCCATTCTTTTCCTTGTTTTCTTGTTATTGTGATTGACCTGTTGGGCAGAAGGCCAGTCTCAAGTTCTCCTTTTCTGTAGGATAAGCCCCCCACTCATCTCATTTTCCCCAACTTCCCACTCCCAGCATTCACTGTCTTCTGTATTTCATAGAGTTATAAACCACAGAGGTTCTTTCCTGTGAACGCAGAACCACAAAATATTGGAATTTGGAAGACCCAGAGCAAAGCAAATCTCAGATAGGTTAAAGTATTGGTCCAGAGTTAGTGGGCAAAAGACCAAAAATTAGAGGTTATGGGCACTGATTCTCAGGCCAAGTACCTTTCCTCCTGAGTCTTTCGTCATTGCCAAGAGTCCATACTGGTGACTGATACCAGAAAGAGCCATGAAGAGATTGCATTCCAGGAATGCAAGTGTGTGGTTAAATCCATATCCAAAAGGGCCCTCAGCCCCATCCTTATACCCCAGAGCTCATACATGTGTCTTCCTTAGAGCAGAGTATACAACACCTCAAGGCCAAGGGCAAATTCAGCCTTGCCAGGAATTCAGTCAGGCTGCCAAAAAAATGTTTATTCTGTATTATTTATTATTTTCTTCATATTATTTCTTACTAGAGGCAGTTATTTTATATTCTCATTCATTTATTAATTTATTGCCTGTGTCAGACACTGGAGCATGAACTCCGGGAGAGTAGATGCTTTTTCTGCGAAGATTATGAAAGCTGTGAGCCAAATATCCAAAACAATGCTTATGAAATGAGTGGTCAGGAATAGAATATGTACAGACTCCAAGGCACCATGCTAATAAATCCATACTAATGAACTTATTGAGGAGATATATGCCACTGAATGAACGGATTAGGTCTTAACTAAAGCTCTACCATCTAATACGGTAGCCACTAGCCATGTGTGGTCATCAAGTACTTGAAATGTGGCTAGTCTCAATAGAAAGAGCTGTAAATGAAAAATACCCCTCCATTTTGAACACCTAATAATATGCAAATTATTCCATTAATAATTTTATGTTGATTATATATTGAAATATTATTTGTGATGTGTTGGTTAAATAAAATATAAAATTAATTTCATCTGTTTCCTTTTTGATATGGCTACTAAAACACTTAAATTTATATATGTGATTTGTATTATATTTCCATGAGGCAATTGGAGGACTAAATAGTCATTTTTCATCCAGTTCTTTGTTTTGTTTTTGATTTTTCATACTGTCCAGGATTAGATCCACAGCCTGGTGCATGCTAAGCAAATGCTTTTCCGCTGAGCTAGATCACCAGCTCCAATACGACCTTTGTTCTCACTGGCTGGCTTTTTATGTTCCTAAGGTCCCCCCAGGTGCCATGAAGATGATTCACCCTGACTCACCCCAGGCCTATCTTGACCCTGTCAGGTCATTCAATCCCTTATTTCAGGTAACTGCAGTCAGCCCTGGGCATCCGAAGATCAACTAACGATCTTGAAAGCCCATCCCCATTCTGGGAACTCAGAGGGCAGTCTGTTCACAGCCCAGCAAAGGCCTGTCACCAAGAGTACATAGATCCCAGGACTCACAGCCCAGCAAAGGCCTGTCACTAAGAGTACATAGACCCCAGGACTCACAGTCCACCATAAATTTAGAGACGCAGGCTCCATACTAACAGGATGCTCTCACATAGGGCACAAGGAAACACTCTGAGTTTTTCAGGGAGAGGATGCTGGGCATTGAGTAGGGAACAAAGGACAACAGGCCCAAATACAGGGTGAACATAACATAGGAAACAAATTCCAGGTGGTGTAAGTATAATTTTCACATATGCCATAGCTAGCTGTAAGATTATGTTTTTTTTTCATTCAAATACTACAAATGACAAGATCCTGGAGATATGGTTTAAAAGTAGAGAGGGGCTGGAGAGATGGCTCAGTGGTTAAGAGCATTGACTACTCTTGCAGAGGATTGGGGTTCGAATCCCAGCACCCACATGGCAGCTAAGAACCGTCTTTGAGCCGGACGTGGTGGCGCATGCCTTTAATCCTACACTCGGGAGGCAGAGGCAGGTGGATCTCTGTGAGTTCAAGGCCAGCCGGGGCTATAGGGAGACCCTCTCTCAAAAAATAAATAAATAAAAATAAAATTATTTTTAAAAAGAATAAAATTAAAAAATAAATAATAGTGGAGAAAAGTATACCTAGTTACAGGTTTCTAGGTGAGCTCACAGACACTGAATGCAGATCTTCCAGGTCCCTATTTAGGAGGGCAGCACCTCACTGGGTAGGTGGGTGGGAGACTGTGAAGAATACCTGGTCCCTGAGGATCAAATGTGCTGCTTATAGACAAGGATAGGTGCTCTGCGTTTTGACTGTGGAAAATAGAGAAGCTGAAGACAAAAGCAAAAGACAATTTTCTTTTCATAACAACAAAGAACTGCAAGGAATGGGCTCTAATCTACTCCCCAAACGTTTTGAAAGAAGCAGGCCCTTTCTTCATCACTGCTGTCACCATCAGCGTTAACAAGTACCTTAACAGGACACCTCTGCCCTTGATTTCTGCCTCCTTGCCCCTGGGGAAAGCTTCCTCTTGACAAATCTCAAAGTATTCTTAAAGGTTTTTATTCTGTTTACATTTATTTACTTATGGTGTGTGTGTGTGTGTGCACATGCGTGTGTGTGCACTCATGTCCTGGTGCACATGCAGAAGTCAGAAAACAGCTTGCAGGAGTCAGGTTTCTCTTTCCCATGTACGTACTTCAGATCAAACTCATGTCACAGGTCTTGGTAGCAGATACCCTTGCCAACTGAGCTATCTCACTGGCCAAACCTTCAAAATATTAGAGGATACCTTATGTCTTAGTCCTTCCCAAATAGACTCTGTTTCTCTGGCCCTTCCAGACATGGCATGTGTCCTACTTACATTTCTATTGCTGTGACAAAATACTCCAAAAAAAAAAAAAAGTAGAGGAGAAAAGGTTTATTGTAGCTCACAATTCCAGGTAACAAGCCGTTACTGTGGGAAAATCACAGCAATAGGAACTTGGGACAGTTGGTCGCATCACACCCACAGTCAAGAGCCAGACAGAAGTCAATGCCAGCATGCTTAGTGGCGAGCATGCTCAGTGGCGGGCATGCTCAGTGGCAGGCATGCTTAGTGGCAGGCATGCTTAGTGGCGGGCATGCTTAGTGTTCCACTGCTTTTTCTGCTCTTACATTCCTGGGCCCCAAGCCAGGGACCGGTGCCGCCTGCTTTCAGGAGGGGTCTTCCCACATCAATCAAAGTAGTCAGTTCAGTACCCCAGAAACACGCCCTCAGGCCAACCTGAGCTACACTGTCCCTCATTGAGACTCTCTTTCCAGCTGATTTTGGCTGTAGCAAATTGACAAAGTAACCATTGACAGCATGGTTTGGGAGCCCTTTCCAACTTCATCCGAATGTAACCTCTCCTTTGAATATCCATCTACCTTCCTTTTTTCCCTCCCTCCTTCCTTTTATTCCTCTCCTTCCCTTCCTCCTTTGTTCTTCGGTCCTTTCTTTTGTGCTGGGGATGAAACTTCAGAATCTGGCATCTCCTAGACAGGTGCACTACCGCTGAGCTACACCCACAACGCTCCCTTCTTGGTTTTTATTTTTGGAGTGGTGATAATTTTGCTTTCTTCACTTATCAGATTGTTTCTTCAAGTCCTTCACAATCACTCCAGTTCTTCCCGAAGAACTGATCACTATGAATACTTGTAGGTTTTTAAAAATAATATACTGTTTAGTCTAAGTAAGGCCACAGAAAGTCGTTGCTCCTTCACCAAGTTCCCAACCTGTGCTTCATATAGTTACAATGGCCAGAGGATTTCCCACTGAAAGATACTACTGAGCCAGGCATGGTGACACACTCTTGTAATCCCAGAATTTGAGAGACTGAAACAGGAGGATTGCCATGAGTTCAAGGCTAACCTGAACTACATAGTGAGTTCAAGATCAGACTGGGCTACATAATATATAGCAAGATATTGTGTCAAATAAAACAAAATGTGTGTGCGTTTGTGTGTGTGTGTGTGTGTGTGAGAGAGAGAGAGAGAGAGAGAGAGAGAGAGAGAGAACTTGAGATTGCCTACTGTGACTCCATTCCTGCAGGAACATTGTGCTGAGCATCCATGAAATACCAGCCTTCATTAGGTAAGTGTTATTTACTGCCCTGTGGAATACAAGCTGCAGGTATATGTTCTGGAACGACTATAATGTGTTTATGAGCATGTGCATAATAAATTATTGGAAATAGCTGAGTTTTCAATGTTCCTTTAACATATACTTTGACGCCTGTCAGCTATGAGCTCTTAGAGATATTTAGGAGTTGGCTTGCTCGGCCTCAGCAGTCTCCCAAAGGCTCTTGTAATATTCCAGTGCCCTCACTGCAGAAGTACTGGGCACCCAGGAGGGTGGGAGCCCCCAGCATAGTGCAAACCCAGGAAATATTTACGGTGTTACTTGATTCATTGCAATGAGGCAGGTGTGAGACTGTCCATGTTTGTTATGACAAAGCCGAGAAGGCTGTTACACGAGCCTGTATTATATGAGAATAAAAAGAAACAGCCAACAAGCACAGAATTTCAATTCCAATCTTAAGGTAAAGGAGCTATTTGGGCTGAGCTGTGACTCACCTGGTAGTCTAGCAGGCATGAAGCCCTGGGTTCAATCCCCAGCACCACATAAACTGGGCATGGCTGTGCACACCTGAAACCTTCAACAATGCAGACGCAGGAGGATCAAGCATTCAATGTCATCTTTGTCTACATAGCAAGTTTGAAGCCAGCCTGGGATATATGTTCTTTTTCACAAAAGAACAAATGGAGCTCCTCAAATGTGTAAGCTTGACTAACTTCTTCCTAAAGTAGGCTTGGATTCCATTGTTTGACTTTTCTTTTGGACATGACCACATGCCTAGATTAATGATAGTTCTGGCTTTTCAATGTTTTCAAGTGTCAAAAAGACATAGGGTGACATCTGTCTTAGGAACTGCAGTTTGTAATATAGTCAAAATAATGTGGGAAAATATGTCTCTATTTCCTTTAAATCGCTATTATTTTGGTCCCTTTCACAACATGATCTTAACTAATCTCTAAGTCCAGTTTTTACTCTATGTAGCATGTCTTAGAAGTGTTTGTATCCATCCCATGAAGAGTTGCTTTTTCAAAAACTTCTTGAAAACTCAAAGAAAAATTGAAATCAACTCAAAAAATGTTTCATAAGTCCTTTTAAAATGGTTTGTAGAACACACACACACACACACACACACACACACACACACACACACAGCTGGGCATGATGGTGAACATCTTTAAGTCCAGCACTCATGAGTCAGAGCCAGGTGAATCTCTGTGAGATTAGAGCCAGCCTGGTCTAAATACTGAGTTCCAGGACAGCTGTGCTACAGGGAGACCCTGTCTCCAAAATTAATTAAAAGTAAATAAAAAAGTAAATAAAAAATAAAAAATGGTTCATATCATTAAATGCCATTGTATTTTAGTGAGTTTATGTTGCTATAACAAAAGATCCCTGAGTTTAAATTATATTTTACAGTTCAGGTGTCCGGAAAATGAAGGGTTGAGTGCTGACAGGTCTGGTGACTGGTAAGGGATCCTTCTCTGCATCCAAGATGATGCCTTTTGCTGGATCCTCTGGAGGAGGCAGACAGACAGCTTACATGGCTTCAGCTTAGTAGGCGAGCACTTGCCTTGTACGTAGGAGGCCCCTAGGTTCAAGTCCAAGTGTTGGAGACACAGGGGTAAGACACTCTCAGAAGCCTCTTTTATTTGTTATTTTTGTTTTATGTTATGAGTATATTGTCTGCATGTATGTAAGTGCGCCCATATCATGTGATGACCTAGGATGTCAGAAGAGGAGTTATGGACAGTTATTATCTGCTATGTGGGTGCTGGGAATTGAACCCAAGTCTTTTGCAAGCACATGCAGTGCTCTTAACCTCTGAGCCATCTCTCCAGCCCCGAGAAGCCTCTTTTAAAGGCCATTAACCACACTCATGATGATGGAATGCCCATGAGTTCATTGATTCCCTTAAACTCACTTCTTTTAAAAAATTTGCATTTATTTAGTGTCTATCTGTATGTATGTTTGTGTGTTGCGCACACATGTATGCACCACAGTGTGCATGTGTAACTTCTGAAAGTTGGTTCTTTCCTTCTACCATCTGGGTCTTAGGGGACTGAATTCCAAGTGTCAGGCTTGGTAGAAGGTGCCTTTAGGGGACTGGACTCTGACTGTAAGGCTTGGTAGAAGGCGCCTTCAACTACTGAGCCATCTCACCAGCCCACAAACACTTTTTTTTGTCTTTTCGAGACAGGGTCTCCATGTAGCCCCAGGTAGCCTGGAACTCACTCTGTAGACCAGGCTGGCCTTGAACTCACAAAGACCTACCTGCCTTTGCCTCCCAAGTGCTAGGATTAAAGGCATGCGCCACATGCCCGGCACACTTCTTAATACTATCACATTGAGTATTAGCTTCCAACATAGGAATTTTAGAGGTGCACAGAAGTTCAAAGCATACAGCACACCAGCATGCCCAAAAGTCAAGCTGAGCCTCACTTCCATCCTCAGCACGCTTCTTGCACGTCAGTCATGAGTTCAGCAATGATTTAAATCCTGAAGACCTGTCTCAAGCTAAGAGCTGCTAACTCCTCACCCCAGCTCCACCAGCTGACACTTCAATTTCAAAAGCCATGGCTATCATCAGGCTGTGCTAGCAAAGGTATGATTGTTGTGTGGGGCTGTACCTCAGTTGGTAGAGTACTTGTTTAGCATGCTCACAGCCCTCAGTTCAATCCCCAGAATTTATAAACTGGCATAGCAGTGTAGGCTGTAATCCCAGCACTCAGGAGGCAGAGGCAGGAGGATCAAGGTCACCCTTGGTTACATAGAAAGTTCTACTGAAGGTCAGCCTGGACTACGGGAGACTCTGTCTCAAAAAATGCACATGATTTTGGGGGCTAGAGAGATGGCTCTGCAGTTAAGAGCATTGGCTGCTCTTGCAGAGGACCCAGGTTTGGTTCCCAACACCTACATGGTGGCTAACAACCATCCCTAAGTCCAGTTCCAGAAGATCTGATGACCTCTTATGGCCTCTTTGGGCATTGCATGCATGTAGTACACTTACATACCTGCAGGCAAAACACTCATACACGTCAAAATAAATAAAATAAAAATATGCATGATTCTTAGTAAAAACTCTGAAATGTGGAGAAGGGAGTGAGGTTAGACAGACTGAGAGTGCTGCAGTCCTGGACTCTCACTACGACACCTTCAGAAACGCTAGTTGTGTTTTGTTTCAGTTTCTTCTCCTAAAAGCAAAGGAATGATAAGGATAATTCAGGCTTTGACTGACTCTCTCTCTCTCTCTCTCTCTCTCTCTCTCTCTCTCTCTCTCAAGTTTCCATAAAATTTCATGAAATGATTGATTTGGAAAAGCCTCATAAGGTAAAGTGGCCCCATCATGTCACATGCTATGAAGATGGAGATTTCTGACACTTAGAAATCCACAAGAACAGTATGAAACTTGTATAGATAAACATACTGGGCACCCGCTAATTTTCAAGGATTTTCAGTTATAAGTAGTAAACTTTTCTTTGCATATCAACCTAAATTTATGAAACTTTTCATGAAAGTTACCTCGAAGCAATCATTTCTTCCTGGTGTCTTTTCCACAACACTTGGTGGAGGTCAAGGACATTATTTTGACCTAGCAAGCCAAATAAGGTTTATTAACTAAACCAATTTATATATTCATATTAGAATGGCAGATTTTTCATGATACCTCCAAAATGGTTGAGGGTCAAAGTGACATTTTAAGTGTTCAATAATGTAGCAATACTGTTTACTATTTTAGTAGGGCATTAAGGATTCAGTTAAGATTCATTTTTATTTTATTATTTATTTGTCTCTCTGTGTGTGTCTGTGTGTGTGTCTGTATGTGTGTGTGTCTCTGTGTGTGTGTCTGTATGTGTGTCTGCATGTGTGTGTGTGTGTTTGTATGTGCATATGGATGCATGTACCCAAGGAAGCCAGAATTCCCTGGAGCCAGACTTACATGCAGTTATGAACCACCCATAATATATGTGCAGGGATCTGAACTATGTTCTCTGTAAGAGCATCACATGCTCTCCACTGCTAACCCACCTCTCTACACCCCTTGACTTTCATTTCACAGCCTTTCCAAAGAAGAGCTGGTAAAGCAACACATTCAAAGACTAACAAATAAAGCACTATAGTCCCCCTATCCAGGAGAACTTGCCATTTCTCTTGCAAGTGTTAAAACTAAGACACAATAAAGA
The DNA here is from genome assembly GCA_009823505.1 of Rhizomys pruinosus. NCBI lineage: Eukaryota > Metazoa > Chordata > Mammalia > Rodentia > Spalacidae > Rhizomys > Rhizomys pruinosus. The sequence continues at coordinate 1,367,111 of VZQC01000152.1, read as the reverse complement.
AGCCTTCTAACCCCCAATATGAACAACACACATATAAAACTATATTTGTCAAAGCGACTATAATCAACTGCCAAAGAGTATTTGCTGTCTGCCTGAGACAACCAGTGTTTTACCTCCTCCACCTTCTGTCTCAAAGAGTAACCAGAAAAGCCTACACAGAAAAGCTCTCTGAGATATTTGCAGTGGCTTGGGGGACACCCTTTATTAGACTCCATAGATGATCTCTGGGAATTTTGAGCCTTAAAAATATTTTTTTGAGCTAGCCATGGTGGTGTGCACCTTTAATCTCAGCCCTTGAGAGGCAGAGGCAGGCTGAGGGATTGAGACCAGCCTGGTCCACATAGTGATTTCCAGGTGGCCTGGAACTAGGGGGACCCTGTCAAAAATTATATATGTGGGGCTGGAGAAATGGCTCAGTACCTAAGAGCACTGGCTGCTCTTGCAAAGGACCTGGGTTAGATTCCCAGCACCCACATGACAGCTAACACCCACCTGTAACTCCAGTTCCAGAGGATTCAACACCCTTTTCTTACCTCCACCAACATTGTATGACACAGGTGCACCGACCTACATGCAGGCAATACACTCATACACACATAAAATAAAAAAATAAAAAATATTAATATATATGAACACTTTTTTGTTTATTTTCTTTACTTTTTTCGCAAACACTTTTTTTTTTTAATTTTTGAGACGGGGGGGTCTCCCTTTTGTCCCAGGCTGGCCTTGAACTCACAGAGATCCACCTGCCTCTATCTACCAAGTGCTGGGATTAAAGGTGTGCACCAACACCCCTGGCTTCGCATACACTTTTTAAGGCAACAGACTGTATAAGGCTTGACCTCTTACATGTAGGTGAGGCATACCTCAGCTGAAAGCATTTCTTCTGCTTTTCCCTTTTCAAAGAGACAAGCAAACTGGTGTGGGGGTATTCTTTCCACCTCAGATCATTCCAGATGAAAATTATATTAGCTGCCTTTCTGTTGCTGTGATAAACAAAACATGAAAAAAACATGACGAAGGCAACTTATACAAGGAAGAGTTTATTTGACTTACAATTCCGGAAGGATGAGAGACCATCATTGGGGGGGGGGGGGTGAGGCATAGCAGGAAACCAGAGCAGAGAGCTGAGAGCTCACATCTTCACATGCAGGGAGTAGAGAGAGAAAGACACTAGGAGTTAGGGCAAGGATATAAAGTCTCAAAGCTCCTGCCCCAGTGACACGCTTCCTCCGTCAAGGCCACACCTCCTGAACCTCTGTACATAGCACTACCAGTGGGGGCCAAATATTCAAATACTTGGCACCTGTGGGGAACATTTGAAAACCACCACAAAAATTCTACAAACTTTCAAGTGGAAAAACAGTCACTAGTGAACAAATCCTTTAAGAAACACAGGCGTCCGCTTCAAAGTGATTGTCTCACAAGCCACAGCACAAAGTAGTCCTTGGCTACCTGACTGTCTTAAGCATAGATGACAGTAAGCAGACAAGATAGGAAATATAATCTTCACAAGATCCTGTGGGAGAGACAGTCAAGAAAAAGAGACATTTGTGGGGTGCTGGAACCAAGATCTTCTGTAGTAAGAGAGAGACAATGGCATTGTAACAAGGCAAAATACACCCAAGGACACCACACACACACACACACACACACGCACACACGCACACGCGCACACACGCACACACACGCACATGCACACGCACACACGCACACACGCACGCGCACACACGCACGCACACACACGCGCACACGCACGCACACGCACGCACACACACGCACACACGCACACACGCACGCGCACGCGCACACGCACACACACACGCACACGCACGCACACATGCGCGCACACGCACACACACACGCACACACACGTTTCCAGTGCTCTGTTATCATCTGTCATGCTCTGGTATTTTCAGCCACACTTTTGTACGGTGATCACCACAGTGTCAACAGTATCATCCTTGACTACAAAGGACAACAGTGACAAGATTCGGGGCCTTTGAATTTGAAGATAGCATTGTTAACTACTGTGAATGCCAGATCTTTTTTATTGTCAACAGAGCTTCTTGAGTTATTTGTGCCTAGAATGGCTTATATGAGATCACCCCCTCTTTTAGGTGCTTCCCTGAGATATGTCATAAGGAAAGTGAGAGTGTTGTCAGGACCAGCATGCCCTACACCGTCTAAATGTCCATTGGAACCGGAGCTCCCAAATGCAGGCTCGGCACCTCTCACTCTCTTAACTTCACTCCACTTTAGCCTGTCTCTATGATTCCCTGGGGAAGCTATCAGTGACACGAAGTGATATCTCATTCTTCATTCTAGAAGCCCTGACAATCTTCCAAGAGAATAAATCACTCTCCAAGACTTCTTAACAACAGAGTTCCAAATCATTCCTGTAAGAATTTTTGAAGAACCTGCACAAGGAGGCTATTGTATGCATATACAAATAAATGACACAATTCAATGGTTTAATACTATCTGCCAAGTTAAACTACTGCCTAGCAGCTGTGCGCATTTAAAATGATGCCTGGCACAACTGGAGATCCATAAATCATCAGCTGCATACTTTCATCCAATTAAGAGAGCAAAATAAGGGGAAAAAAGCTACATATCGAGATGTGTCTAAAGACATGGATAAAACGGTCATTCCTTTCTAAATGCAAAAGTAAAACAAAAAAATGAATACTCATTTTGCTAATACTGAAACTAGAATGTCTTTGCTAGAGGCACAGTGCAGCATATCGCAGCGAAATCGACTTCAGGCTTGTTGCTGTGTCTTCTTGTAAGTAGTAGGGCAAAATAGAAACCATGACTCATCCTGAAAAGCAATCATTCTTAAAAAGGAGGGGGTGGGTAAGCCAAAATTCTAAGGCCTTCCTGAGAAAACCACAGCCAGGTTACAGGTTTGAGGACTATCTCTGTATAGTTGTTTATCCTTAACAGCTCAGAAGAGGGCACCAACAGATGCTTCTATCCAGCTTTAGTGGGTCTTGGACTTGTAGGCATATCTACAAAGGACATATCTGACTGAAATGAAGAGAAATCACAGATTCACCATAATAGAGGGTGCCCTGGCACATTGGTTTGTCTAAGTCTGAGGACACTTCTGAGAGTTTTTTGTTAAAATGACATTTAAAAAATCACAACCACAATGAATTAATCAAATGTGGAGGAGATTAAATTTTAGATTATTTAGGAAGCCTGAATTAAGCCAATAATTTTCATCTTCTCTTGAGATTAATGATACATCCAATTTAGCAATTCAGTCTTCAGCTACCACAGTGCAGACTGCCACGGGTGCTTTAATAGAGTCAATGTTTTGTGGTCATGCCAGTGGGGAATTTATGTTTAAAACGATCATTAAATCCTTGGCTTAGCTAAGAAGGAATCTGTAACTACTTGTTAGCTTAACCCTACCACTTTTAGGTACTTTCCTAACCTGACACTACAGGCATGTATCATTGGGCCCCAGCATTGAACTAAAAGATAAACAGCGAGTAGCTAAGAGAAAGTGAAGAAATAGCCTTCAAATTCCTATCCCATCTGCCCTCCAGGACTCCTTGGAATACTGAGTTTGATGTTGAGGTGATGATATCAGATTCCTCATGAGTTTCATGAGGTGAGAACTAGATGTGAAGCAGTTTCAGTAGTTTAAAGGGAAGAGAAAGTCTGCATCAGAGGCTGAGTGTAGCTCAGTTTGACATGCATGAGGCCCTGGGTTCAAACTCAACTCCAAGAAAAAAAAATAGATCTTACAGCATCTGTCCCATGACATAATCAAGAATGTCTCATTAGCAGGGAGCTCTGTGGGGCCCATCTGAGAGTCTGCTGCTCCCAGGAAGTCACACCTCATCACTCCAACCCTACCGTAGAGATGAGAAGCACAGAAATAAGGGGAGATGGTGAAAATTACAAGAGATAGCAGCAAGGCAGAACACTAAGTTCCAAAGCTGGGAACAAACCAGAGGCTTGAGGAATTATAAACACTTGGGCAATCAAGAGCCCAGAGTCCAACTTCCAGAGAGTTTGTCAGACATAATTCCTTCTATCTAGTAATGTATAAACCTTTTTATTCAACTCTGTAATTATTGTCAGAAATTGAACTCTTTGGGACATGATCTCTTTTGCCATGAATTTTATGGTCTTGTGAGTGTCTGTTGCTTGACAGTTTTTCCTTATTAAAACTATAGACTTTTCTCTTTCTTTGAATTTTAATTGAATTTTGTGATTTTCATACACTATAGTTTGATGGCATTTAAAGCTAGTCTCCTCTCTCCACCTCCTCCCTACAACTATAGACTTTTCAAAGACAGGACAAATATTCTTAATTTCCTCACCCCTATTACAGTGTTTTACATTCTGTTAATACTCCAAAACCTTGTAGAATGAACATCTGCCTTCACTGCACAAATAAAGTCAGTTCTGAGCTCAAAGGAGTTATCTTTTAATACTTTTTTAAGAGTGAGAATGGCTCTAGCCCTCAAATCAGAAAGAAAACATGTGCGCACAGACACACACACACACACACACACACAAGAGGCCCACAGGTGTTCATGTTCACAATTGGAATCAGGCCAGTGGGCTGGGATTACAGAGAGATTCTTGCACTAGGAAGTGTTAATGTGATACATATTTAGCACATGGGCTCAGAGCCGAGAATAAATTAGGATTGCCTGGATAAGAATAGTAAAGAAGACCTCGGTACGGTAAGAAGACAAAATATTTGAGATTGAGCTTGATCGTCATCAAAAGAAGTAGCACAATAAAAAGTCCCTGTGTCAAAAGCATTTCCAATCTGCTTTCCATGTATCATGCATATTCAGTGAAGAGGTGTCTTGTTTCTTCCTAATTTCCATCAGAGGCAGCTCAGTTATCATCTCCTCTAGGAATCACTTTATGGTGATCTTATCTAGGGATGATGCTCATACTATATTGAAAAGTGTTCCCTCCAAATCTATGTCCCACTGGGACATATGAAGGCGACTTTATTTGGAAAGGAGTTCATTCAGATGGAATAATGAAGATGAGGTCACACTGGATTAGGTTGGCCACTGAATTCAATAGGACCAGTGTCCTTAAAAGGATGCATGCATGGAAGAGATTCTGTGAAAACAGAGATGGAGGTTGGGGTGATATCAAACAAGGAATACGAGGACTGCTAGCTACTATAGAAGCTGGATGAGGTAAAGAAGGATGTTTCTCTGGAGTCTTCAGCACACTGATCCCGACTTCTACTCTCCAGGACTGTGAAAGAGTACATTTAAGCTACTTAAGCACAAAGCCTAGGAAATTAACAGAACTCTCCTTTCCTTATTTATTATTTTTTAAAGATAGCATTTTTAAATTTTCACTTATTTTTAATTTTGTGTATGAATATTTTGACTGCATGTATGTAGTGCACCATGTGTATGTGAGGCCTGGGGAGGCCAGAAGAGGGTGTTAGATCCCTTAGAACTGGAGTTACTGATGGTTGTTAGAGCCCATATAGTTTCTCAGAACTGAACCCAGGTCCTCTGGAAGATCCGGTGTTCCTAACTGCTGAGCCATCTCTCCAGCCCCTACCTATTTTTTTTTAATCTTTTTGAGACAGGGTCTCCCTGTAGCCCCAGCTGTCCTAGAACTTGCTATGTAGACTAGACTGGCCTTGAACTCACAAAGATCTGCCTGCCTGTGCCTCCCGAGTGCTGGGATTAAAGGTGTGCACCACCACACCCAGCCCCTACTTATTTATTTTTGAGACAGGGTCTCAAGAATGCCAGGCTGGCCTTGAACTCAATAGGTAGCCAAATATGACTTAATTTTCTCAACCTCCTTGCCTCTACCTCCCAAGTACTAGATTTATAGGTGTGAACTACCAGCCCCAGGTTTTCTTGGTGCTGAGAGTTGAAGCCAGGGCTGCATGTGTGCTTGGCCAGCGTTCTACCAACAGAGCTATGTAACACCAGTTCACTTTCCTTTCACAACCACTTACTATGACATTGCCGTACCATATCAGAAGTTCTTTTCATGTTCATGTCTCACTTCCCACATCACAATTTCTGATGATAAAACATGTCTTGTTCACTTTCACATCCTCAACAATATCTGCTATAAAAACAGATGGAGGAGTTCATGGCTGGCAGTTTTAAATCTCCAAGAAAATTCAACGTTGCCATGTATTCTAGATAGTTTAACTGCCAATTAGATACAGCCTGGAGTAACCAAGAGTCTCAAAAGGCATTTCCCAGATCAGACTGGCCTGTGAGCATGTCCATGGGGGATGGTCTTGATTGTTGACTGATGTAGGAGGGCCTAGCCCACTCTGCTTCAGGTTCCCACTCTGACCACTCTCAATGACGGACTGCGATCTAGAAATGTAAGGCAAAGAAATCCTTCCCTCCCCCAAATTGCTTTTGGTCAGAGTGTTTTATTATAATTTACAATGTAACTAGAACATGCTATTTGACCAAATTCCAAACTCTCACTAACCCAAACTAAAGTCGTGCCCATTCTCCCTGGCGCAGCTCCACCCCACGTTGTCACTTATTCCAGGGTGAAGATAAAGAGAGAAGTAGCAAAAGATGGAAACCTAAACTTACCACTGCTTAATAAAAGTCTATTAGATTAAAATTTTTCCAACCTGCACACATTACACTAAGAGCAAAAGTTAGAAATGGAATTTAAAAAAAAGAAAAAAAAAAAGAAAAAAATGGAATTCCCTAGGGCATAGTGCAGAAAACCACTGGCCTAGATCACAGTTAGTTAGAAACAAACAAACAAAAAACAGCCCCAATAATACATTTATAAAGTTATGAAAATAGAAACTGTGCAATTTGCTTAAATAGACCATAAAACTGGAATCTCCTAGTTTTTTAAATTTATTATTTTTTTATGTGTATGAATGTACTGTCTGCATGTAGGTCTGTGCACCCGTGTCATGCAATGCCACGGAGGTCAGAAGAGGGTCTCGGATTCCCCTGGAACTGGAGTTCACCTGGAATTGGAGTTACAGACGGTTCTTAGCCGCCATGTGGGTGCTGGAGATCAAACCCAGGTCCTCTGCAAGAGCAGTCAGTGCTCTTAACCGCTAGGCTATCTCTCCAGCCCAGTATCTCAAAATTTTTAAGAAGTCTGAAACATGACAAAATATCTTTAGTACATTTTATAAGACTTAGATAAGACTACTAAATTTCAACACCAATAGTTGAAATTAAAAAACAAAAAATACTTCGTTAAGCTGGACATGGTGGTGCCTTTAACCCAGCACTTGAGAGCTAGAGGTAAGTGAATCTCTGTGAGATCCAGGTCAGCATGGCCTACATAGAGAGTTCCAGGCCAGCTATATATAGGGAGACAAAAAAAAAAAACTTCATTAAAAACTAAAAGAAAGCCTGAGCATGGTGGCACATGCCTTTAATCCCAGTACTCAGGAGGCAGAAGTAGGTGAATCTCTGTGAGTTCAAGGCTAGCCTAGTCCACATAGTGAGTTCCAGGCCACCGGGGGCCACAGGAAGATGCTGTGTCAAAAAGAGCAAAACAAAACAAAACAAAACAAAACAAAAGCAAAAGAAGCCAGACTTGGAGATACAGTTCTGTAATCTAGCATTCAAGAGGCTGAGAGGCAGATGACCATGGTGAGTTCAGGGCTAGCCTGGACTACACACCAAGACTCTCTCTCAACAAATAAACCCTGAAATATTGGAAAATAAGAACTCCGACAAAAACAGGGTCTGCAAACATTTAGAATACAATTACAAATGCAGTTGGTATTTGTATTAGTTAGATTTCTGTTGTTGTGATAAAGTACTGATCAAAACCAATTTGGGGAGGAAAGGGTTTATTTTATCTTATATCTTCCAGGTCATAGAAGTTAGGGCAGAACTCAGTGCAGGAATCTGGAAGCAGTAACTGAGCCACAGGCCATAGAGGAATCCTGCTTCCTTGTTTGTTTCTCTGGCCCATGTTCAGCCTGTTTTTTTATACAACACAGGACCACTTGCCCAGGAGTGGCACTGCCCACAGCCTGGAGGCTGGACCCTTTCACATCACTCAACAATCAAGAAAATTCCCCAAAGACATGACCACAGCCCAGTCCAATGAGGAAATTCCTTAGTTGAGACACTCAGGTGTGTCAAGCTGACCACTAAAGCTATCGAGCACAGTAATTTATAACATTTCCTTTGAGTATTTTCCTATTAACAATCTTGTGAGGGCCTCGCATGGTGGTGTACGCCTTTAATCCCAGCACTCGGGAGGCAGAGGCAAGAGGATCTCTGTGTGTTCAAGGCCAGTCCACTCTATGTCTCAAAAAAAAGATCTCGTGAATAATGCACTAGAGATTAATCAATATATTTCTCAGGTTCCATTATTTTGTTTAAATAATCACACTCTATGATTATAATATAATTATAATACACATAAAATAATATCTCTGATCAAAGTTTAGCATCTCAATCAACACATAATGCATAACAGCTATTGTTTCCTGTGTGAACACATGCGGAGGCACACACAGACTTCAGAGGACGAGATCACATGTCCTGCTCTTTCAGTTTCCACCTTCCTACCTTGAGACAGAGTCCTTCAGTGAGCCTGGAGCTTGCTGGGATTTTGGGCTCAGCTGTCTGGACTCAGCCCCAGTGATCCTCGTGGCTCAGTGTCGTCAACACTCAGATTTTATTTATTTATTTATTTTAATTTTTTTTTTTTTTTTTTTTTTTTGGTATTTTCGAGACAACACTCAGATGTTATGCATATGCAGCAACACCGGCTTTCATCCGAGGGCTGGGGTCAAAATTCAAGTTCTCAAGCTTAAACAGCAAATGTTTTTAGCCACTGAGCCAACACTCTATCCCAAATAACAGCTACGTTTAATGTGGGATTTGGCTGTGAACTTCAGATTCTCTCACAAATGGGTCCTTTTGTAACCTTTGGTGACCTATTCTTGCTTTGAGAATGGCCAGGTCTATGCAACCACAATTTCGGTCAAACCAGCTGATCATTCTAATAGTATCCATGGCAAACCCCACAGAGTCTTGGTGTTTCATGAGATGATATTGTAGCAGGTGAGTTAGCTTTCTATCACTGTCACAAAATACCCTCAGTATCAACTTGCACGTAAGAAAGGCTTATTTTAGCTTGTGGTTTTGGTCCGTGGGTAACTTTGCCTTCTTCTCTTCGGAGCTATGGCAAGGCAGGACATTATAGCTTGAGCACATGGTCAAAGATTTATCCCATATGACTGAGAAGCAAAGAGAAAAAGAAGGGCTGAGTCTCAATATACACTTCAAAGGCACACCTCCAATGTCTGCTTCCTCTAAATAGCCCCTGCCTCCTAAAGCTTCCGTAACCCCCAGTACCACTATCAACTGGGATCCCAGCCTTCAACGCATGAACTGTGGAGGGCATTCTAGATCCCAGCGATAGTAGCAGCTTTTTGATTGAGGGAAGAGTTAAGTCCAATACCAAGTTCTGAACTCTCTCTCTGATACAGGTTGACACAATCTGTGTTTTGTTTTGTTGTTGCTTAGAGTTCTGTATTTTTCCTTTTTCTTTTTCTTCAATTAAAACGAATGTAATAAATTATAGTGGTACATCCCTTTAATCTCAGCACTTGGAAAGCATAGTCAGTACATAGTAAGCTGTAGGTCACTGTATTATATAAGACTTAGCCTCAAATCCCCTTTTCCCCCAGGAAAAGAGTGTAGCGAGGCAACTTTATCTAAGCTGTTTATCTTTGATATGTAAATGAGTAGATAGTCATCAGCCTGCTAGAAAATACACTAACTCAACGTAAGCCTTTGGTGATTTCTAGCCTTTACTGGGATTTTTCCCTTTTCTCTTTTCTTTTCAACTAATGTATGATCCTAAGAAATTACCCTTCTAATTGGGTGTTTGCCTAGTCAATTAAAAAATAAAGTTATTAGGAAGACTAAGTTAATAAGTTCTTTTGTTTTTCTTAATGAGGCATCTCTTAAAGTCCAGATGTTAAATTATAGGCCATTATTACAAACCTTCCCTTATTTGATGACATCTGTGGCCAAATGTTTGCGCCTTCTTTTGTCCCTAAGTTATTGCATTAAATACTGCCAGACAAAATATGTACTGTGCTTCATTAAATATGTTATTGAGTAAATGAGACTTTAAAACAAGGAAAGGATGCCCATATTGCTTTGTTTTTGTCCTGAGTGTTTCTTTCTTCCTCCCACTTCCCCAATACTACCCCCACCCCCGTATATGTGTTGGGGTTGGGGGGGCGAGAATGGTTCAGTAAATAATACTCTGAGAACCTGGGATCGTAGTTACATATTTTCTAAAGTAGAAGCAATAAAATAATAATTGATAATAATAATAATAATAATAAAGTATAAATCAGCAGAAAGCATAGAATAGACTGAAGTCAGAGAAAGCAGGAGTTGATGAAGACATGCTGCCTTTTGCATCTTCCTGGGGTAGGTGGAACAGAATCTCAACCTCACTACTGAGCAATGAATGTTTCTGGTTAATCTGAGTGTGTGAGCACCAAATGAAGGGGAAGCACCATAAAGCCAGAGGAGGCTTGGACAGCTAACTAATGTCTTATAATCCTGGGAGATGCTTAAGTGAGCTAAAAGTAATTAAAAGTTATCACACCCATGAGTCCTAGCTGAAGACCAGAGAGAGACTTAAGAAATCCAAATGTACAGGTAATTGTACTTAGAGGAACATAGACCTTAAATTAAGGGTTCAGCCAGGCATCAAGGTGACTCTTGCCCTCCTGAAAACCATATCCTCAAAACAAGCCCACACAATTTTCATAGAGCGGCTCCACAGTTCCAAGTTTACCCATCACAGAAACACCAGTGGTTTATGGACTTTTATGGGTAGTGTTTGTGTTTATGCAAAAAGAGAAAAAGGGAAGGATGCACAGAGAACGATTGTTTGACTTGGTGTGTAGGTGAACTTTGATGGAACTTAGTAAAACTCAGAGCATTTATTACCATGATCAATGGCTCTCTGGGGACTCATTTTGCTGCCCTCCCAGCTGGAGGCACAAGGCTGCAGCGACAGCACTGGGTAAGAAAGGGACAGAACAATGGGTTCTGTGAGTTCAAGATGCTGAGGTTGCCCTCACCGAGTGGGTGGTATGAACATCCGTTCCGAACAGCACATAATTCAGACAGAAGTGATGGATTCCTGTGCAATGTGGAAACAACAAAGGGGTAAAATTATGAAAGTGCACTTGAATCACCCAAAGTGCTGAGGATTTCTCATGTCAACAGATTCTAAGATAGAAAAGCCACACGCCTAGTGAATTTCCTGATCAAATCCAGGACACAAAGTTAACACAAAGTAACCCAATGGTATTACCCAAACTAGACTCCACAGGGTGTTTGGCCGACTGGATCAATTAGAAAGCAAGTAACTTTTTCACCCTTTTAAAAACAATGAATGAATGAATGAATTCAGTTTGTTTGAATATTATTATTATTATTTTAAACACCTGTAAGTCAAGTGTCCTGGTTCATGTCAGATACTTCCTTTTTTAATATATATTTTATTAATTTTATTTTTTGTGTATGAGCATCTTGCTTGCATATATGTTAAGTGTACCCATGCCATGAAATGCCCACAGAGGTCAGAAGAAGGTTTCGGATCCCCCCGGAACTGGAGTTATGGACAGTTTTTAGCTGCCATGTGGGTGCTGGGAATTGAACCCAGGTCCTCTGCAAGAGCAGCAGGTGCTCTTAACTGCTGAGCCATCTCTCCAGCCTCGTAAAATCCTTCTTGCCATGGAGCAGGGATGTTTTAGTCTCTCCTCTTCTTTGTCTGTAATGACAAGGCATAACGGTACTTGCTGCATCAACCTTTTAACTGACAGATTTCAGAACATCCTGTCACTTGACAGGAAGTCACTGGATTCTTCAGTCTTGTGAGATGTGGTGACCGGGCTTCCAGTAGGTAGGCACATCCTGGGAGCTGCCTTTTCTTACTCTCTTCGTGGGAGTGTCTTTAAAACACTAAGGCAATCCTTTGCTGTGTATTTCACTTCAGAGTCACACAGCAAGGAAGCTGACCGAGGCTGACACTAACTGAGGCTCTCTTGCTGCTCCTTGGTTAGATTCTTTCATCAGCTTCATTTCCCAGTGTCTGGATGAGCTCTTGGTAGTATCCATGGACACGTTTGACTATTTCAAGAAGTCAGATGTGGGACTGAAGAGATACTCAGTTGTTAAGAGCAATGGCTACTCTTGCAGAGGACCCGGGTTCAATTCCCAGCACCCACATAGCACCTAACATCCATCCGTAACTGCAGTTCCAGATGATCAGATACCCTCTTCTAACCTCTGCCAGCATTGCACAACAAGTTCATTTATATACATGCACATAATACACTCATACATATAATAAAAATAATAAATAAAAACTTTCTAAGAGTATCTTAGAATCACAAAAAGGTAATAACCTAAAAATAAAAAGGTTTGTGTTGATCAATCTAAGGCTAGCTGTGACTCCTGACTGTTGAATCCCAGCATCCTGACACCAGGACATCCCTTGTAGGGGGCATGCACCCAGAGATAGGAGGCAGCATGTGGAGAGAACTTCCCAGGGCCGGGCTGGTGCTGAAGATGTGTGATTCCCCCTGACACTGGGTGGAAGATGATGAAAAGCCCTTCAGAAACCAGCCCCTGCTGGAAGATGCCTTTTCCTTTGTCTTCTCCCTACCCACTGTTTGCCCCTCCCCCACTCTGCCCCCCTGCCAAGATAGGGACTGTCATCACTGTGCCGCTCCAAGGGAATACTTCTAATAGAGAAAAATGAAAAGCTGAACTTCATTCCATATAACAATGGATCCTAAACCTGTTGATCATAGGAATCCCTTGATCACATGAGAAGGGAAAAAAAGAAAAGAAAAAGAAAAGGAAAACAGCAGTTCTAGGATCCCAAGCTCAGAGTCTGAAGGCCCCTCTCCTGGGGTCAAATTCTGCAATCTACAGTTTTAATTGCCGCAGATGATTGTAATGAATAGCCAGCCATATTTGAGAGCCAGGGTCCACGTTATTTTTTAAGCAAGTATTTCTAAATCTATCTTTGGAAATTCCACGCAGAACATATCGTTTGTGCTTCATTCCCAGTTTCAAGCCTTCACCAAGTCCTGATCTTTCACTCTGTTTCCTCTGAGCGACCAACACAGGGCTTAGACTTGGAGCAGACACAGCTCAGCAGAAGCATGCTTTTAGCTTCTTGAGCCAGAAAGAAATTCTTAATTCTATTTTAAGATATCTAATATTGCCACCTATGATCTCAAGGGGTGTTGTGAAACTTCTGAAATTGAATTTCTCTGCATTTGCCTAAATGGCTCATGTTGGAAAGATACCTTTTTAGGTTCAAGGAAAGAGCCCAAGTCTTTTCCTCTTTTGTCTCCTCTTCCCACTCTTCCGTCCACCCCTGCATGTCTGAACCACACCAGGACGCCAAGACCCAGCCAGAAAAGGCTGATGTCACACTAGATTTTTTTGTTTTTGTTTTTGTTTTTTTTGTTTTTTTTTTAATTTTATTTATTTTTGTATGTGTATGAATGTACTGTCTGCATGCAGGTCTGTGCACCCGTGTCGTGCAATGCCGCGGAGGTCAGAAGAGGGTCTCGGATTCCCCTGGAACTGGAGTTCTCCTGGAATTGGAGTTTTGGACGGTTCTCGGCCGCCATATGGGTGCTGGGGATCGAACCCGGGTCCTCTGTAAGAGCGGTCGGCGCTCTTAACCGCTAGGCCATCTCTCCAGCCCTAGATTTTTTTTTTTTTAATGTTTTACTGCCAGGCGCGGTGGCACACCTTTAATCCCAGCACTCCGGAGGCAGAGGTAGGCTTCCGGATTTCTGTGATTTGACGCCAGCCTGGTCTACATGGTGAGTTTCAGGCCAGCTGGGGCTACAGGGAAACCCTGTCTTAAAAAGACCCCCCCAAAAAGTATTTTATTTATTTATTTATTTACTTATTTTTGAGGCAGGGTCTCCCTTTAGTCCCAGCTGGCCTGGAGCTCACTCTGTAGATCAGGCTGGCCTTGAACTCACAGAGATCTGCCTGCCTCTGCCTCCTGAGTGCTGGGATTAAAGGCGTGCACCACCACACTAGGATATTTTTAATTGTATGTGTATGAGTATTTTCCCTGAATGTATGTAAATGTGCCTGTGCCATGCAATACCTGTGGAGGCCAGAAGAGGGCTTCAGATTCTCTGGAACTGGAGTTACAGACCGTATTTTGCCACCATGTTGGTGCTGGGAAGCAAACCCAGGTCTTCCACAAGAGTAGCTAGTGCTTAACCACTGAGCCATCTCTCTAGCCCCTCCCATACTATGTATTTTAACAGGGGAATTGGACTCGGGAAATGTATTACAGATACTGGAAGGTAAGAACAGCATAACCGGACATGGTAAGAACAGGTAGGTAGGAAGTAGCTATTACTGTTGGGGATGAGGTTGGAGTTTGGGGAACTAGAAGTTTGATGAAGGCCACATAGAAGGGTCCAGGGGTCCGAGTGGCAATATTCGCAAGTCACAGCTTGGTTCTTCCTACTCCTTAGTCTCCCGGGATATTCTAAGAAACCAGCTGACCAATGCAAAATGTGTTTTCAGAGTCTCTGCCTCTGAATTACAAAGTAGAGTACCCAAGTGGGTCTCTCGCTCTCGCTCTCTCTCTCTCTCTCTCTCTCCAAAAACACTTATTTTTTTGCATAGGTTTTTGTATGGACACATGCATACCACACAGCACACATGTAGAGGTCAGATGACAGCTTTTGGGAGTGGATGCTCTCTTTCCACCGTATGGGTCCCAGAGATTGAAGTTAGGTCAGCAGGCTTGGTGGCAAGTGTTTTTTACACCCTGGGCCATCTCGTCAGGCCCTCTCTTTTTCTTTCTAAGATGAGGTCTTATGAGGTGGTTCATGGCTTAGAGCTCACTGTCTCCCTGCATTTGCCTCCTAAATGTTGGGCTTTGGGGCATGTGCCTCCACATCCAGCTAAAGAGACAGTATCTTCATGGTGCAGGGTCAGTAGAGAGCACTATAAGTTGCACTGGCTGGAGCAAGGTTAACCTGTTTTCATGACCATTTCATGATGGTAAAATAGGTTTGGAAATGTTATACTTTATTCTAGAGTGTCACAGTGCCCATCAGCATACTAAAGGATCTGAGAAGTCCTGCAGTAAAGGAGCCTGCTCTACTTTGCTTATTTATTTCTAAAATTTATTTAGTGTGAATTTTTCAGATATAATTGTTCATGTTTGCTTTCATTTGCTATGATAAAAAAAAAACCTCTAGGCCAGGCGCAGTGGCACATGACTTTAATCCTAGCACTTGGGAGGCAGAGGCAGGTGGATCTCTGTGAGTTCACAGCCAGCCTGGTCTACAGAGTGAGTTCTAGGACAGCCAGAGCTACTACAGGGAGACTGTCTCAAAAAGATGACAAAAAAAAAAGAAAGAAAACCTATGACCAAAACCAACTTGGGGAGGAGTGTATTTGCCTTACAGCATGGTCCATTGTCAAGGGAAGCCAAGGCAAGAACTCAGGGCAGGATCCTGTAGGCAGGAGCTGAAGCATAGGGCATGGAGAAACGCTGCTTACTGGTTTGCTCCCCTGGCCCATGCTCAGCTTGCTTTCTTATACAATACAGGACAAACTGCCCAGGGGTGGTACCACCCACAGTGGGCTGAGTCCTTCCACATCACTCAACAATCAAAATATGCCCACAAAGGCATGACCGGTCTAATGGAGTAAAATGCCCACAAAGGCATGACCTGTCTAATGGAGTAAATTTCCTAATTGAGACTCCCTCTTCCCAGGTGTGTCAAACTGACAACAACTAAAGCTATCCAGCACAATTGACCCCTTGTCAACTTGACACACAAACACATCACTATTAAACTATATGCTTTCCATTTCTTGTCCCCAAGGTATAATGTTAACATTACAACTTAAGAACTACAAACTTGGGAGCAAGCCAGTAAACAGCATTCCTCCATGGCCTGTGCTTCAGCTCCTGCCTCCAGGTTCCTGCCCTGAGTTCCTGTCTTGGGCTCCCTAAGTGATGAACTATGACCCAGGAGATGTAAGCTGAATAAACCCTTTCCTTCCGCAAGTTGGTGTCGGTCAGAGTGTTTTGTCACAGCAATGGAAGACAAACTAGAACATAAATTGATACCAGAGAGTGGGCTATTGCTGTGACAGACCTGACCTCAGTGTTTGGGGGAAGGATTGTGGAAGCGTTTGGAACTTTGGGCTAAAAAATCATTGAATGCCTAAAGATCGTTGCTGTGGAACTTGGAACAGTTTTGCTGAAAGAGTTGTAGACAATGGAGGCCTAGTTTGTGAAGTTTCTAGTTTCAAAGGGAAGCAGAGATCATCAGGACTGTGTAATCTATGGGCTCTGGTCAGCTGGGGCTGAAGAATCAGCTGTAAATAACAAGAGACCAGAACCTGAAGTGAAATCTTTGTTGTACTGGGACAATTGATGCTGGTTAGCTGGGGCTGAAAAATCAGCTGTAAGTAACAAGAGACCAGCATCACTGTTGTGAAATCTTCTGGGAAGAATTTCTTCAGGGTCAGCACACAGAAGCTGTGTTCCAGAAGGGGCCTGAGCCTCCATCTCAAGCCAGAAGCAGGACTTGGTAACATGTAAGAGTCTCCTATATGGTTCTGGTGTTGAAATTTGAGGGGGTCACAGAGCAGCCAAGTTTTGGTACTGTGAGAGGTCAGGAAAGACCATTGGTGGAAGTGTACCTCGGTTGCAGTGAAGACCCCAGGATTGCAAGGGTCATGGAGAGAAGCTGAGGCTTTACACCAGGAGAGGTAAGAAGAGACCATTGGTGAAGGTGCTGCCTCAGTTTCAGTGTCGACCCCAGCTTTTTGGAGATTCCAGGACCATGGGATGACCACCAAGAGCAGCGGCGGGTATGGAATGGAGTCAGCCTGGGCCTGCAAGATGAGATGTGTGTGCCATGGAGGATGGCAGAGTCAGAGAGGGGGAGCTGCTGAAACCCTTTGGAGCCCAGAAGATTGTGAGTGAGTCCCAGGTGTCCAGCCTTGAGCTACTTTGCTGGACTTAGGTTTGTTTGAGTGTGACTGATTCTTCCCTTTGAAATAAGACAGTACATATTTTGGATTTTACAGCAGCCCACAGTTAGATTTTTAACAGACTGTGAACTTTTAAGTGTTTGGACATTTTAAGGACTGTGGGGCTTTTAAGGTTGTACTGTCTTAGGTTATGATTAATGTTAACATCATACATTGGGGATAAGAACTGGAAAGGTGGTGGTTTAATAGTGATGTGTTTTGTGTGTCAAGGTGTCAATTGTACTGGATAGCTTTAGTGTCAACTTGACACACCTGGGTTGAGGGAGCCTCAATTGGGTAATTGGCTCCATTGGATTGGCCTGTGGCCACATCTGTGGAGTATTGTCTTGATGGTCGAGCAGTGTGGGAGGGCCCAGCCCACTATGGGTGGTGCCACCCTGGGCAGATTGTTGTGTACTGTATAAGAGGGCAGGCTGGGCATGGGCCAGGGGAGCAAGCCAGTAAACAGCATTCCTCCGTGGCCTGTGTTTCAGCTCCTGCCTCCAGGTTCCTGCCCTGAGTTCCTGCCTTGGACTCCCTGAGTGAAGAACTGTGACCCAGGAGATGTGAGCTGAATAAACCCTTTCCTCCCCCCTCCACCAAAAAAAAAAAAGAACTACAAACTTAAAAGCCCCAAACTCCTTAAAAAATTTCAAACACTTTAAAAGGTAAGTCTCTCTTACTCAGGAGGCAGAGGCAGGTGGATCACTGTGAGCTCAAGGCCACCCTGGTCTATAGAGGGAGTTCCAGGCTAGCTGAGACTACAGGGAGACCCTATCTCAAACGACTAAATAAATAAATAAACAAATAAACAAATAAATATTGTCTCTCTTAAAAGTCTCTTAACTGTGGACTCCTGTAAAATCCAAAGCAAGTTAAGTATGGACTTCTTTCTTTCTTTTTTTTTTTTTTTTTNAAACTTGAGATCTTAGAAAAAAGACAAAAGACCCACCAACACACACAACACACACACACAAAGCACAGTTGTTTAGCCTGTCTTACTGGCAAGTGCAGCTACCCTGTGGTTGCCACTGCTTTTGCCATCCTTCAAAGACACGACACAGCTTTTCAACCTTCCAATATGGACTGAAGACTCATGTCTCTCCAAAATCCTCCAAACCTCAGTGCCAGTGGGGACTGCTGAGACATCCAACTTGTGGACTGAGCTACTACTGGGGTTTCAGCCTCTTCAGGATAGACTGCCATTGTTGTATTACTCAGGCTGTATCATGGAGTTCAGCACAGGTAGATCAAGACAGGATGCGTGCTTACTGGACCTCATTTGGTGACCATGGAAGGGAAAACCCAGTGTGGAAACACAAGGGCAGAACTGATGATGGTTTTGGGCTTGCAAGGAGGAGACTTCAAACATGACATCTTTTGCCTAATTAAAAAAGATGCTAAAACCTATGATATATGTGGCATGCATTATGTGCATATTTTGGAATGATGTCATATTGGAGGAATAACAACAATGACAACAAAACAAATAACAGAAAGACTGTGTCAAAGAACTGACTGAAATGGTGAACTTCTGCTGAAAACAGTAAACTTCTGCATTGAGAATTTTAGAGAGACTGAGAAAAGATGAAAAATGTGTTTGGCAGAATGCACGAGCTCTGGTGGGGTGTGGGGGGCCGGGAGGGGGGCATGGGTCTAGATTTGATTTGTAATGTATTTTGTATGAAATGCACAGAGCTTCATAAAACATTGGCTTGAAAAAAAATAGACTTGCTGGTCTTCCAGAGGATATAGATTTGGTTCCCAGCACTTAATCAGGCTGTTTTCAACATCTTGTAACTACAATTCCAGGGATCTGACACCTTCTTCTGGCCTCTGCAGGCATGTGCATGCACGTAGTACATGGATATTACACTCGGGCACACATGTTCACAAAAATATAATAAATAGATAAGTCTTTATTTTTTAAATCCACACGGGCCAGAGAGATGGCTCAGAAGATAAAAGTGTTTGCTCCATATGCTTGATAACCTTAATTCGATCCCACTTGGAAGGGAGAACTAACTCCTAAAAGTTGTTCTCTGACTTCCACATTCACACAAAGGCACCTTGTGCCCAATTTCACATAATAATAAAACAATAAAAAAAAAAATTTAGCACACACAAATTAAATAAATTCCAGATTTCTAGTAGAAATCAGTTGCCTTCATGAATAAAAACCAAATTGGAAGTAACTCTTTTTATATATTTTATTTATAATTTTTGTTTCACGTCTATGAATGTCTTGCTTGCATGTATGCTGTGTCATGCATACCTGTGCAGGTTGGAAGAGGACATTGGATTCTCTTGAACTGGCATTATAGACAATTGTTAGCTGCGTGTGGGTGCTGAGAATTGAACCTGGGTCCTCTGGAAGAGTATCCAGTGCTCTTAACCACTCAAACCATCTCTCCAGCCCTTGGAGGTAACTCTTGATGGTGCTCACTCATATTGGGTGACAGTAGGGTTGTGGTGGTTTGAATGAGTGTTCCTCCATAGGCTCTAGGTATTCAGACATTTGTCTCCAGTTGGTGGTGCTGTTTCTGGAGGTCTTAGAAGGTGTGGCCATGCTGGGGGAAGTGTGTCACTGGGGGCGGCTTAGTGAGCTTAACAAGCCTCGTGCTCTACAGTTGCTCCTCTCTGCTTCCTGTGCTCTTTGTCGATATGTGACCCTCTGTTTCTGCTCTGGATCCGGCCACCACGCCTCCCGCCACAATGGACTAATTCCCTGGAACCGCCAATGTAAGCTCAAATAAACTCTTCCTTTTATAAGTTCCTTGGTCTGGTGTTTTATCACAGCAACAGAAAAACTTGACTCATACAGTTATTGGTACTGAGAGTGGGTTGTTGGCTGTGAAGAACCTGACCATGTGATGTTTGGAGAAGTGTGGAAGACTTGGAACTTTGGGCTGGAAAGGCTGTTGACTATTATAAGCAGAGCTTAAAGGGCCATTCTAGTGGAGGCCTGGAAGAAAGCATGGCTGCAAAAGATGTGGTTCCAGGGGAAAAAAGACTTAGGCAGCAACCAGGATATTTTGATAAAGAGTCTGGCAGCATTTTGCCCACAGCCCAGATGCTTGCCTGATGCTAAGTTGAAAAGCAGTGGACTGAGTCTTTGGTGGAGGTATTTCAAGACAGCCTAATGTAGAAATGGTGGCATGGCTTTTAATGGTGAATATTATACAGATCTACAGTAAAAAGAGCAGATGGAGCAGAAAAGAAATGCAAAATGTACAGTTTGGCTCTGATAACTGCACTAGGAAGATTAAAGGTGGGGCCAAGGTATGTGAAGGAGAGGTTGGATCTGAAAACTGCACTAGGAAGATTAAAGGTGGGGCCAAGGCATGTGAAGGAGAGGTTGGATCTGAAAACTGCACTAGGAAGATTAAAGGTGGGGCCAAGGCTTGTGAAGGAGAGTTTCCTTTTGATAAGGAGTTTAAAGTGATTAAGGAAGGCTTCGAGATTTACAAGTAAACAAAAGAATCAGTACCTTTCAGGGCAAGACCACACCCAGCTAACCCTCCAGCAAGTCCAGGGCAGAGAAAAGTAGCAAATGTGGTTGAAATGGGCCAGGGTCTGGCCCGAACTTGCAGCCAGATTCGGCAATTTCATTCACGTGGTGCTGGCTTTAAGGCATGAAAAGTTTGCAAGAGTGAAGGGGTCATCAGCTCTTCCTCCATGGTTTCAGAGAGCCAAAGAGGCCAGGAAGAGTACAGCAGGGGTGTCCCTGAATAAAGAAGGCCGTGATAGGCCACTGCGTGAAGCTGTGAGTATGAAGCCTGGTTGGCAGCGGAGACCCCAAGAAGACTTTCGAGATGCCAGACCTGTGAGATATTTGCCAAGGAGAGCTGCATACAGGGAGTGGTTACCAGCCTAAGAAGGATGTATGTGCAAGCAAAGCTGGAAGAGCTGAGCCGTGTAAGCCCTTTGGAAGTCAGATCCCAGAAGTCGCATGTGGAGCTACAGGACTTCGTTTGCCCTGCTGGTTTCGGTCTTGTTTTGGTCCAGTATTTCCTCACTATGCCTCTATTCCTCCCTTTTGGAATGGGAATGTGTATTCGGTTCCACTGTACATTGGGAGTATGTAATTTGTCTTTTGATTTTACAGGAGCTTACAGTTAAGAGATTGGCCTGAGTCTCAGAAGAGACTTTGGACTGTGGACTTTTGAATGACATTGAAACTGGTAAAGATATGGGGACTTTTAAGGTTGGACTAAATGCTTTTGCATTTTATATGGTCAGGAGCCTATGGGGGCCAGGGAGTGGAATGTGGTGGTTTGAATGAGTGTCCCCATAGGCTCTAGGTATTCAGACATTTGTCTCCAGTTGGTGGTGCTGTTTCTGGAGGATCTTAGAAGGTGTGGCCATGCTGGGGGAAGTGTGTCACTGGGGGCAGGCTTAGTGAGCTTAACAAGCCTCGTGCTCTACAGTTGCTCTCTCTGCTTCCTGTGCTCTTTGCGATATGTGACCCTCTGTTTGCTGCTCTGGATCCGGCCGCACACGCCTCCCGCCACAATGGACTAATTCCCTGGAACCGCCAATTGTAAGCTCAAATAAACTCTTCCTTTTATAAGTTCCTTGGTCTGGTGTTATCACAGCAACAGAAAACTGGACTAATACAGTTATATTGTGCTGGATAGTTTGGTGTCAACTTGAACACCTGGGTTGAGGAGGCCTCAGTTGGGGAATTGGCTCCATTGGATTGGCCTGTGGCCACATCTGTGGTGTATTGTCTTGATTGTTGAGCAGTGACAGTATAAGAAAGGCAGGCTGGGCATGAGCTAGAGAGCAAGCCAGTAGAGAGCAAGCCAGTGGACAGCATTCCTCCATGGCCCGTGCTTCAGCTCCTGCCTCCAGGTTCCTGCCCTGAGTCCTGTCTTGGGCTCCTGAGTAATGAACTGTGACCCAGGAGATGTAAGCTGAATAAACCCTTTCCTCCCCAAGTTGGTGTCGGTCAGAGTGTTTTGTCACAGCAATGAAAGCAAACAGAGCAGAAATTGGTACCAGACGAGTGGGGTATTGCTGTGACAGACCTGACCTTGGTGTTTTGGGGAAGGATTGTGGAGACGTTGTAACTTTGGGCTGGGAAGATCATTGAATGCCTAAAGATTGTTGCTGTGGAGCTTGGAGCAGGTTTTGCTGAAGGAGTTGTAGAAGATGGAGGCCTGGCTTGTGAAGTTTCTAGTTTCAAAGGAGAGCAGAGATCATCAGGACTGTGTAATCTGTGGGTTCTGGTCAGCTGGGGCTGTGGAGAATCAGCTGTAAGTAACAAAAGACCAGAACCTGAAGTGAAACTTTGTGGTACTGGGGCAATTGATGCTGTTAGCTGGGGCTGAAAATCAGCGTAAGTAACAAGAGACCAGCATCACTGAGTGAAATCTTCTGGGAGAATATCTTCAAGGTCAGCACACAGAAGCTGTGACCCAGAAAGGGCCTGAGCCTCCATCTCGAGCCAGAAGCCGGACTTGGTAACGTGTAAGAGCTCCTATATGGTTCCGGTGTTGAAACTTGAGGGGGTCACAGAGAGCAGCCGAGGCTTGGCACTGAGAGGTCAGGAAAGACCATTGGTGGAAGTGCACCTCGGTTGCTGATGAAGACCCCAGATTGCAGGGTCATGGAGAGAAGCTGAGGCTTTGCACCAGGAGAGGTCAGAAGAGACCATTGGTGAAGGTGCTGCCTCAGTTTCAGTAGTGACCCCAGCTTTTTGGAGATGCCGGTACCTGGGACACCCCAAGAGCAGCGGTAGGTGTAGAATGGAGTTGCCTGGGCCTGCGAGATGAGTGTGCCACGGACGGCAGTGTCGGAGAGGGGGAGCTGCCGAGACCCTTTGGAGCCCAGAAGATCATGAGTGAATCCCAGTGTCCAGCTTGAGCTCTTGCTGGACTTAGTTTTGTTTGAAAGTGCCTGATTCTTCCCTTTGAAATAAGACAGTACTTGTTTTGGATTTACAGCAGCCCACAGTTAAGAGACTTTTATAGACTGGACTTTTAAGTGTTGGGATTTTAAGGGCTGTGGGGCTTTTAAGGATTGTACTGTCTTAGGTTGTGATTAGTGTTAACATCATACGTTGGGGATAAGAACTGGAAAGGTGGTTTAATAGTGAATGTTTGTGTGTCAAGTTGACAAGGGGTCAATTGTGCTGGATAGCTTTGGTGTCAACTTGACACACCTGTGTTGAGGGAGCCTCAGTTGGGGAATTGGCTCCATTGGATTGGCTGTGGCCACATCTGGTGGTGTATTGTCTTGATTGTTGAGCAGTGACAGTATAAGAAGGCAGGCGGGAGCAGCAGTAGAGAGCAAGCCAGTAGAGAGCAGCCAGTGGACAGCATTCCTCCATGGCCTGTGCTTCAGCTCCTGCCTCCAGGTTCCTGCCCTGATTCCTGTCTTGGGGCTCCCTGAGTAATGAACTGTGACCCAGGAGATGTAAGCTGAATAAAACCCTTTCCTCCCCAAGTTGGTGTCGGTCAGAGTGTTTTGTCACAGCAATGAAAGACAAACCAGGACAAGGGTGTTACAAAAATGAAATATTCAAGTTAAATAGGAAGAATTTGGAATGAGTCTTCATGAGATAAGAAAACTATATAGAACTCCATCCTAACTATTACTTCTCTTCCTTCCTCTCTCCTTCCTGCCTCTTTTCCTCATTCCTTCTTCCCATCGTTCCTTTTCTTTTACAAACAATTTTTGCAAACACTCTCTTTTATCCACTCATCTTCACCTGGCAAACAATGACCTCAGATCCTGTGTCTACATAGCCTTGCATTGTGCCTCTTCTGAGACTCAGTCCTGTTGCATCAAGTGTAACACAAACTTCCTGTCAGCCAGAGGCAGATATGGAAGCATCAGAAATAACTAGAGACCCAAAACTCACAGAAAGGTAGAAAACAGTTTCTTTTTATCTCCTGAATAAAAATAGAATCTCTCCTTTGCCTATAGATAATTTTTAAGCTCTTTGCTATGTTCTGTGAAGCTGAGAATCCCAGCGCACTGTGTGAGGAACTGGACACTTCTGCTTGTCTCTGTGGAGGGCAGTGGTCTTGGTCAGATTCTGTGATGGGTAATTCTTCCCAGGGTTGAGTGAGGAATTGTCTCCTTAATAGGAGAGTAGGTGAGGAGTTCCCTTTGACAGATTTCAAGAAGCATGAAGGAGAAATAGAATCCTTTGCAGATAGAAATCTAGTTTCCTTCCTAATTATTTGATTTTACTTGGACATTTTTCTCGATTTGTCACATATTTACATTTTTTACAATTTCATATCTGTATAGAAAGTCTTTTGATCATGTTCACCCTTGTTTCTGTCTCTTATTCCCTCTGTCTTCTGCTGAACCTTTCCTTCTTCCTGACTTGTCTCCCTTATGCATCTGTAAGTTTCTTTCCTTTGTGACCCACTGAGTTTAATTAGGCTTGCTTGCATGACCACAGGTCAGGGTGTTATTTACTGAAGCATGGGCACCATACCTGTAGCTAGGCCATTAAAGAAAACTCACTCAGATACCCATTTCTTTTTCTCTCTGCCACCTTTAGGAGCTAACAGATACAAACAAGTGGTTTAGACTAATGTAG
Organism: Rhizomys pruinosus; assembly: GCA_009823505.1. NCBI lineage: Eukaryota > Metazoa > Chordata > Mammalia > Rodentia > Spalacidae > Rhizomys > Rhizomys pruinosus. The sequence continues at coordinate 1,342,475 of VZQC01000152.1, read as the reverse complement.
TACTTTTAAAATTTTATTTATTATTTATTTTTATGTTATGTGTAAGAGTATATCACCTGCATGTATGTAAATGTACCTGTGTTGTGCAATAGTCACAGAGGTTGGAAGAGGGTTGGATCCCTGGAACTGGAGTTATGGATGGCTTTAGCTGCTATATGGGTGCTGGGAACTGAATCTGGATCTTCTGTGAGTGCCCCCCCCCCCCACTTTTAACTTCTGAGCCACCTCTCCAGCCCTGTGGAACTTTTTTTTGGCACTTTTAAAACAATAGTATATACTACAGTATTCAAATTCTGATGAAAATTCTGAGGAACTAGATAGCTTTATGTTGTCAACTTGACATACCTGGGAAAGGAAACCTCCACTGGGGAATTTCTTTCATTGGATTTCCTGTGGCCATGTCTGTGGGGGTATTTTCTTGATTGTTGAGTGATGCGGGAGGGCCTAGCCCACTGTGGAGAGTCCACCCCTGGGCAGGTTGTCTGTATTATATAAAAAGCAGGCTGACAGCCAGGTGTGGTGACACACGCCTTTATCAGCACTTGGGAGGTGAGACAGGCGGATCTTTGGTGAGTTCAAGGCCAGCCTGGTCTACAGAGTGAGCTCCAGGACAGCTGGGGCTACAGGAAGATCTGTCTCAAAAAGACAAAAAAAAAAAAAAAAAAAAAAAAAAAAAAAAGAAAAGCAGGCTGGGCATGGACTAGGGGAGCAAGACCGTAAGCTGTGTTCTTCCATGGTCTGTGATTCAGCTCTCCAGTCCCAGCTCCAAGTTCCTGTCTTGGCTTCCCTTGGCAATGCACTGTGCTGCACATCAAATAAACCCTTTTCTCCCAAGTTGGTTTTGGTCAGGGGTTTTTTTTTTTTTTTTTTGGTCTTTTCGAGACAGGGTCTCTCTGTAGCCCCAGCTGTCCTGGAACTCACTCTGTAAGGTGTGCCCCACCACACCCGGCTGGTCAGTGTTTTATCACAGAAATGAAAGCAAACCAGAGCAGAAATTGGCACCAGGCACGAAGTATTGCTGTGACAGACCTGACTCAGTTGTTTTGGGGAATATTGTGGAAGTGTTTGTTGTTTTAGAGTGAAGAAACCATTGAGTTTAGTGAGCTGTTCTGTAGGAACGCGGAAAATAATGCTGAAAGAGCTATAGACAATAGAGGCCTGGCTTGTGAAGCTTCAAAGAGAAGCAGAGCATCAGGTTGTTTTTATAATATTTTGAATTGAGAATCTGTGGTCTCTGGTCAGGCTGAAGAATCAGCTGTGATTAAGAAGAGACCAGCACCACTGAAGTGAAACCTTTGCTTTACTGGGACAATTGACTGGTCAGCTAGGGCTAAAAAATCAGCTGTGAGTAACAAGAAATCAGTATCACTGAAGTGAAATATTCTGGGAAATATGTCCTCAGGGTCAGCACACAGAATCTGGGGTCCGGGGAAGCCCAAAACTCCATATCAAGGGGAAGTAGGACTTGGTAATGTGTAAGAGTTTCCTATATGGTACTGGTTTTGAAGTTATGAAGGGATTATAGAGAGAAGCAGAGGCTTGGTACTTTTAGAGGTACTTTTAGAGGTGAAGGTGTGGCCACAGTTGCAGTGAAGGCCCCCCAAATTGAAGGGACCATAGAAAGAATCTGAGGCTTTGAACCCTGAGAGGCCAGAAGAGCCCGTTGCTAAGGTGCAACCTGTTTCAGTAGAGACTCGAGCGTGCTGGAGATGCCAGAACATGCGACGACCACCAATGGCGGCAGCAGGTGTGGCGGGGAGCCAGCTGGAGCCCACAAGATAAGCTCTTTGTGCTGTGCACGGCAGAGTCAGAGAAATAAAGCTGCCCGAGACCTTTGGAACCTAGAAGATCTTTCGTGAATCCCAGATGTCTGGTCTGGAGCTACTTTGCTGGACTTTGGTGTTGCTTAAGTGTGCCTGAATCTTCCCTTTAGAATAAAGTCCAGCTGGGCGTGGTAGCGCACGCCTTTAATCCTAGCACTTGGGAGGCTGAGGCAGGCAGATCTTCTTTGTGAGTTCAAGGTCAGCCTGGTCTACAGAGTGAGTTCCAGGACAGCTGCGGGCTACAGGGAGATCCTGTCTCAAAAAGACCAAACAAAAAAAAAATTTCAAACACTTTAAAAGGTAAGTCTCTCTTACTCAGGAGGCAGAGGCAGGTGGATCACTGTGAGCTCAAGGCCACCCTGGTCTATAGAGGGAGTTCCAGTCTTTTTGAGACAGGATCTCCCTGTAGCCCCAGCTGTCCTGGAACTCACTCTGTAGACCAGGCTGACCTTGAACTCACAAAGAAGATCTGCCTGCCTCAGCCTCCCAAGTGCTAGGATTAAAGGCGTGCGCTACCACGCCCAGCTGGACTTATTTCTAAAGGGAAGATTCAGGCACACTTAAGCAAACCCAAAGTCCAGCAAAGTAGCTCCAGACCAGACATCTGGGATTCACGAAAGATCTTCTAGGTTCCAAAGGTCTCGGGCAGCTTTATTTCTCTGACTCTGCCGTGCACAGCACAAAGAGCTTATCTTGTGGGCTCCAGCTGGCTCCCCGCCACACCTGCTGCCGCCATTGGTGGTCGTCGCATGTTCTGGCATCTCCAGCACGCTCGAGTCTCTACTGAAACAGGTTGCACCTTAGCAACGGGCTCTTCTGGCCTCTCAGGGTTCAAAGCCTCAGATTCTTTCTATGGTCCCTTCAATTTGGGGGGCCTTCACTGCAACTGTGGCCACACCTTCACCTCTAAAAGTACCTCTAAAAGTACCAAGCCTCTGCTTCTCTCTATAATCCCTTCATAACTTCAAAACCAGTACCATATAGGAAACTCTTACACATTACCAAGTCCTACTTCCCCTTGATATGGAGTTTTGGGCTTCCCCGGACCCCAGATTCTGTGTGCTGACCCTGAGGACATATTTCCCAGAATATTTCACTTCAGTGATACTGATTTCTTGTTACTCACAGCTGATTTTTTTAGCCCTAGCTGACCAGTGTCAATTGTCCCAGTAAAGCAAAGGTTTCACTTCAGTGGTGCTGGTCTCTTCTTAATCACAGCTGATTCTTCAGCTGACCAGAGACCACAGATTCTCAATTCAAAATATTATAAAAACAACCCTGATGCTCTGCTTCTCTTTGAAGCTTCACAAGCCAGGCCTCTATTGTCTATAGCTCTTTCAGCATTATTTTCCGCGTTCCTACAGAACAGCTCACTAAACTCAATGGTTTCTTCACTCTAAAACAACAAACACTTCCACAATATTCCCCAAAACAACTGAGTCAGGTCTGTCACAGCAATACTTCGTGCCTGGTGCCAATTTCTGCTCTGGTTTGCTTTCATTTGCTGTGATAAAAACACTGACCAGCCGGGTGTGGTGGGGCACACCTTACAGAGTGAGTTCCAGGACAGCTGGGGCTACAGAGAGACCCTGTCTCGAAAAGACCAAAAAAAAAAAAAAAACAACCCTGACCAAAACCAACTTGGGTAGAAAAGGGTTTATTTGATGTGCAGCACAGTGCATTGCCAAGGGAAGCCAAGACAGGAACTTGGAGCTGGGACCTGGAGAGCTGAATCACAGACCATGGAAGAACACAGCTTACGGTCTTGCTCCCCTAGTCCATGCCCAGCCTGCTTTTCTTTTTTTTTTTTTTTTTTTTTTTTTTTGTCTTTTTGAGACAGATCTTCCTGTAGCCCCAGCTGTCCTGGAGCTCACTCTGTAGACCAGGCTGGCCTTGAACTCACAAAGATCCGCCTGTCTCTACCTCCCAAGTGCTAGGATTAAAGGCGTGTGTCACCACACCTGGCTGTCAGCCTGCTTTTTATATAATACAGGACAACCTGCCCAGGGGTGGTACTCTCCACAGTGGGCTAGGCCCTCCCGCATCACTCAACAATCAAGAAAATACCCCACAGACATGGCCACAGGGAAATCCAATGAAAGAAATTCCCCAGTGGAGGTTTCCTCTTCCCAGGTATGTCAAGTTGACAACTAAAGCTATCTAGTTCCTCAGAATTTTCATCAGAATTTGAATACTGTAGTATATACTATTGTTTTAAAAGTGCCAAAAAAAAGTTCCACAGGGCTGGAGAGGTGGCTCAGAAGTTAAAAGTGGGGGGGGGGGCACTCACAGAAGATCCAGATTCAGTTCCCAGCACCCATATAGCAGCTAAAAGCCATCCATAACTCCAGTTCCAGGGATCCAACCCTCTTCCAACCTCTGTGACTATTGCACAACACAGGTACATTTACATACATGCAGGTGATATACTCTTACACATAACATAAAAATAAATAATAAATAAAATATTTAAAAGTACTACATTAGTCTAAACCACTTGTTTGTATCTGTTAGCTCCTAAAGGTGGCAGAGAGAAAAAGAAATGGGTATCTGAGTGAGTTTTCTTTAATGGCCTAGCTACAGGTATGGTGCCCATGCTTCAGTAAATAACACCCTGACCTGTGGTCATGCAAGCAAGCCTAATTAAACTCAGTGGGTCACAAAGGAAAGAAACTTACAGATGCATAAGGGAGACAAGTCAGGAAGAAGGAAAGGTTCAGCAGAAGACAGAGGGAATAAGAGACAGAAACAAGGGTGAACATGATCAAAAGACTTTCTATACAGATATGAAATTGTAAAAAATGTAAATATGTGACAAATCGAGAAAAATGTCCAAGTAAAATCAAATAATTAGGAAGGAAACTAGATTTCTATCTGCAAAGGATTCTATTTCTCCTTCATGCTTCTTGAAATCTGTCAAAGGGAACTCCTCACCTACTCTCCTATTAAGGAGACAATTCCTCACTCAACCCTGGGAAGAATTACCCATCACAGAATCTGACCAAGACCACTGCCCTCCACAGAGACAAGCAGAAGTGTCCAGTTCCTCACACAGTGCGCTGGGATTCTCAGCTTCACAGAACATAGCAAAGAGCTTAAAAATTATCTATAGGCAAAGGAGAGATTCTATTTTTATTCAGGAGATAAAAAGAAACTGTTTTCTACCTTTCTGTGAGTTTTGGGTCTCTAGTTATTTCTGATGCTTCCATATCTGCCTCTGGCTGACAGGAAGTTTGTGTTACACTTGATGCAACAGGACTGAGTCTCAGAAGAGGCACAATGCAAGGCTATGTAGACACAGGATCTGAGGTCATTGTTTGCCAGGTGAAGATGAGTGGATAAAAGAGAGTGTTTGCAAAAATTGTTTGTAAAAGAAAAGGAACGATGGGAAGAAGGAATGAGGAAAAGAGGCAGGAAGGGAGAGAGGAAGGAAGAGAAGAATGGAGTATAGGATGGAGTTCTATATAGTTTTCTTATCTCATGAAGACTCATTCCAAATTCTTCCTATTTAACTTGAATATTTCATTTTTGTAACACCCTTGTCCTGGTTTGTCTTTCATTGCTGTGACAAAACACTCTGACCGACACCAACTTGGGGAGGAAAGGGTTTATTCAGCTTACATCTCCTGGGTCACAGTTCATTACTCAGGGAGCCCAAGACAGGAACTCAGGGCAGGAACCTGGAGGCAGGAGCTGAAGCACAGGCCATGGAGGAATGCTGTCCACTGGCTTGCTCTCTACTGGCTTGCTCTCTAGCTCATGCCCAGCCTGCCTTCTTATACTGTCACTGCTCAACAATCAAGACAATACACCACAGATGTGGCCACAGGCCAATCCAATGGAGCCAATTCCCCAACTGAGGCTCCCTCAACACAGGTGTGTCAAGTTGACACCAAAGCTATCCAGCACAATTGACCCCTTGTCAACTTGACACACAAACACTTCACTATTAAACCACCTTTCCAGTTCTTATCCCCAACGTATGATGTTAACACTAATCACAACCTAAGACAGTACATCCTTAAAAGCCCCACAGCCCTTAAAATATCCCAACACTTAAAAGTCCAGTCTATTAAAAGTCTCTTAACTGTGGGCTGCTGTAAAATCCAAAACAAGTACTGTCTTATTTCAAAGGGAAGAATCAGGCACTTTCAAACAAAACCTAAGTCCAGCAAGTAGCTCAAGGCTGGACATCGGGGATTCACTATTGATCTTCTGGGCTCCAAAGGTCTCGGCAACTCCCCCTCTCCGACACTGCCAAATCCGTAGCGATGCTCAAATCCTCGCAGGCCCAGGCCAACTCCATTTCACACCTACCGCTGCTCTTGGTGGTCGTCCCAGGGTACCGGCAACTCCAAAAAGCTGGGGTCCCTACTGAAACTGAGGCTGCACCTTCACCATTTGCCTCTCCTTCTGACCTCTAATCCTGGTGCACAAGCTCAGCTTGCTCTCCATGACCCCTGCAATCCTGGGATTTCAGGCAACTGAGGTGCACTTCCACAATGGTCTTTCCTGACCTCCTCAGTGCCAAGCCTCGGCTGCTGTCTGTAACCCCCTCAAATTTCAAAACCCTGGAACCATATAGTAGACTCTTACACGTTACCAACTCCGGCTTCTGGCTCGAGATGGAGGCTCAGGCCCTTTCTGGTTCACAGCTTCTGTGTGCTACCCCTGAAGAAATTCTTCCGTATGTACCTGAAGATTTCACCACAGTGATTGCTGGTCTCTTGTTACTTACAGCTGATTTTTCAGCCGCAACTAACCAGTATCAATTGTCCAGTAACCTAGATCACATGGAAAGATTATCGCACTTGTCACACTGGTGTGGCGGGTTCTCCACTTGGTCGAGTTAACTTACAGCATGCTTATGGAGGCTCGCTCTATTAATCGATCACGGGCCCCAGATCTCTGACCAGACTAGCTTACCGAGCTAGACGTCTTGCAACGAGAGAGGGCATGGTCAGATAACTCAGTATGATCTCTGCGATTGCTCAACACGCTTTGTAAGACTGAGAATACTGGGTCACGGGCACTAATTGATGCCGAGGCCTTAAATCGTTCTCATGGCAGAAGCTCCGTAACAATAATCACAAAGACTGCTCCACAAGCTCCAGCAGTCAAACAAATACGCTATAGTAGGACATGTCCAAATCATGAATCTTTCCCTTAGCCCAGAGAGTATCGCGAAAACGTCTCTGCAACAATCCTTCCTGGGCGAGAGAAACACCAAGATAGTCTTCACATGGTGGCACTAAAAGATGCAACCTAGCGCGTGCAGAGGATAAGCTGATGACGCCCACATAGTACGGTCGCTACCAATGAGCTCTTCGCATGGTCTGATCTTCGTGATTAGCCTAAGATGACCAAGACCAGCTAAACTCTTGTGGTAACCCGTTAGCAAGCACCAACTTTGGGGCCATGAGAAATAAGGGTTTAGTCAGGGTCTATCATTCTCCGTGTGTCACGGAGGTTCATTACTAACGCAGGGGATTGGCCACAAGACAGGAACAGGGCAGCGAACCTGGAGGCAGGACTGAAGCACGGGCCCTGAGGACTTGCCGTCCAGGCTTGTCATCTCCCTGCGAGTCTTGCATACTGCTAGTCTCATTGTTCCAGGCAGAGCAGCACGTGCCTGGTGCTGTATACCTGTCGCTCCAGGCACTCACGAATCAGGACGATGACCACATCTAGAGTGTGTGACCAACAGGGCTCAAGACTGCGCACATGGACGAACAGATTCCCTCGAGTATCTGACGCTCCCTCAACCCAGGTGTGTCAAGTTGACACCAAAACTATCCAGCACAATATAACTGTATTAGTCCAGTTTTCTGTTGCTGTGATAAAACACCAGACCAAGGAATTATAAAAAGGAAGAGTTTATTTGAGCTTACAAATTGGCGGTTCCAGGGAAATTAGTCGCCATTGTGGCGGGAGGCGTGCGGCCGGCGAATCCAGAGCAGCAAACAGAGGGTCACATTCGCAAAGAGCACAGGAAGCAGAGAGGAGCAACTGTAGAGCACGAGGCTTGTTAAGCTCACTAAGCCCCCCCAGTGACTCACTTCCTCCACCAGGCATGACACCTTCAAGACCTCCAGAAACAGCACACGCAACTGGAAGACAAATGTCTGAATACCTAGAGCCTAGGGGACACTCATTAAACCACCACATTCCACTCCCTGGCCCCCATAGGCTCCTGACCATATAAAATGCAAAAGCATTTAGTCCAACCTTAAAAGTCCCCATAGTCTTTACCAGTTTCAATGTCATTCAAAAGTCCACAGTCCAACAGTCTCTTCTGAGATCAGGCCAATCTCTTAACTGTAAGCTCCTGTAAAATCAAAAGACAAATTACATACTCCAATGTACAGTGGAACGAAATACACATTCCCATTCCAAAAGGGAGGAATAGAGGCATAGTGAGGAATACTGGACCAAAACAAAGACCGAAAACCAGCAGGGCAAACGCCAAGTCCTGTAGCTCAACATGCGACTTCTGGGCTTGACTTCCAAAGGGCTTACACGGCTCAGCTCTTCCAGCTTTGCTTGCAATATACCTCTTTCTTAGGCTGGTAACCACTCCCTGTATGCAGCTCTCCTTGGCAAATATCTCACAGGTCTGGCAATCTCGAAGTCTTCTTGGGGTCTCCGCTGCAACCAGCTTCACATTCACAGCTTCACCCAGTGGCCTATCAGCGGCCTTCTTTATTAGGGACACCCTTGCTGTACTCTTCCTGGCCTCTTTGGCTCTCGAAACCATGGAGGAAGAGCTGATGACCCCTTCACTCTTCAAACTTCATGCCTCTAAAGCAGCACCAGTGAATGAAATTGCCGAATTTGGCTGCAAGTTCGGGCCAGACCCTGGCCCATTTCAACCACATTTGCTACTTTCTCTGCCCTGGACTTGCTGGAGGGTTAGCTGGGTGTGGTCTGCCCTGAAGGTACTGATTCTTTGTTTACTTGTAAATCTCGAAGCCCTTCCTTAATCATTTAACTCCTTATCAAAAGGAAACTCTCCTTCACAAGCCTTGGCCCCACCTTTAATCTTCCTAGTGCAGTTTTCAGATCAACCTCTCCCTTCACATGCCTTGGCCCCACCTTTAATCTTCCTAGTGCAGTTTTCAGATCCAACCTCTCCTTCACATGCTTGGCCCACCTTTAATCTTCCTAGTGCAGTTATCAGAGCCAAACTGTACATTTTGCATTTCTTTCTGCGCCATCTGCTCTTTTTCACTGTAGATCTGTAAAATATTCACCATTAAAAGCCACTGCCACATTTCTACATTAGGCTGTCTTGAAATATCCTCCACCAAAGACATCAGTCCACTGCTTTTCAACTTAGCATCAGGCAAGCATCTGGGCTGTGGGCAAACTGCCAGACGATTTATCAAAATATCCTGGTTGCTGCCTAAGTCTTTATTTCCCCTGGGACCACATCTTTTGCAGCATGCTTTCTTCCAGGCCTCCACTAGAATGGCCCTTTAAGCTCTGCTTATAATAGTCAACAGCCTTTCCAGCCCAAAGTTTCCAAAGTCTTCCACACTTCTCTCAACATACACATGGTCAGGTTCTCACAGCCAACAACCCACTCTCAGTACCAATAACTGTATTAGTCAGTTTTCTGTTGCTGTGATAAAACACCAGACCAAGGAACTTATAAAAGGAAGAGTTTAGGTTTATTTGAGCTTACAATTGGCGTTCCAGGGAATTAGTCCATTTGGCGGGAGCGTGGTGGCCGGGATCCAGAAGCAGCAGCAAACAGAGGGTCACATATCGCAAAGAGCACAGGAAGCAGAGAGGAGCAACTGTAGAGCACGAGGCTTGTTAAGCTCACTAAGCCCGCCCCCAGTGACACACTTCCCCCAGCATGGCCACACCTTCTAAGACCTCCAGAAACAGCACCACCAACTGGAGACAAATGTCTGAATACCTAGAGCCTATGGAGGACACTCATTCAAACCACCACAACCCTACTGTCACCCAATATGAGTGAGCACCATCAAGAGTTACCTCCAAGGGCTGGAGAGATGGCTTGATGGTTAAGAGCACTGGATACTCTTCCAGAGGACCCAGGTTCAATTCTCAGCACCCACACAGCAGCTAACAATTGTCTATAATGCCAGTTCAAGAGAATCCAATGTCCTCTTCCAACCTGCACAGGTACTGCATGACACAGCATACATGCAAGCAAGACATTCATAGACGTGAAACAAAAATTATAAATAAAATATATAAAAAGAGTTACTTCCAATTTGTGTTTTATTCATGAAGGCAACTGATTTCTATCTAGAAATCTGGAATTTATTTAATTTGTGTGTGCTAAATTTTTTTATTTTATTGTTTATTATTATATGTGAACTTGGGCACAAGAGTGCCATTTGTGTGAATGTGGAAGTCAGAGAACAACTTTTAGGAGTTAGTTCTCTCCTTCCAATGTGGGATCGAATTAAGGTTATCAAGCATATGGAGCAAACACTTTTATCTTCTGAGCCATCTCTCTGGCCCGTGTGGATTTAAAAAATAAAGACTTATCTATTTATTATATTTTTGTGAACATGTGTGCCCGAGTGTATATCCATGTACTACGTGCATGCACATGCCTGCAGAGGCCAGAAGAAGGTGTCAGATCCCCTGGAATTGTAGTTACAAGATGTTGAAAACAGCCTGATTAAGTGCTGGGAACCAAATCTATATCCTCTGGAAGACCAGCAAGTGCTATTTTTTTTCCAAAGCCAATGTTTTATTGAAGCTCTGTGCATTTCATACAAAATTACATTACAAATCAAATCTAGACCCATGCCCCCCTCCCGGCCCCACACCCCACCAGAGCTCGTGCATTCTGCCAAACACATTTTTCATCTTTTTCTCAGTCTCTCTCAAAATTCTCAATGCAGAAGTTTACTGTTTTCAGCAGAAGTTCACCATTTCAGTCAGTTCTTTGACACAGTCTTTCTGTTATTTGTTTTGTTGTCATTGTTGTTATTCCTTCCAATATGCATCATTCCAAAATATGCACATATGCATGCCACATATATCATAGGTTTTAGCATCTTTTTTAATTAGGCTAAAAGATGTCATGTTTGAAGTCTCCTCCTTGGCAAGCCCAAACCATCATCAGTTCTGCCCTTGTGTTTCACACTTGGGTTTTCCCTTCCCATGGTCACCAAATGAGGTCCAGTAAGCACTGCATCCTGTCTTGATCTACCTGTGCTGAACTCCATGATACAGCCTGAGTAATACAACAATGGCAGTCTATACTCTGAAGAGGCTGAAACCCCAGTAGTAGCTCAGTCCACAAGTTGGATGTCTCAGCAGTCCCCAACTGGCACTGAAGGTTTGGAGGATTCTTGGAGAGACATGAGTCTTCAGTCCATATTGGAAGGTTGAAAAGCTGTGTCACGTGTCTTTGAAGGATGGCAAAAGCAGTGGCAACCACAGGGTAGCTGCACTTGCCAGTAAGACAGGCTAAACAACTGTGCTTTGTGTGTGTGTGTGTGTGTGTGTGTGTCTTTTTGTCTTTTTTCTAAGATCTCAAGTTTTCTTTTTTTTTTTTTTTTGTATTTTGAGACAGGGACTCCCTGTAGCCCCAGCTGTCCTGGAACTCACTCTGTAGACCAGGCTGGCCTTGAACTCACAAAGATCCACCTGCCTCTGCCTCCCAAGTGCTAGGATTAAAGACGTGCACCACCACTCCCAGCAGATCTCAAGTTTTATATCTGAAGTACAATTTTTCAGGAATTACTATTTACTTATTTTTGGTTATACTTTCCCTTGGATGTTTAAGGCCACACAGTTAGCCCAGATTAACCAAGGTTTTTGTTTTCTCAAGGTCAGTTGAGGATCTGGTTCTCAAGGGTCACTCAGGTTTTTGGTGGGGAGGGAGCCCCTGGCTTCTTCTTCATTTTCAATCACTAATTCCATCTATTTGAGGACAAAGTCAGGTCTTGCTAGACCAGGCTTCCCTTTTTGAAGCATGAGCAGACTTTCCTCTTTATTGACTGGACACTGGCTGAAGTCCCATTAGTGGATCTCCAAGACCTCCCTGCACAGAAAGACTGGTCACTCACATTTGCAGAACATTTCAAGAGATGCCCCCATGCATAGTCCCCTGGGACTTAGTTGACCTCTAAGAGCAAGGAACAAAGTTATCCCTTAAGACCCTCAGCCAAATTGGTATGGTCATTAAGCATCCAGAAAGGCTAAGTTATACCAGCCTGATATTTTTAACTATAATATTTTAGAAAAGGTTTGAACAAAAGCTCAAGCAGCCTTTTATAAGAAATATTAAGAAGCACTCCCATAAAATAAATACTGTGGTTAGACATAATGTCATGACAAACTAGTTTTTTCCACATTCCTTGGATCTTATATTACTTTAAAATATGCATACATATCCTCCATCCATATACCAAAACTTCCTAACTCTGAAAATAAATGGTAGCTTAGTTCTAGAACGTATTAAGGGATTCACAGTTGTTTTCAGATCACATTAACATTGCTCAGTTTGCCTTACAAGTAGGTAATTGGCACTAGCATCCACGGATGAAGGATACCATTTGTCATTTGTTTTTCTGGGACTATGTTACTTCACTTAGTATATCTTCTAGCTCCATCCATTTACCTGCAAAGTTCATGATGCTATCTTTCTTTAGCACTGCATAGAAGAACTCCATTGTGTAGTGTACCACATTTTCTCTGTCCACTTGTCAGTTGAGGGTCACTTGGGTTGGTTCCAGCTCTTAGCTGTGCTTCAGGTGGTCCTGGGAAATCCCAAATCTAAACTCTGTGCACTCAGCAAGTGCTTTTAAGAAAGTTCCAAACAGCTAAAATGTAGGTAAAATCAGTCATGATGTGACCTCAGCATTCCCTTCAACATGGTGATGTACTTCCTATTGTCCTGACATGATCCTGAATTTGTACCAGAACAGAGCATCAAGGCCTAATCGTACTGCTAAAAACCTTTCTATGCTGCTTATTTAGAAGTTAATCAATTGAGAAAGTCTGTGTAAACTGTCTCTAGCACCCACTTCACAAAGGACAGAAGTTCTTCAGGCAGTCAGGAAAAAGCAAGCCCAGTTAAACACCTATCATTCCAGGTTTAAAATCTGCTATTATTTCCCCCAGCATAATTCAAAATTCAAAATTTTCTTTCTGAAGTTATATTTCTTCCCATGGACATGGATCTACTTCCTAGGCAGTACTCTGTTCCTCAGGTTAGCTCCCACCCACAAGCAAGCCTTGAGCAAAAGGCCGTTGTTCTTTTGCCTGGGAGAGTGAACCTTCCACCTTCTGAGTTCATTCGCTACATTCTTGTTCTCTCTACCCTTTTGGAATTAATCATTTTGCTTTCCCAACTCAACTTCATTTGTCATACAGATTTCTTTTTTTTGAGACAATATCTCCCTGTAGCCCCAGCTGGCCTGGAACTCATTCTGTAGACCAGGCTGGCCTTGAACTCACAGAGATCCACCTGCCTCTGCCTCCTGTGTGCTAGGATTAAAGGCGTGCACCACCATGTCCAGCTTAAAGATGGTTCTTAGCCATCATGTGGGTGCTGGGAATCGAACCCGGGTCCTCTGCAAGAAGAGTCAGCGCTCTTAACCACTGAGCCATCTCTCCAGCCCCTGTCATACAGATTTTAAACCTCCTTTTGCTCCATGTCACATAGTTGAAAGCCAGAAACACTCCTACATAAACCACCCAAATGCCCCATACATGTTGGTTTCTGCTCCTTTGAAGCTCAGTCAATGTAAATAATGCTCTATTAATTAATTAACTAAAAATTGTGTGTATGTGTCTTTGAACACTTGAGTGAAGTACTGGAGTAGGCTAGAAGAGGGCATCGGATCCCCTGGAGCTGGAGTTACTGGTGGTTATGAGCTGTCCAGTGTAGGTGCTGGGAACTGAACTCAGGTCCTCTGCAAAAGCAGCAGATACTCTTAACGGCTGAACTGTCTTTCCCCAGAAAGAATGCTCTAAAAATAATATGGAATGCCCTCTGTTCCATAAGCAGAACTCCAACCCTAATCTATTTCAGAAATAAAATTACCACGGGGACAATGTTCAAACTATCCCCAAAACTTTTCCTAATAAATATTTTAGCAGTGTTTGTTATTTTCTTTAATAATTCTGAACATGTGTACCTTATAGGCAACTTATGAACTAGATTCTAATTATATTGACTGTTATTTACAACGATTTGGGGCTGTTTCTTCATGTATTTTACCATTTAGAATTATGAGCTTACATTTAGTGGGATTTTATCATCGGAAAACCTGTGTAGCCTGAGTTGGAAAAAGATCTTTCAAGAGACTTTGAACTGTTCTTTCTATGGCCACCATGTTGTTTTCACCCTGAGACTACTTCTGATATTATTTTCTTTAAGAATCACTGTGAGAGCCGGGCGTGGTGGCGCACACCTTTAATCCTAGCACTTGGGAGGCAGAGGCAGGTGGATCTTTGTGAGTTCAAGGCCAGCCTGGTCTACAGAGTGAGTTCCAGGACAGCTGGGGCTACAGGGAGACCCTGTCTCCAAAAGACCAAAAAAAAAAAAAAAAAAAAAAAAAAAAAGAATCACTGTGAGAGCAGCCTAACGTTCTTGGGTGCTTCACATTCTCAGGGTTTGTCATTCCTTCCCCTCCCAGTGGATCAAGCCAAGAAACTTTCCTGTATGACTCACTTTGGGAAAGGATAAATGTTTTGGTTCCTCCCCTTCACAGATGTATCATTCAAGGTCTTATACCCTCAAAGAAAGGCCCAAAGACTTGTCCACTGTCCTTGCATGATCATTAAAACCCAAACTCATTGTTAACCAGACTGGCGAGAAAGTAAACCCAGAGGAGTTAATCAATAGTTTCCAGGGTATTTCCTTACTTTCTTATGCATTTTTAAAGTGGGTTTTACATATTTGCATTCAGCATAGCTAAGTGATTGGTAGTAAGCAAGTTTTTCTTTTTTTTGTTTGTTTGTTTCATTTTTTTGCCAGCAATATTGCTAGAAATTAACAAAATGACTTTGTGTATTTTTCTTTGTACCTTTTCATTCTTGTTATCAGGAAATCTGATCAGGTTATCTGATCTTTAGATATGAAACCGCTTTGGAAAATGGGTTTGTTTAAGCTAGGTACAGTGGCACATGCTCACAAGCCCAGCTACTTGGAAAGCTGAGGTGGAGGATTCTTTTGAACACAGGAGTTATGGACAAACCTGGGAAACACAGAGAGACCTTTTCTCCCAAAAAGAAGGGAAAAAAGAGACTTACTTGATAACCAGTTTTAAATTGTTTATAAATTTTCATTGAAAATGTCATAGATACATTGAAAAGAAGGTTTGAACATGTATCTGCCGCCCTCAATGGAAACAACCAAGCTATAGAACATGACTCTTCTTCTGCCATCAGAAACATGGTGTATTAGTCAGGGTTCTCTAAAGAAACAGAAGCAACAGGATGAATATATAGCTATATACAATTTATTGATTTGCTCACGTGACAGAGTTCAAGAAGTCCAACAGTAGCCACACTGCACTGGAGAGGCTGAGAACCAGGGAACTGCTCAGTCCGAAAGGCTGGATGTCTCAGTAGTCACAATCTGGTGCTGAAGGCCTGACGGATTCCAGGAAACCTGCTGGTCTCAGTACACGCTGGGATCTAAGGGGTTGATCACAGCAGCAAGACAAACTCACCAGTGAGAGAGAGGCAAGCCACAGGAAAAAAGGGACCAGCTCCCTCTGCCGTGGCCTTTTATACTGCCTGCCAGCAGAAGGTAACGCCCACATTTGGGGTGGGCCATCCGGGTTGAGGCAGTCCAATCCAAAGATCCTTTTTCTCTTATTTGTTCCTTAGTCCAGTCAAGTTGACACCTGGGATTAACCATCATACATGGTTCCGAAGACAAAACTGTCTTCCAAACAGAACAGAGGATGAGCACTTTCCACCACAGCCTGGTGATGGAAAGTCAAGATTTAGGCTTTTAGTCTTTAAATCTAATATTTGAAACTTTCTTTAATTTTCTCTCTCTTTTTTTTTTTTTTTTTTTTTTTTTTTTTTTTTTTTTTTTTTTTTTTGGTCGTGACTAATACGAATGGTACGGGGAATATTAGAAGATAACGTCGAGTAACACTCAAATGTCACTTTTTAATTGAGCAATTTACTCAAATTCAAAACATTTTTTTTTTTTTTTTTTTTTTGTCTTTTTGAGACAGAGTCTCCCTGCAGCCCCAGCTGTCCTGGAGCTCACTTTGTACACAAGGCTGACCTTGAACTCACAGAAATCCACCTGCCTCTGCCTCCCGAGTGTTGGGATTAAAGGCATTTGCCACCACACCCAGCAACAATCTATTTTTAAAGATATGTTATTGGGGGCTGGAGAGATGGCCTAGCGGTTAAGAGCGCCGACCGCTCTTACAGAGGACCCGGGTTCGATCCCAGCACCCACATGGCGGCCGAGAACCGTCTGAACTCCAATTCCAGGAGAACTCCAGTTCCAGGGGGATCGACACCCTCTTTGCCCTCCGCGGCATTGCACGACACGGGTGCACAGCTTGCATGGCAGGACAGTACATATATACACATACAGAAATAATTAAATTGCGGGCGTGGTGGCGCCGCCTTTAAATCTTAGCACTGGGAGGCAGAGGCACGTGGATCTCTGTGAGTTTGAGGCCAGTGGTCTACAGAGTGGTCCAGGACAGCCAGAGCTACAGGGACCCTGTCTCAAAAAGACCTAAACAAACAACAAAAAAAAAAAAGATATGTTATTGGGTTGAGTAACAGTAATCCAATACCTCAGAAATAACTTAGAGGTATTTAGAAAACTTTAGGGTGATATTGGGAAAGTGAACATCTACAAATCTCTCTCTCTCTCACACACACACACACACACACACACATCGATTTTATGATTACCAACACACTCAGAGAGTGCTTGGATTTAGTCTAGATTCTTCCTTCGGCAACTCAAACATGTTTCTCTCTATTCTTTTTTTCTCTCTCTATTCTTAATAGAGACCAGATTCTTAGGCATTCCTCTCCTGGAAGACCCTCTCAGCCGTGCATTCCACTGCACTGTCTTAGTTACCAGCCACCATGGAGGACATCCTGAAGGGAAAAGTTCAAGATCAAAAGACAGATCTCTCTTCCTGAAGTAACAAATACAATTTTCTCCTTTCTAGTTTTATTAACAGCCAAAATTTCTCTTCACACAACACATTGAAGTCAAAGGTGACATGGAAAATGTATCACTTTTTTAAATCCCACAGAGGATTTAAAATGTTGATCTAACAAACATTTTCCAAGTAATTCTATTTATGGTATCATTACAACTTGAGCTCTTCTGTCATCAGAATTAAATGGTTGATTCTTCAATGGCTCTTGTACCCTAAAAACCAATTCTGTTTCTGGCATAAATTATACTGCTCAAGGGTAAACTTTGACTTCATCCCTCTTTCTGACTGTTTCCAAAGTGCAGTAAAGCAGAGTGTTCATTGAAAGTCAATCATCCTAGCTGGGCATGGTGGCACACGCCTTTAATCCTAGCACTCGGGAGGCAGAGGCAGGCAGATCTTTGTGAGTTCAAGGTTAGCCTGGTCTACAGAGTGAGTTCCAGGTCAGCTGGGGCTACAGGGAGACCCTGTCTAGAAAAGAAAAAAAAAAAAAGTCAATCATCCTGTATCAATAACTTCTATTTCCTCTGCTCACCTCCTATCCCAGATACCCACTCTTTCCTTTCCCTTCATTCAGCACATTAAACAGGAAAAGTTTCCATCTTTTATAGACTATTCTTGTGAAATGTTCTAATATTTATACTTTTTCAATTTCATTTCTTCCAAATAGGCCTTCTTTTCATGTTTCCACTAATTCTAGGGAGTAACTATGTATTCATAAGACCATTCTGAACAGCCAGGGGTGGGGTACATTATAAATTATAATAGCTGATAATTATTAAGCACTGCCTTTTTAAAAACATTTTGCTTTTAGAGCTACTGAGATAGTTGGGCAGGTATAGCCCCTTCCCACAAGCCCAACAACTTAAGTTCAATCTGCAGAACCTACATGTTGACAGGAGACAACGAACCTCCAAGAGTTGTCCTCGGACTTCCACTGTGGCATGTACATACCTCCTTCCCCCTCGACCCCTTATAAATAAATAAACGTAAATATTTTTTTTTAGTCTTTTTGAGACAGGGTCTCCCTGGAGCCCCAGCTGTCCTGGAATTCGCTCTGTAGACCAGGCTGGCCTTGAACTCACAAAGATCCGCCTGCCTCTGCCTCCCAAGTGCTAGGATTAAAGGCGTGCGCCACCACGCCCGGCTCTAAACGTAAAATTTAAATGAAATATATTTGTTTTCATTTTAAATTGATCTATAAAGTAACATGGCATTTTCATATGTATTTTATTTTGGTCTTTAAAAATATTTCTTTTGTCTTTTTCAAGACAGGGTCTCCCTGTAGCTCCAGCTGTCCTGGAACTCACTCTGTAGAGACCAGGCTGGCCTTGAACTAACAAAGATCCGCCCGTCTCTGCCTCCTGAGTGCTAAGATCAAAAGGCGTGAGCCACCACGGGCTGTTTTTAGTTTTTTTATGTGTATTAGTGTATTGCCTGCATGTGTGTTAAGTGAACCCATGTCTTGCAATACCTACAAAGGTCAGAAGAGGGTGTCAGATTCCATGGGACTGGAGTCACGGACAGTTGTTAGCTGTGATGTGGGTGCTGAGGATCTAACCCAGGTCCTCTGCAAAGACAGCCAGTGCTCTTAACCACAGAGCCATCTCTCCAGCCCCACAGAGTTCATTTTGATTGGTTCTCCCTCTACCCTGGCCTACCTACCTCCCAATACTCCCTAACCCCACTGTGCCCTTTCATCACAAACACCCCCTTCTACTTCATTCTACCGTCTTCCTCATCCACTCTTTTAAAGTCTCTTTTCTTGAGTCAAATGCCCCCTTTCTAGTGTTCATATATATTTTCACTTGGGCAAACATAGTAAACAGTGAGATGATAGGATACACACACACACACACACACACACACACACACACAGATTTTTCCACTCTGTGTGTGTGTGTGTGTGTGTGTGTGTGTGTGTAGCATTTGTCCTTCTGAGCACTTCTTTTTTTTTTTTTATCATAGAAATATGAATGTACTGTCTGCATGCAGGCCTGTGCACCTGTGTCGTGCAATGCCGCAGAGGTCAGAAGAGGGTGTCGGATTCCCCTGGAACTGGAGTTCTCCTGGAACTGGAGTTTCAGACAGTTCTCGGCTGCCATGTGGGTACTGGGGATCGAACCCGGGTCCTCTGTAAGAGCGGTCAGCGCTCTTAACCGCTAGGCCATCTCTCCAGCCCCTCTGAGCACTTCTTATACCCCAAGATCAAACTTAGCAATATGTCTTTTAGCAGTATGTTAATTGAATTGTGCTTCCCTAAAAAAAAATATGACAGTGTGAGCTTATTTAGACGTGGATCCTTATAAAGGTAATAATGTTAAAGTGAGGTTATAGGGTAGACTTTAATGTATGATTGGTGCCCATAGAAAAGGGGGAGATTCAGACCCAGAAATTTGTAAGTGTAAAACTGAAGACCATCAGTAATCAGTAAGGCCTGAGAAATTGTACTTCAGGTATAAAACTTGAGATCTTAGTAAAAAGACAAAAAAAAAAAAAAAAAGCATTGTTTTGCCTGTCTTCAGTTCTTACTGGCAAGTGCAGCTACCCTGTGGCTGCCACTACTTTTGCCATCCTTCAAAGATGTGAGACACAGCTTTTCAACCTTCCAATATGGACTGAAGACTCATGTCTCTCCAAGAATCCTCCAAACCTTCAGTGCCAGATGGGGACTGCTGAGCCATCCAGCTTGTAGACTGAGCAACTACTGGGGTTTTAGCCTCTTCAGAGTATAGACTGCCATTGTTGGACTACCCAGGCTGTATCACAGAGACCAGTGCAGAAGATCAAGATAGGATGCGGTGCTTACTGAACCTCATTTGGTGACCATGAGAAGGGAAGACCCCAGTGTGGAGCACAAGGGCAGAACTGATGGTTGTTTGTTGCTTGCCAAGGAGGAGACTTCAAACAATTCCTTAAGGAAAACATGACATCTTTCAGCCTAATAAAGAAAAAATAAAAATAAAAAAAAAGAAGAAATCATAAACTGAAGATGCTAAAACCTATGATGTCATAATCTTGATATATGTGTGGCAGGCATATATGCATGTTTTGGAGTGATGCAAATTAGAATAAACAAACAAACAAGACTGGGTCAAAGAACCGATTGAAATGGTGAACTTCTGCCCGAAACAGTGAACTTCTGCACTAAAAATTGTAAGAGATTGAGAAAAGATGGGCTGGAGAGATGGCCTAGCGGTTAAGAGCACTGACCACTCTTGCAGAGGACCCGGGTTCGATCCCCAGCACCCACATGGTGGCTGAGAACTGTCTTTGACTCCAGTTCCAGGGGAATCCGACGCCCTCTTCTGACCTCTGCGGCATTGCACGACACGGGTGCACAGACCTGCATGCAGACAGTACATTAATACACAAAAATAATAAAATAAATAAATACCTGAATTAAAAAAAAAGAAAAGAAAAACATGTCTGGCAGAATGCATGAGTTCTGGTGGGGTGGGGGGCAAGGCAGGGGGAATGGGTTTAGATTTGATTGGGAAATTCTGTATGAAATCCACAAAGCTTCAATAAAAACTGGCTTAAAATAATAAATAAAATAAAACAATACATTTAAAGATTAAAAAACCTGAAGACCATCATGTATAAGCCAAAGAGACAGAGACCTCCAACCCTCAGAAGGATGCCAGTCTGCCGACACCTGTATTTCAAACATACAGAACTATGAAAATAACAGTCTTATTTAACATCTAGCTTATGGTACTTTGTTATGACAGCCCTAGAAAAGTAATGCACAATCCTATCATTTGTCTTATTCCCTTCTTATAAACAAAGGGAAAAGAGAAGAATTGATGCCTTTGCCCAAAGCTGCATGGGTAGTAAGTGGTGGGGTTACAGCTTAACCCAGAGCTGTTTTGTTCTAAGGTTCATATTCTTTCAGTTACACTTACTCTAAACTCGTTTTATATTGCTTTAATTTGTTACTTTTCATTTCACCCACATGGGTTTGGGGAGTTTATGTTTTGTAAAAATTCTTTATTTTATGTGTATGAGTGTTTTGCTTACATGTACATGTATGTCAGTGCCTCCATGCATTCAATGCCCACGGGGCCAAAGAGGGCGTCGGATCCCCTGGAACTGGACTCTCCATCCCCCAGAAGCTATCGATTGTCAATAGCTGCTCAGCTAGGGCTGAGGCTTTTGCCCACCTCCCACCTTCATGCTGGGGTTTTTGTCTGGTTTGCGCTTGTGAAGGTCTTGTGCACAGTGATGAGTTCATGTGTGCACCTGCTCTGTTGTGTCTGGACAGCACTGTTCCATTGTATTCATGGACTGCCTCTGCTCCTTACAGTCTATCCATCCCCTCTCTGGTGAGGCTCCTTGAGCCCTGGAGGGAGGAATGTGATAGATGTTCCATTTAGGGTTGAGCATTCCTCAGTCTCATTCTCTGCACATTGACCAGCGGTGGGTTGCTAGGTTCATTTCCATCTACTGCGAAAAGAAGCTTCTCTAAAGGAGGGGTGAAACATGCTCTAATTTATGGTTATAAAAATAAGTCCTGGGACTGGAGAGATGGCTCAGCGGTTAAGAGCACCGACTGCTCTTACAGAGGACTCGGGTTCGATTCCCAGCACCCACATGGTGGCTAAGAACCGTCTTTAACTCCAGTCCAAGGGAAATCCGACACCCTCTTCTGACCTCCGCAGCATTGCACAACATGGGTGCACCTACCTACAGGCAGAAAGTACACTCATATACATAAAATAATAAATTTAAAAAATTTTAAAAAGTCCTTAGGAGGAGCCAGTTTAAATACCATGCCCATTTAATAGAAAGTTTCACATTTTCAGCAAACACTTTTTTCCTTAACCATACAACTTAACTTTGCAGAGCAAGAGGCAGGGAGTGGCACATGCCCACAATCTCAGCACTTGGGAGGCTGAGGCAAGAAGAATCAGTCTGAGAAAAGAGGACTACTATGAATTCTGGGTCAGCCTGTACTACATAGGAAGTTACAGTCCTGCCTGGTTTAAGAGTGAGACCCTGTTTCAAAATTAAGTAAGAAACAAACAAATTAACATGCTTAACTTGTTCGTGAAGGCTGGTTAAAGAACTTAAAAGGTTAAATACCTCTTTTTTGGAACACTGTTTCATTTCTATTAAAACACCATGACTTTCTTCACACAAGAAAATGTTCTAAAATTCATATGGAATCACAGAAGACTAGCCAAAGAAATCATGAGCAAAAATAGCAATGCTGGAGGTAACATAATACCTGCTTTCAAGGTGTTCTACAGAGCCATAAGAACAAAAGGAACATGGTACTGTGTCAAAAACAGGCACACCAACGAATTAAAAAGAACAGCAGACTTGGAGATCAACCCACAGAGCTGCAGCCAATGGATTTCTGACAAAAGTACCAAAAACGCGCACTTGAGAAAAGACAACTTTTTAAACAAATGGTTCTGGGTAAACAGGAATCCACAAGAAGACTTAAAGTAGATTTCTGTATCTCACCCTGTACAAAAAATCAATTCAAAATGGATTAAAATTTTTAATGTAAACCCTGAAGCTTCGAAACTGCTGGAAGGCAGGAAAAAGACTTCAAAATACAAATGCAGGTAATGACTTTCTAGATAGGACTCTTATAGCTCGGGAAAAAAGAGCAGGAATTGATAAATGGGACAGAATCAAATTTTAAAAAACTTCATAACAAAAGAAACAATTACCAGAGTGAAGAGGCAACCTACAGAATGGAAGAAAATCTTTGCCAGCTATTCATCTGAGGAGATTAGTATCCAGAAATTATAATATTCAGACTCTGTAAAGAACTTAAAAAAAAAATCACCCAAAGAACAGTCAACACGATCAACAAATGAGCAGATGAATTGGACAAAAATTTTATGGGGTCAACTAAGTTTTTAGCCTTTAGGAGAACAATAACCTGGACATTGAGATGAGATAGGAACTTATAAATCTTGGATCAAATCTCCTGCATTAAGAAACTCCTTGGGGCTGGAGAGATGGCCTAGCGGTTAAGAGCGCCGACCGCTCTTGCAGAGGACCCGGGTTCGATCCCCAGCACCCACATGGCAGCTGAGAACCGTCTGAAACTCCAATTCCAGGAGAACTCCAGTTCCAGGGGAATCCGAGACCCTCTTCTGACCTCCGCGGCATTGCACAACACGGGTGCACAGACTTGCATGCAGACAGTACATTCATACATATACAGAAATAAATAAAATTTTAAAAAAATTAAAAAAAAAAGAAACTCCTTAAGGGGCTGGAGAGATGGCCTAGAGGTTAAGAGTGCCGACTGCTCTTGCAGAGGAATGGGGTTTGATTCCCAGCACCCACATGGCGGCTGAGAACCATCTTTAACTCCAGTTCCAGGGGAATCCGACACACTCTTCTGACCTCTGCAGCATTGCACGACACGGGTGCACCAACCTACATGCAGACAGTACATTCATACACATATGTAAATAAATAAAAAATATTTTTTAAAAAAAGAAGTAGAAAATGGAAAGTCAAGGTGGCTAAAGAAATGGCTCAGTGGGTAAAGCGATGCGAAATACAAGGATCTGAGCACAGAACCTCATCACCCATCTTAAAGCAAGCTCCATGTTCAGAGAGCCAACAGAGAGCAGTAGAAGACATCTGACAGGTCAGCTTCTGGCTACTGCATGTGCATCCACAGGTGTCCATGCCTGCACATACAAAAGAGAAAGCCAAGTTATTAAAAGTAATGATGAATATCATTTATTGCTGTATTTATTTATGAAAAAAACTATCACTTCATGTCATCAGATAAACTGTCAATCTTGCCAGGTGTGGTGGTGTATACCTTTAGTCCCAGCACTTGGGAGGTAGAGGCAGGCAGAACTTTGTGAAATTGAGGCCAGCCCAGTCTATGTAGTGAGTGCAGGCCAGCTGGTGATACAGGGAGACCCTGTCTCAAAAAGACAAAAAAAAAAAAAATCCCTTCAATCTCTCCCATTTAAAAAAAACATTGATCTCAAGTAGTCAGAGTCATAATATTGAATTCCACTATTCAGGCCCAATTAGTTAACAGTACAGAATCCCCAATATTCTTTATTATTTCTTTACCAATTCTCCTTTCCTTAGTCTACCCCTTTCTGAAAAATATGTCCACTAGTGCTGAGAAATGAAAACAGAGGAAATTCAAATTAATCCTTTCAGTACCCATAGGTAGGGGCATGAAGTGGTTATTTACAGTTGGCAGCAAGCATATGGCCCTGACCATAGTCGTCACTCAATAAATAGATCCTTAATAGGTTTTTAATCTATTTTTGTCTTCTGGCTGTTAACACTCCTAATCAAAAGCTGATTATAATATCAGGTAAAACTACTAATAATCATGTTCTATTTGAAAAAATAATAAATGGGAGAATTAATGACTACTTCAAATGTGCATGATTGTATTATTTTAGCCTCAGAAGTGTTTGAAAACCACAGATGTTGATAATGCTTTTGATTTGCCAGATTCTCTAGAAGTCTACTTTGCCTTAAACATGGCATTTGTACCACATTAAAGTTTGGCAAGCTTAATCTTTGCTAACCACAGGCAAATGTGAACATGCTAAAAATATATATAAATATATTTCAGCCAAAGCCATTATCAGGTATATATTTGTTTGGATTTGACTAAGAACCTCTAATTTGTTCATGTGTACTTGGCATCTTTACATTCAGGGTGGGTGATTATGCCTGTGATTTATATATGATGTGTCTCACAGATGGCTAAGTGCTAAGAAGCAGTAGAGGAAGAAAATAAAGAAGAGAGAAAGAAAGAAATCTTGTTTTAGTCAAGCTAGTGGGAAATGGATTTCTGTGAGCTCTTCCGGGAACTGGTGTGGTGGTGATCTTCCAAATTCCTCTACCCCATCTGTCCCCCACTGAAAACATGTATGAGTAGTTTGCATACTCTCTTACACCATACCACAAGAGAATCTACCCTTACATTTTCCTGGCTAAAAGCCTTGTTAGTAGAGCAAAATCTATGCTAGCTGGATCTTTACCAACACTAAGCACAAGCCAACCATAACCTAACTTTTGAACACAATGAAGTTACTTGGTCTAGAAGTCCACACCTTCCATCCAGACAGAATGGGGGCAGGCTGGCATGATGTCAGAATGGATGATCTGTTCTATTTACAAAGACAGCTACACCAAATTCTCATATATGGGCTAACATTCCCAGTTAATGGAAAAAAAAACTTTCAAATACAGCATCAGGCATCACTATCTTATATTTATTCCATGACATATGATGTGGGAAAAGAAGGAATTATATATATAACAATATTTTTACTGTATGGAGTCAAAACAAAAGGCCACTTGTCAGAGTAAGCCCAGAATTAACAGCTTCTAGATTGAGTTCTGCATCCAGCCCATCTTTTAGCATTCCCCAACAGAGAAGACTTTTCAGTGCTCCCCAAAAGGACATGAGTAAAAATCACTGAATATAACATTACCTAGATTTTGAAGGTAAATCGGATTTGGTTCTGTCAAGAAAATACAATGTGTCATGCTTCTAATCAAAACAAAAGAACAAATGTCTCCTCTAACAGTTCCTTACTTGCTCATGTGTTCATTCAACAGTGAGTTTCTGTTCAGTTCTATAGACTGTCTTTGGCATTGCCCACTTCAAGGAGTGAGACAACTTATACAAGTACATGTCACAATGCCTGACAGATGGGAAACAACCTACAAAAGTAAATTTCCTTTTATTTCTCTAAATCTTTACTCTTGAACTAATTAATCAATCAAAACCAATATGCAATTGAAAGAAAATAATCTATTTCTGATCCATTGTCATTATTCCTTAAGGTGCTTCCTGTGTGTTGTAATGTATTGTTACATTTAAACAAGCTATGAGTCAGGGACAATAAGCCATACTCAGGCAGAATCATGGCTTTCAACCCTTCGTTTGGCATTTATTTTATTGTTGTAAAAAGGAAGATGGAGGGATGGCTCAGAGGTTAAAATCACTGGCTGTTCTTGAAGAAGACCCAGGTTTGAATCCCAGCATCCACAAGGCCAGTAACAACCCTCTGTAATTTCAATTCCAGGGGATCTGGCACCCTCTTCTGTCCTCCACGGGCACTGCACGACATGGGTGCACTTATACAAATACAGGCATAACACTCATACACATAAAATAAATATAAAAATAAATATGAAAGGGTAAGTCAAATATTGTAGTATATATATTTCTGGTCTTTTTGAGACTGGGTCTCTCTGTAGCCCCAGCTGTCCTGGAACTCGCTCTGTAAACCAGGCTGGCCTTGAACTCACGGAGATATGCCTGCCTCTGCCTACCAAGTGCTGGGATTAAAGGCATGTGCCACCACGCCCAGCTAAAATATTGTAGTATTAACAAGTGTATTAATTACTCTTATCAGTGCTGTGACAAAACACCTATTCAAAAGCAACATAAAGAAGGAATGGCTGTGGAGGCAGGGCAGACATGGCAGCAGGAATGTGACGCAGCTGTCAGGTTGGGCCCACCGTCAGGAAGCACGGAGAAGTGAATGCTGCTACTTCACGCGCTTCTCCGTTTACATCCCAGCACGTTAGCCAGTGGAATAGCGGGTCCCCACATCCAGAGTGGCTCTTCCCGTCACAGTTAAACCTCTGTTGAAACAACTTCACAGACATGTGAAGAGGTGTGTCTCCCAGGCAATTCCAGATCCCGGCAAGTTAATAATTAAAATAAACAATCACAATCAAATTTATGCACACACAGTTTGGGGAGGAGAAGTTAGTGGTGTATGTGAACAGCTTCATAACTTAAAATAAGGATTTAGCATCTTCCTCTGATTGTTTGAATTAACTTTCATTTACAAAAAGTTCATACAAATGTTTGTAGCCTTAAAGGCAATATTTTCTAATCCATCTTACAATCCACACCCGTTAATCAATGCATACAGACCAGGAGGCATCTGGAATTAACAGTTGCTTGCATGAACACAGTTATGAAATGAGTTGCCATTCAAGATATTTAAAGAACTCACCACTGACCTCTACTGGTCACATTACTAAAATACAAGAGCCAGCATTTCTATTTCTATTTGTTTTTCTTTGTGTCTGTTTTTTTTTTTTTAATTTTTTATTTTTACTAGCATTGATTTTTAAAAACATTGAAGGGGCTTGAGAAATGGCTCAGCAGTTAAGAGTACTGGCTACTCTTGCAGAGGACCCGGGTGTGATTACCGGCACCCACATGGCGGCTTAACAACTATCCATAACTCCAGTTCCAGGGGACCCCAATGCCTTACACACATGCAGGCAATACACTCTTATGCATAAAATAAAAATAATAACTAAAATATTTTAAAAAATAAAAACATTGAAAAAACTTTGTATAGGTTCCAAAATTTGGGAGGGGAATGAGTGCTAAACTCACATTAGAGGAACAATAAGAAGTTTCACAGTATTGTTGAAACTTGGCAGTACAGTTTTATCAGTAAACAGTACTTAAAATTAATAAGCATTTAGAATTCTGAATCTACATTCTAAAATACAACTGCATATTTTGATTTGAGAGTTGTATCAGTTCAGTTATTAAAGAACTATAACTTTTTTTAGCTTTTCAGACTGTGACTTTTTTTTTTTCCGTTTTGAGACAGGGTCTCCCTGTAGCCCCAGCTGTCCTGGAACTCACTCTGTAGACCAGGCTGGCCTTGAACTCACAGAGATCCGCCTGCCTCTGCCTCCCAAGTGCTAGGATTAAAGGCGTGCGCCACCACACCCGGCCAGACTGTGACTTTTATCTCCAGAAGTTCAGTTTGGTCTTTGACATTGTCTCTAGGGCACAGGTGAAGGTACACTGGAGCTGTAGAAGAGTAACAGAGACATGATGGACCTCGTGGCACCTGAGACTAGGAAAGGTCCAAAGTCAGGACCTGGATGCCTGCAACCACTTGTGGAGCCAAGAACAGAGCTGGCGTCAAGGGAGGGGTGGTGCATTCCAGAGAGTCAGTCCTCCTAAGACTAGAGTCTGCAAATGACAGAAACCTCCCCCATGCCAGGCTAAGGCCAACACAAATGTAAAGACACAGCTATGCACTACCTGGGGGAGGGGATGGTTAGGAATATAGCCACTCAGAGAAGGCCAAACTGGTTCCCAATACTGGGAAGTCCCCCAACACCGGCCTTCAATCTGCTCCACCATCAACCCACCACCAGATGAATGTGGAACTGTGGCTGACAGTTGGGGACCACAGCTCCACTCCACAGGATGGGACCACAGCTCCAGCTCACAGGATGGGACCACAGCTCCAGCTCACAGGATGGGACCACAGGTCCACTCCACAGGATGGGACCACAGCTCCAGCACACAGGATGGGACCACAGCTCCAGCTCACAGGATGGGACCACAGCTCCAGCACACAGGATGGGACCACAGCTCCAGAACACAGGATGGAACCACAGCTCCAGAACACAGGATGGAACCACAGCTCCAGCTCACAGGATGGGACCACAGCTCCGGCACACAGGTTGGGACCACAGCTCCACTTCAGAGGAGGGGACCACAGGTCCACTTCACAGGATTTGACCACAGCTCCAGCTCATGGAGGGGACCACAACTCTAGCTTATAGGAGGGGACTACAATTCTGGCTCATGGGAGGGGACCACAGCTCCAGATTCACAGAAGGAGACCACAACTCCAAGTTCATGGGAAGGGACCACAATTGTAGCTCACGGGAGCAGACCACAGCTCCAGATCACAGTAGTATTTGTTCACTTTGTTAAGACAGGGTCTCCCTGTAGCCTCAGTTGGCCTATAACACCCTTTTATAGACCAGGGAGGCCTCCAAGCTGCAGAGGTAAACCTGCTTCAGCCCCCTGCATGCTGGCATTAAAGGCCTGTGCCATTACATTTAACAATTTATCTCTAAAGCACTGTTTAGGAGATGGTAGTAGACAAAACTTTTCTTAAAATTTGTCAGGGCAGACATTTATAATGTAAACATTATAAATAAGTTCATTGTCTAGTATATTAGAGAGTCGTGAGAGCTTTTAAAAAATTAATTTTGGTTTCTTTGAGACAGGGTCTCATGTAACTGAAGCCCCCCCCCCTCAGCTTCTGATCTTCCCATAGTGCAGGGATTATAGGTGAGCAGCATTACATCTGGCTTATTTAGGGCTTTTAAGGAGAAAAAGTAGGTCCAGGTAAGGGAACCAAAAGTTCTAAGCAAATAGGGTCAAAGAAGTAGATTGCCAAATTATATAGGATGCTCAGATTAGTAGCTGTGAGGGGTGGGGTTAAGTCAATGTCGAGGAGGTGAGAATCTTTGCAACCTCAGATCTCCTTCATGATAGATTCTCAAATTAGTTATGTGAGACATCATCCCAGAAGTGGTTCCTTTTAACTAGTCATTTCTAGAGATTTTGGAGTCAGTCGCCTCACACTGGTGTTCAAACTCTACTCATCAGCTTTTCTCATGGCAAAAAAACAAAAAACAAAAAACAAAACCAAATTCTCATCAGCTTAAAAAGCAAATATTTGTGCAAAGCCCATGATGAGACAGGATGACCAATACAAAAGAAATGGAAAACAGATCGGTGAGGATGTGGTGAAACTGGAACTCACAAGCACCAGCACTGACAGTAGGGATATAAAATGGGATAGCAGTCGTAGAAAACACCAGCTAGTCCTCAAAAAATTAACAACGAAATACCACATGATCTGGCAATTCCAAGATACTGCAAAGAATTGAAAGCAAAGACTCAAAGCACTATTTGTATACCTGTGGATAGTATTATTCATAGTTACTAATAGGTGGAGGCAACCTAAATATCTATCAGTAAGGAAATGCATAAACAAAATGCAGCATATACATATAATAGAATATTATTCTGCTCAAATATGCTGCAATATTTACAGAACTTTATACTAAATAAGTCAGTTACAGGAAGAGAATTACTACGTACCATTTCTATAAAGTACTTACAAGAGTCAGTTTGATATAAACAGAAATTAGAAATGGTATTTTTCAGGTGCCAGGTATAGGGAGAAATGGGGAGTTATTGTTTACTACATACAGAATTTCAGTTTCACAAGATGATATTCTGAAGAAATGGATGCTAATGATGGTTGCACAAGATAAATGAACTTTACCATTGAACCGTACACTTAAAACAGATTAAAAGGATGGGTATTTTTATGTATTTTACCACAATAACAACATTTTAAGTATTAGAAAAATAAAAGTAGTTGTGAAACACTAAACACAAACACTTATTTTATGAGGTCCTTTTTTGGTTGTAGGTCAGGTATTCCCGGTGGCCCAGTGGGTTTAGCTCAGTGGAGGCATTGTTTCCTCCTAGCAGGGCTGAAGAAGCAGTCACTCTCAGGAATGCTGTTCTTGTTGAGGAGGTTAAGGCTGACTCAGGCCTAATCAAACCATGTGAGCTTCTACTCACAAGTGGCACCTATATATCCCCCACACACATTGTTGAGCAGAGAAAGCCAAACTGGCCAACCCAGAGTCAGAGGTGCACTCCGCCTTCTGCGTGTGGAGGAAAGTGAAGCAAGGACAAGGAGAGAGCAAATAGTGCCCTGAACTGTGACCAGTGACACAGTGTAAACGAACCAGTTACTCTCTGGGTTGTGATTTTCATCATCCATGCCAGTTGTTCCCACCAGGCTGTTTGCATGGCAGTTCTCACAGGTCAAGAGTAAAGTGAACAGACAGAAAAGAAGTTGCAGGTCCGGGATTAGCCGCAGGTCTAGACAACTTACTTTGTCCAGTTGTGAAACAGATGAAGAGCAAAAATCTTGGGGCCTGGAGAGATAGCTCAGCAGTGGAGAGCACTGGCTGCTTTTGCAGGGGACCCAAGTTCAATTCCCAGCACCCACTTGGTAGCTAACAATCATCCATAACTCCAATTCAGGGGATCCAACGCCCTCTTCTGGCCTCTGCACGTGACAGGGGTCACTTAGATGTATGTAAGCAGAACACTCATACCCATAAAATAAAAATAAGTCATTAAAATAGAACAAAGATCTTTAGAAGATGCCGTCACTTTGGCTCATTTCCTTTGTAGCCTTTAGGGACTATGGAGCCATAATGGAAAATCAAGAATCCTGGGATTGGTGAACTAGCCCCTGAATTGTGATCCTAAACACGAGATGTGTTACTACTGTATAAAATCAGACGGACTTTTAAATGATTTCCCCGATTCCTTCCACTGGAAATTATCTTCAGTTTAGAATAAAATATTTATTGAGGCTTTTTTTTTTTTTTTAACTCTAGAGCCACTATTTAATTTTTACACCAGGTGGCGCTAGACAACAACTTAAAAGGAAAAGTGCGAGTTTTTTGTTTTTTGTTTTTTTTTTTAATGGTGAAATGCAGTTTTAAGGCTATTTTTTTTTTAAAAATTTTTTTTATTAATTTTTTTTATTTCTGTATGTGTATGAATGTACTGTCTGCATGCAGGTCTGTGCACTCGTGTCGTGCAATGCCGCGGAGGTCAGAAGCGGGTCTCAGATTCCCCTGGAACTGGAGTTCTCCTGGAATTGGAGTTTCAGACGGTTCTCAGCCGCCATGTGGGTGCTGGGGATCGAACCCGGGTCCTCTGTAAGAGCGATTGGCGCTCTTAACCGCTAGGCCATCTCTCCAGCCCCCAAATTACTGTTTTATGACCAGTTAATCTTATGGCGATTTTTGCTACTCTAACAATAGAATACCCTGACAAAACCCTGGGGAAGAAAGGGTTTAGTTTATAGTTCCAGAGGGGAGAGAGTCCCTCACGGCAGGGAAGGCATGACAGCAGG
The DNA here is from genome assembly GCA_009823505.1 of Rhizomys pruinosus. NCBI lineage: Eukaryota > Metazoa > Chordata > Mammalia > Rodentia > Spalacidae > Rhizomys > Rhizomys pruinosus. Next base: position 1,310,723 of record VZQC01000152.1, on the reverse strand, counting down.
AGTGTGAGGCTGGCTGGCTGGACAGGAAACAGAGATCACATTTGAAATACACACAGGAAGCAGAAATGGAGAACAGGCAGTGAGGTGAGCTACAAAACTCAAAGCCTGTTTCCAGTGCTGTACTTCCTCCAGCAAGGCTCTACCTCTCAATGGTTCATAACGTTTCCAAACAGCACCACCAACAGGGCATCAGTGTTCAAACCGGGGCATTTCATTTTCAACCACAAGTTCATATAGAACACAATGCTCTGTCAATACTCATTAGTACCATAGGATTTTGGGAATAACAAAAACAAAGACTGCCTGTTAGGGCAGATGTAATGTTTTGAGATGGAGACATTTTTGGTCTACAGTTGGTTAACTCTGTGGATGCGGAATGTATAGATGCAGGGCTGGAGAGATGCTCAATGGCTAGGAGCTCGGCTGCACTATCATGAAGACCAGAGTTTGGATCCCAGCATCCATGTAACAAACCAGGTATTTTACAAACGCCCATCGCTCCAGCTCTGAAGGCTCCAACGCCCTCTTTGTTAGCCCCAGCTTGTCTGGAATTCACTATGTAGACCAGGCTGGCCTTGAACTGCAGAGATCCACCTGCCTGGGCCTTCAGAGTGCTAGGATTAAAGGCGTGCGCCACCACGCCAGCACGACATTCACTTTCATCCTCTTTCCCATTACACTTTATTTTTTCCATATTTTTTTTTATTTTTTATTTATTTTTATATGTATATGAGTGCACTGTCTGCATGTAAGTTGGTGCGCCCGTGGTGTGCAATGCCTTGGAGGTCAGAAGAGGGTGTCGGATTCCCCTGGAACTGGAGCTAAAGACGGTTTGTGATGCTTGTGTGGTGCTGGGAACTCAGGTCCTCTGCAAGAGCAGTCGGCGCTCCCAACATCTTGGCCATCTCTCCAGCCCCCCATTACACTTTCAGCCCAGTGTGTGTGCACACAGGAGTCTCCCCTTGCCAGCCGTTCTTGCTCCCAGCACATGGCTGCTATGCCATCAGTAGCGCTGCTTTGATAACTTCATACCTCTGGCTCAAAAAGAGAGAAGTTTCCAAATCTCAAAGACAAACCTTACAAATTCGTGAGCCATCAGGCTTCTACCATCTCTTGAAATGTGAGGTCATTAAAGTGCTCACTTTATGTTTTGTTTAATTCTGTTTACTGAAAGCAGTTGCTTCCGAAGAGATACAGGAGTTTTGCTTTATAGCAAACTATATTAAGAACTTAAAAATAGCCTTGGGCTGGAGAGATGGCCTAGCGGTTAAGAGCGCCGACCGCTCTTGCAGAGGACCCGGGTTCGATCCCCAGCACCCACATGGCGGCTGAGAACCGTCTGAAACTCCAATTCCAGGAGAACTCCAGTTCCAGGGGAATCTGAGACCCGCTTCTGACCTCCCGCGCATTGCACGACACGAGTGCACAGACCTGCATGCAGGACAGTACATTCATACACATACAGAAATAAAAAAAATTAATAAAAAATTTTTAAAAAAAAAAATAGCCTTAAACTGCATTTCCCATTAAAAAAAAAACAAAAAAAAACAAAAACTCGCACTTTTCCTTTTAAGTTGTTGTTCTAGCGCCACCTGGTGTAAAAATTAAATAGTGGCCTTCTAGATTAAAAAAAAAAAAAAAGCCTCAATAAATATTTATTCTAAACTGAACGATAATTTCCAGTGGAAGGAATCGGGGAAATCATTTAAAAGTCCGTCTGATTTTATACAGTAGTAACACATCTCGTGTTTAGGATCACAATTCAGGGGCTAGTTCACCAATCCCAGGATTCTTGATTTTCCATTATGGCTCCATAGTCCCTAAAGGCTACAAAGGAAATGAGCCAAAGTGACGGCATCTTCTAAAGATCTTTGTTCTATTTTAATGACTTATTTTTATTTTTTGGTATGAGTTTCTGCTTACATTACATCTAAGTGACCCCTGTCACTGTTGCAGAGGCCAGAAGAGGGCGTTGGATCCCTGAATTGGAGTTATGGATGATTGTTAGCTACCAAGTGGGTGCTGGGAATTGAACTTGGGTCCCCTGCAAAAGCAGCCAGTGCTCTCACTGCTGAGCTATCTCTCCAGGCCCCAAGATTTTTGCTCTTCATCTGTTTCACAACTGGACAAAGTAAGTTGTCTAGACCTGCGGCTAATCCCGGACCTGCAACTTCTTTTCTGTCTGTTCACTTTACTCTTGACCTGTGAGAACTGCCATGCAAACAGCCTGGTGGGAACAACTGGCATGGATGATGAAAATCACAACCCAGAGAGTAACTGGTTCGTTTACACTGTGTCACTGGTCACAGTTCAGGGCACTATTTGCTCTCTCCTTGTCCTTGCTTCACTTTCCTCCACACGCAGAAGGCGGAGTGCACCTCTGACTCTGGGTTGGCCAGTTTGGCTTTCTCTGCTCAACAATGTGTGTGGGGGATATATAGGTGCCACTTGTGAGTAGAAGCTCACATGGTTTGATTAGGCCTGAGTCAGCCTTAACCTCCTCAACAAGAACAGCATTCCTGAGAGTGACTGCTTCTTCAGCCCTGCTAGGAGGAAACAATGCCTCCACTGAGCTAAACCCACTGGGCCACCGGGAATACCTGACCTACAACCAAAAAAGGACCTCATAAAATAAGTGTTTGTGTTTAGTGTTTCACAACTACTTTTATTTTTCTAATACTTAAAAATGTTGTTATTGTGGTAAAATACATAAAAACTACCCATTCCTTTAATCTGTTTTAAGTGTACGGTTCAATGGTTTTAAGTTCATTTATCTTGTGCAACCATCATTAGCATCCATTTCTTCAGAATATCATCTTGTGAAACTGAAATTCTGTATGTAGTAAAACAATAACTCCCCATTTCTCCCTATACCTGGCACCTGAAAAATACCATTTCTAATTTCTGTTTATATCAAACTGACTCTTGTAAGTACTTTATAGAAATGGTACGTAGTAATTCTCTTCCTGTAACTGACTTATTTAGTATAAAGTTCTGTAAATATTGCAGCATATTTGAGCAGAATAATATTCTATTATATGTATATGCTGCATTTTGTTTATGCATTTCCTTACTGATAGATATTTAGGTTGCCTCCACCTATTAGTAACTATGAATAATACTATCCACAGGTATACAAATAGTGCTTTGAGTCTTTGCTTTCAATTCTTTGCAGTATCTTGGAATTGCCAGATCATGTGGTATTTCGTTGTTAATTTTTTGAGGACTAGCTGGTGTTTTCTACGACTGCTATCCCATTTTATATCCCTACTGTCAGTGCTGGTGCTTGTGAGTTCCAGTTTCACCACATCCTCACCGATCTGTTTTCCATTTCTTTTGTATTGGTCATCCTGTCTCATCATGGGCTTTGCACAAATATTTGCTTTTTAAGCTGATGAGAATTTGGTTTTGTTTTTTGTTTTTTGTTTTTTGCCATGAGAAAAGCTGATGAGTAGAGTTTGAACACCAGTGTGAGGCGACTGACTCCAAAATCTCTAGAAATGACTAGTTAAAAGGAACCACTTCTGGGATGATGTCTCACATAACTAATTTGAGAATCTATCATGAAGGAGATCTGAGGTTGCAAAGATTCTCACCTCCTCGACATTGACTTAACCCCACCCCTCACAGCTACTAATCTGAGCATCCTATATAATTTGGCAATCTACTTCTTTGACCCTATTTGCTTAGAACTTTTGGTTCCCTTACCTGGACCTACTTTTTCTCCTTAAAAGCCCTAAATAAGCCAGATGTAATGCTGCTCACCTATAATCCCTGCACTATGGGAAGATCAGAAGCTGAGGGGGGGGGGCTTCAGTTACATGAGACCCTGTCTCAAAGAAACCAAAATTAATTTTTTAAAAGCTCTCACGACTCTCTAATATACTAGACAATGAACTTATTTATAATGTTTACATTATAAATGTCTGCCCTGACAAATTTTAAGAAAAGTTTTGTCTACTACCATCTCCTAAACAGTGCTTTAGAGATAAATTGTTAAATGTAATGGCACAGGCCTTTAATGCCAGCATGCAGGGGGCTGAAGCAGGTTTACCTCTGCAGCTTGGAGGCCTCCCTGGTCTATAAAAGGGTGTTATAGGCCAACTGGGCTACAGGGAGACCCTGTCTTAACAAAGTGAACAATACTACTGTGATCTGGAGCTGTGGTCTGCTCCCGTGAGCTACAATTGTGGTCCCTTCCCATGAACTTGGAGTTGTGGTCTCCTTCTGTGAATCTGGAGCTGTGGTCCCCTCCCATGAGCCAGAATTTGTGTCCCCTCCTATAAGCTAGAGTTGTGGTCCCCTCCATGAGCTGGAGCTGTGGTCAAATCCTGTGAAGTGGACCTGTGGTCCCCTCCTCTGAAGTGGAGCTGTGGTCCCAACCTGTGTGCGGAGCTGCGATTGGTGCTGTGGTTCCATCCTGTTTCTGGGAGCTGTGGTTCCATCCTGTGTTCTGGAGCTGTGGTCCCATCCTGTGTGCTGGAGCTTGTGGTCCCCATCCTGGAGCTGGAGCTGTGGTCCCATTCCTGTGTGCTGGAGCTGTGGTCCCATCCTGTGGAGGTGGACCTGTGGTCCCATCCTGTGAGCTGGAGCTGTGGTCCCCATTCCTGTGAGCTGGAGCTGTGGTCCCCTCCTGTGGGTGGAGCTGTTGGTCCCCAACTGTCAGCCAACAGTTCCACATTCCTCTGGTGGTGGGTTGATGGTGGACAGAATTAGGCCGGTGTTGGGGGACTTCCCAGTATTGGGAACCAGTTTGGCCTTCTCTGAGTGGCTATATTCCTAACCATCCCCTCCCCCAGGTAGTGCATAGCTGTGTCTTTACATTTGTGTTGGCCTTAGCCTGGCATGGGGGAGGTTTCTGTCATTTGCAGATTCTAGTCTTGGGAGGACTGACTCTCTGGAATGCACCACCCCTCCCTTGACGCCAGCTCTGTTCTTGGCTCCACAAGTGGTTGCAGGCATCCAGGTCCTGACTTTGGACCTTTCCTAGTCTCAGGTGCCACGAGGTCCATCATGTCTCTGTTACTCTTCTACAGCCCAGTGTACCTTCACCTGTGCCCTAGAGACAATGTCAAAGACCAAACTGAACTTCTGGAGATAAAAGTCACAGTCTGGCCGGGTGTGGTGGCGCACGCCTTTAATCTAGCACTTGGGAGGCAGAGGCAGCGGATCTCTGTGAGTTCAAGGCCAGCCTGGGTCTACAGAGTGAGTTCCAGGACAGCTGGGGCTACAGGGAGACCTGTCTCAAACGGAAAAAAAAAAAGTCACAGTTGAAAAGCTAAAAAAAGTTATAGTTCTTTAATAACTGAACTGATAGCAACTCTCAAATCAAAATATGCAGTTGTATTTTAGAATGTAGATTCAGAATTCTCAATAGCTTATTAATTTTAAGTTACTGTTTACTGATAAAACTGTACTGCCCAGTTCAACAATACTGTGAAACTTCTTATTGTTCCTCTAATGTGAGTTTAGCACTCATTCCCCTCCCAAATTTTGGGAACTATACAAAGTTTTTTCAATGTTTTTATTTTTAAAAATCTTTTAGTTTTTATTTTTATTTTATGCATAAGAGTGCTTTGCCTGCATGTGTGTGTAAGGCATTGGGGTCCCCTGGAACTGGAGTTTATGGATAGTTGTATAGCGCCTGTGGGTTGCCGGTAATTCACACCCGGGTCCTCTGACAAGAGTAGCCAGACTCTTAATGCTGAGCCATTTCTCAAAGCCCCTTCAATGTTTTTAAAAATCAATGCTTAGTAAAAATACAAACAATTTAAACACAAAAAAAAACCGACCCATACTCGACATACCACTTTAACCACTTATAGAAATTTTATGATCTTTCCAATGCGGACCTCTGCGGAATTTTAGTTAATTGCTGTTTTACTCTACGTAGTATCTGGCTCAGTGGTTGAGTTCTGTTAATCATCTTGAATTGTGCAACTCATTCATGCACACGTGTTTTCATTGACCTTTGTGCCACNAGGGAGACCCTGCCTCAAAAAGACCAAAGAGAAAGAAAGAAAGGAAGGAACGAAGGGAGGGAAGGAAGGGAGGAGGGAAGGAAGGAGGGGAGGAGGGAGAGAAGGAGGGGAGGAGGGAGGGAGGGAGGGAGGGAGGGAGGGAGGGAGGGGCTGTCGAGATAGACTCTCCAAGCTGGGACCTTTTAAAACAGAAAGTGCCTGTGGTTGGCAGAATGCCTCCCTGGTAGTGTCTCTGGTAGGAGACTTCCTTCTGGTGCGCCAATGCTGGTCTGAAAAGGGCCCACCGGGCACTGTGACTCATGGGCTTTTTCTCCTGCACTATTTTCTTCGCGGCATTTTCAAGTGCTATGGAAGCTCTGTTTTCTTCCTGTCAGTACCACCAATAATGACACAAGGGGCGGGGGAGCAGTGTGTTGGGGGAGCAGTGTGTTGGAGACAGATTAAAATCCAGCTCTCCAGTATGATCACCTTGCTTCTATATAAAACTAAGCAGAAGAGAAGCTGTTTGTTTTAAGCTTGTAATGTTTTCTCTTCCCTTAAGTAAGCTTATTTCTCTGAACCTCTGTCCTACCCGAAACACAGGATAAACAATACCTAACACAAATCTGCCATGAAAAATAAAGGTAGTGTGGCTGGGTGACCAGCAAAGTCATGGAAAGCGGCTGGGGAAATAGCTCAGAGGGTAAAGCACTTGCTGCACTGGTGTGCAGACATGAGTTCCAATCCACCGAACCCTTGTAAAGCCAGGCAAGGTAGCACACACCTGTAAAGCAATGCTCTGATGGGGAGATCAGAGGTAGAGATGGGAGAACAGCCAGGAGTTCTAGAGCCATCCAGCCTGCGTACACGATGATCAACAAGAGACACTATTCCAAAGCAAGGTAAAAAGCAAGACCCATGCCTGAGGTTGTCTTCTGACCTCCATGTGTGCACTGTGGAGCCTGCCTGCCGCTCCCACACACACACCATGGGTGTACACACATACACACACATACGAAGATTTCAAAGTCATCAGAAAGTGCCACGTCTTTCCCTTTAAGGAAAAGGCTAGTCCTTATGTGAATCTTTCAGACAAAGTTAACAGCAGCAGAGACAAATGCCACGTCCGTGGTTATCCGCGGCCACTTTCGAAAGAACTGCTGGGCTCCCGTGATGACAGACACTCAAAAATTAAATCTATTAAGCCAGTGCACAGCTTGAATCGGGAGATGTTTACCAGTCCACAAGAAAGGAAGAAGAACCAATTGCACAGAGCACCTGTTTCAGTTACTCAACCTCTGCCCAAATGAAGCCTTGCTTCGCGAGAGTTCTCCACAGCACCAAGAGCAATAAACATCCTGAATCGCAAACCTGATTCATGAAGGCAATATTTTTTGATTTTTTAAATTTTTTTAATTTTTTATTTTTTATGTGTGTGAATGTACTGTCTGCATGTAGGTTTGTGAACCTGGGTCGTGCAATGCCTCGGAGGTCAGAAGAGGGTGTCAGATTCCCCTGGAACTGGAGTTAAAGACTGTTCTCAGCTGCCATGTGGGTGCTGGGGATCGAACCCGGGTCCTCTGCAAGAGCAGTCGGCACTCTTAACTGCTAGGCCATCTCTCCAGCCCCATGAAGGCAATATTTTGACAAGATATTTATAGCCACCACTATTAATATTTCTGTCAAGCTTCCAAACTGAGGAAAAGGGAAACTAATATGCGACATTAATATTTCTATTTTTCATACAAAGAGAGATTTGCACTTTTCAAGGAATGCAGGACAAAAAAAATTTGGGGGGGTCTTTTTGAGGCAGGGTCTCCATAGCCTGGAACTCAATATAAAGACCAGGGGCTGGCTTGGATCTCACAGAGATCTGCCTGCCTCTGCCTCTGCCTCTGCCTCTGCCTCAGAGTGCTGGGATTAAATTCATGTGCCACCAGGCCCTGCTTTGTCTTAAGCTTTTAATGTTCTCTCTCACCTTGAACAAGTAACTTTATTTCTCTGAACTTCTGTCCTATCCACGACATTGGAGAAATAATACCTAAAATCTTACATAAATTATACATAAAATCTTCCATGAGAAATAAATGTGGTGTGACTGTGTAATCAATAAAAAGTCATCAGAAGAGGTTGGAGAAATGGCTCAGAGGTAAAGTACGTGCATGAGGATGAAGATGCTCTATAGCTAACAAGTCTGCGATATCCACGAACGGAGCAGCTGACAGCGTCACCATTTACTCCCAAGGAACAGGTCAACCAAGTAAGAGGACTTCAAGTGCTACTGTTCTGGTTTTGAGAAGATCAGGGACTAGAACACCAAGACAAGCCACCTAAGCACACATGGCTGCTGATGGTGGGACAACAGGCAGACGAGAACACCACACTATGGCAAATGCAGCTAGCAGGAAAAGAAACTACCACTGTAGTTCTACTTCTGTGAGTGAGAACTCTGCATACTTCCTTCATATAACCCAAATTGTTCACTTTTAAAGTTACATGAGGAGGGTAATGAGGAGCTCTGGGTAGATACTGTGATTAGTAGCACAGCCCTTCCTTTCTCTCACCTCACTTAGGGATACCTTGTATATAATTACTAAGCCTGTCCACAGCTCGTCCTCTCAAGGTGAAAAGAATGTGCAGAAAGCTTTAGTTTGCTACCTGGTGAGACCATACTATCAAAGTCTATGAAATGTATGTAGTTTGTTTTGTAAGGTTCTGAAACACCACAATGAATCACAAAGATAACAATTCAGGGTGATCTGCTGTTTTTAAAGAAGCCAGTGAGGATACTTTTCTGGGGTAATTTGTGTTGCATTTAAAGAGAGACATAGAAAGCAGGGGGAGTGGCCTGGGGTTGCTGGGGTGGAAATATGGAGGCATGGTTCTGTATTCTCAGTTTTGATATTTAGTTCTGTGAGTCCAAAAAAGATATCATCTGCATTGTTTGGATACTAGGTTGTGGGACTAGCAACCCATACTAACCAACCCTGAAGAAACTAATGTATCAGACAAGACACACGTTTTCTTTGGGTGGCCAAGATGCTCAGTGGGTAAAGATGTTTGCTGCCAAGTCTGATGACCTGAGTTCAGTCTCTTGGACTTGAATGATGGGAAGAAATAACCCTTCGAGTCCCACAAACTGTCCTCTGAGCTCCACACCTGTACTGTGACATGTGTGTGCCCCCACCAGATAAATAAACAAACAAACAAACAAATAAATAAATAAAAGTTAAAATTCGAGTCCCACAAACTGTCCTCTGAGCTCCACACCTGTACTGTGACATGTGTGTGCCCCCACCAGATAAATAAACAAACAAACAAACAAATAAATAAATAAAATAAAAGTTAAAATTGAATTTATTTGTAATATGTACGGAATAAACTTTCCTAGTGCCTTCCAAACTTGTTTCCTTAACAGAGATGTACAAACAAGATGCATGAGAGACCAAATTCATGAGGCTGGAGAGATGGCTCGGTGATTAAGAGCACTTGCTCCTCTTGCAGAGGACCAGGGTTCAGGTCCCAGCACCCACATGGCAGCTAACAATAGTTCCCAGCTCCAGTTCCAGGGGGTATAATCCCTCTTCTGCCCCCCTCAGGTACTCCAAACACACAGTTTACATACGTGCATGTAGACAAAACAGTTATAAAATAGAAATAAATAAGCTGGGCGTGGTGGCGCACACCTTTAATCCTAGCACTTGGGAGGCAGAGAAAGGCGGATCTTTGTGAATTCAAGGCCAGCCTGGTCTACAAAGTGAGTTCCAGGACAGCTGGGGCTACAGGGAGACCCTGTCTCGAAAAGACTAAAAAAAAAAAAAATAATAGTAATAATAATAAATAAATAAATTATTTATTTATTTATTAACTATTTTTCTATGTGTATGAATGTACAGTCTGCATGTAGGTTGGTGCACCCATGTCATGCAATGCTGCAGAGGTCAGAAGAGGATGTCGGATTCCCCCAGAACTGGAGTTAAAGATGGTTCTTAGACACCATGTGGAGCTGGGAATCGAACCCGGGTCCTCTGCAAGAGCAGTCGATGCTCTTAACCACTGAGCCATCTCTCCAGCCCCATAAATGCATAATTTTTAAGAGACCAAATTAGTAAATCAGAGTATTTATAACAGAGATTTAGTGTAAAAGCATTGGCTATACTTGAAGTATGCTCCATGTACTTCTCGGTGACCTAAGCAAAGGAACCGCCAGGAAACGTTTCTTTTTACTCTGCAGGGTTAGATAATCACCAAGAAATTCTTGCTGCCAGGCTAGGGACATAGCTCGGCTGGTTAGAGTGCTTGCCTACATGAAGCTCTGAGCTCTACATGCAGCACTGTATAAACCATGCTGGGGTGGGGGAACTAGAATCCAATCTGAGCCTCCTTTTCTATGTAGACGCTGAGCACTGAGTCCTGTCCCTCTACCCAGAATCCCATTTCTCCACAGAATTCTTACTTTGCCACATATGAGGTCACTTTCCTGAACTTTACTGGCTCATCTTAACCTTACCAACTCTCGATGAGAGTTACCGATGCTGATCTCTTAATTTCATATTGGTTCTCATTAGTATTAGTTGCTCTGATGGAGTGGTCTTCACATTCTGCGAGCAGTGTCACACATGTGTGACAAGCCCCTCCGGCCTGCCTGGAGCCAGGATGAAGCCTCTGATAACCTTGCTCAGCACAGTAATTCCGTTCATCTGTAGAATGCATTTGTAATGTGTTTATTTTGCCTCCCCACATTCCCACCTTCCAGGAGAAGAGGTGAAAACACCCCCCACCTTTCCCCACAAGAAAGTAATTTTTTCACCTTAGGTGGGCCATCTGCTTCTCCTAATAATGCTGCTTTGCACTTGGATTGAATACATCTTGTTCTAGGCATTTTGCCAGCTGTAAGGTCCAGGAAATGGAGCAACTAAAAGCGGTTTCCTTATGATGTCAGGCCCTTTTTTCTTTTTTTTTTTTTTTTTTCTGAAATGCAACTCATGGAATAAACCTCAAGGAACTAGTGTATTTATGTCTATGGGAGTATTTAGCAGAGTGTCAAGAGTCTCAAAGCTGAAACCTAAGCTGGGTATGAATTTCCTGAGACTTCCTGAGCATCTGCATAGATCTAGCAGCTGGGCAGAAATATAGAGAAGATTGTGTTCTTGATCAGGACCCACAAGAAAGCTCCTAAACTAACTGGATGCTGCTCCAGTTCACTGGTGGGTTTTTAGTACTGATGTCTTGGTCCCATTCAACAGGCTGCTCCTACTACCCAGCCACACTGACAGCAGCTCCTCTTAGCCGCGCCTCTTAGCCACTGAAAACCAAAGGCCTCTTCTTAAGCTTCCAAGCTAACTGGGAAAACAGTGCAGAAAGCTTCGAAATGATGAGCTTAAACCACAAGATGGTAAACTCTCAGAGGCAACAGTAAACTGAGGGTATTTACTGACAGTCATCCAAAGACTCAGAATTAGCGCAGAGAGCATGTCACAAAGCTCAGAAGGCAATCTTGGCCTAAGAACTCTGGACCACTCCTGCCCGGGGAAGGAACATTCTTTTACTTCAGCTCAAAGACAAAATATCAATCAGATGGGGCTGGAGAGATGACCTAGCAGTTAAGAGCACTGACTGCTCTTGCAGAGGACCAGAGTTCGATCCCCAGCACCCACATGGCGGCTGAGAGCTGTCTGTAACTCCAGTTCCAGGAGAACTCCAGTTCCAGGGGAATCTGACAACCTCTTCTGACCTCTGCGGCATTGCACGACTCGGGTGCACAGACCTACATGCAGACAGTACATTCATACACACAAAATAAATAAATAAAATTTAAAAAATCAATCAGAAAAGGAAATCCCACTTAGGTTACTGTAAAAGGCAAACCAGAGCCAAAAGTTTCTCCCAGAAACTACCATAAATCTGGGCGCCACATTATAGAGATGAAACTCAGAAGCAGTTGAAGAAATCATGAACCAAAAGAAAACAGCAATCCAGGCCTTGGTTGAGGTGGTGGCAGAAGACTCTGAGACTTTCTTTTTTTTTATTTATTTATTTTATGTGTATGAATGTACTGTCTGCATACAGGTTTCTGCACCCGTGCAATGCCATGGAGGTCAGAAGAGGGTGTCGGATTCCCCTGGAACTGGAGTTAAAGATGTTTCTCAGCTGCCATGTGGGTGCTGGAGATCGAACCTGGGTCCTCTGCAAGAGCAGTCGGCACTCTTAATCACTAGGCCATCTCTGCAGCCCAGATTCTGAGACTTTCTAAATCACTCGCAGAGATGGTCAGTGTCTGGTAGTCAAGTCACAAGGGGATGGTGTTGTTGCAGGTTAGATATTGAAACACTGCAATGACGGTTGATGAATAGCTTATCTCATGTGTCAGCAAACAAAATCACCCAATGGCCACTTACAGAGACTGTAATGGGATTTGGTCCTCACGCATGTGGACGTCAAGGCAGGGGATGTGCAGATTAGCAGAGCTGAGACAAATGCAGTGGATACCTGTTGCTGGGGGAGAGTCCCCTGCTGGCAGGAACTGCGGGATGGGCTGGGCAGGAAGCAGTGTTGTCACCGCATTCCAGGCTGGTCAATTTGAGAAACTATAGCTTTACTTCATTTACAAATGAAATGTTATTTACCATTTGCTTCTGAGGATTGGTCTACAAAACTCAGTGAAGAGTCCCCAGTCACTCTGATTATCTGTACAAGATCTACATAAGATTATACCCACCAAATCCTATCATGAAGGGGAGAGGGACTTATGGGGTCCCACTGCTCCCTGAAGATTTATACTATAATAATGATTGCCGAAGGAGAAGTTGTTTTTCAGTGATGTAGTCACTGGTAATGAAGGACCCCTGCCCCAAGGTTTTATGCACCCTTAAAATCTGTCTTTAGGAACCATGGTACCGCCATCCTATAAGGCCTCCAAGTCACGTACGATATAAGGCCTCCCCATTTCCTCATACCTTGTGCTTAACTGAGTCATGCCCACCTGTGTGTCGAGATAAGGTGTCCCTCCCCGCTTCCTCATACCTTGTGGTGCTTAACTGAGTCACGCCCGCCTGTGTGTCGCTGGCCTGCATGCCGAGATGATTTTTTACTATTACACAACCCTTCCTCCATTTCCCCATACCTTTGGATCTCTGCTTTTAAAAGTTCCCTATCCCAGTCCCTGGGGGTTGGTCTCCTCTGCCCCTGCGTGGGTTACGAGTCCAACCCCAGTGCACTGGTTTCTCCCAAATAAACCTCGTGTAATTGCAGCGAGAATGGTCTTTGGCTGATTTTTGGGAGTCATTCTATCCCGAAATTTGAGTGAGAGCCACTCCAGTTTCTGGGGGGGGTCTTTCATTTGGGGGCTCGTCTGGGATTGGAGACCACCCTCAAATCACCAAGACCCTCTTGGAGGTAAGATTCTTTTTCTGTCTGTCTGTCTGTCTACTGTGTCTGTCTGATTCTGGGAGGTGCCAAAAATCTGTTACTTTCAGTTTGCAATCGCTCTGTGCTCGTGAGAGCAACGAACTCCCCCATTCTGGATGAGGGGGGAGAGTCACCGACAGACGTGTCAGGAAGGTAACCGACTGTGTCGCCCTGGGAAACATCCCAGGAGGTCTGAGGGAGGCCTGAGGATGCTCGGGGCCCTCCTGTCTGGGTGCCGACACGGACGTTGAGGCTCTCATCAAAAGTTTTCACGTCTTCTCAGCCATCTGAAACTGTTTCTTGGTGTTGGAGGACTCGCAGAAAATGGGTCCTGGTTTCTGTTTTGTTTGTATTCTGTGTGACTTTGACGATGGGACAGACATTAGACCACTGGACTGAGGTTAAAAAACGAGCCCATAATCTGTTTGTGGAGGTGAAAAAGGAGGTATCTATGTCTTGTGTTTATGGTAACCGTGTGCCAAAGATTCATGTAGCTTGTTATGCATCTAAGTTTGTGTGTGTGTGTGTGTTTGTAATTCAGTTATTGTGTTTGTCTCATGTTGGTTCTGTCAAACAAAGTGGCCACTTCAAGTTTCAATCCTTTATGTGCACAGAATCATTTCATTTTG